>CM075810.1:66644346-67244346 GCA_037975025.1 Excoecaria agallocha
AATTTATAATGTAATAAGAAGTGAATATAACCAATCATGCCTTTGAATACCAACGCTTCAAAATGCCAAGTCATAGTTAACATTAGAAACAAGAATATGAAGCCAAAATTAATAGATGTCTGTGTGTGCACACGTGTGATAACAGAGGGCCTAATGCTCACATACTTAGTTCCTCAACTTCCCACCCTGCACGCCCTGCACCTGGAAGTGCCCTTCCAGATTCAGCTTGTTGGGTTTTGGCACGGAACTTCTTCTTCAGGTTGCCAAACTCATCATATAATTCACCATCATCCTTATATTGAATTTAAAGACTGAAAACCAGAACATGCTAAGTAATTCCAAATTAATGATAATACAAATTATCTTACTTCTTCAGCTTCCTTTCTCCGTCTCTGCCTAGTTTCCTCTATTTCTTCTTCATCAAGTTCTTTATAACCACCACCCCGGCCACCTCTGCTAGACAAGGGGAGACATTAAGATATAGATCCGAAACAGAGACCTAATATTGTGAGATGAAAGGAGCAGCAAGGTCGGCCGTCGACTTACTTGCTGGAGAGAGAGACAGCGGCGGTGTGTGAGGAGGAGCCGTCGACTGCTGCTTTAGAGAGAAAGAGAGAATGAAGGCGGAAAGAGAGAATGAGCCGTCGACTTACCTAGGGTTTTTGCGTTTTATACTTCTAACAAAGATTAAATTACTTAAATACCCCTATTTTAGCAACGGAATCCTAATTTCGTTGCTATTTAGCAACCGAAACCATATTCCGTTGCTAAATAGCAACGGAATTTATATTCCGTTGCTATTTAGCAACCGAAATATTATTCCGTTGCTATTTTAGCAACCGAAATTAAATTCGGTTGCTAAATAGCAACCGAATTCAATTCCGTTGCTAACTTTCGTTGAAAGTGAAATTTAGCAACCGAATATAGATTCCGTTGCTATTTAACAACGGAATATGAATTCCGTTGCTATTTTAGCAACCGAATATATATTCCGTTGCTAAATAGCAACGGAATATATATTCGGTTGCTAAAATAGCAACGGAATACATATTCCGTTGCTATTTCCCCCCCCCCCCCCCAAAATTTTCCGCCATTTTTCCCCGTTAATTAGCAACGGAAAGTTTATTCCGTTGCTAACTTTCGTTGAAAGTGAAATTTAGCAACCGAATATATATTCCGTTGCTAATTTAGGAACCGAATATATATTTCGTTGCTATTTAGCAACGGAATATGAATTCCGTTGCTATTTTAGCAACCGAAATATTATTCCGTTGCTATTTAGCAACGGAATATATATTCGGTTGCTAAAATAGCAACGGAATTCATATTCCGTTGCTATTTTTCGTCCCAAAATTTTTCCGCCTTTTTTTGCCCCGTTAATTAGCAACGGAATAGAAATTCCGTTGCTAATTTTCGTTGCTAAATATTGGCGCCATAAATTCCCTCCACTTTTAGCAACGAAAGCTAACCAAATTTTTTTCCGTTGCTAATTTCATAAAATTAAAACCAATTTTAGCAACGGAATGAATTCCGTTGCTATTTTTCCGTTGCTATTTCAAGAATTTCTTGTAGTGATGGTCGTCCCTTCCAATGTTGGTATTTTCACGATCCTACCGTGACCAATAGAGGTCAGCCAAAAATTAAGTTATAAGACAGGCATATTGACTACCATAAAACATGATTTACATGACCTGATAGTTGAGTCATCCCCAACAAGTTCAAGTTGATCTAGCCTTTGACCTTAACGGGCTATCCGAAAATTTTGATTAGTGGGACTATTACTTTATCCATTAGGCTTGGCATTCCTAATGCTTTGTAGGCCTACAGGGTGATAAGATTTACTCTATTGCCCGCGTCTAACAAGATCCTCTACACTAAGAAATCTTCAATTATTGCTTTAACTACCAGTGCACCATTGTGTGGTTGCTGAACATATTTCCCATCTTTACATGAGAACTGAATGATGTCTAT
This sequence comes from Excoecaria agallocha, assembly GCA_037975025.1. Lineage (NCBI taxonomy): Eukaryota > Viridiplantae > Streptophyta > Magnoliopsida > Malpighiales > Euphorbiaceae > Excoecaria > Excoecaria agallocha. Next base: position 66,646,318 of record CM075810.1, read on the forward strand.
TAGGGCAGGTGGATTGGATCTGAGCTAGAAGACCTCCTTTGCTTTTCTCTTTTTGGAGTCACCAAAAATGTCATAATGCTTTCCCCCTGCAATCACATGAATTACTCCTGCTGGGGCTGTCTTACTAATGTTACTTTCTCCCCTACTAGACTGCCTTGGGGGAGATCGTCTATCCTCACTTTTACTCCCTTTGATCAATTGCTTGAGTTTGCCTTTCTTGATTTGATATTTTATCTCTTGCTTGAGCTACCTGCAATCATTAGTTTCATGACCTTTGTCTCTATGGAAAGCATAATATAGAGTTTGGTCCCTGCTCAAACCCTTCCTCATGGGCTTCGACCACTGTACTTCCTAGTTTTTCTTCATCTAGGATAGAATTTATGCTGGGAAGGAGTTTAGCTTGGTGAACTGCTCTTCCCTTCATTATCTATGATCTATTCACCCCTCTCATAGCTTGAGAATCATTCTCCTTGAACTCCTTCTATCCCATCTTATTCCTCATTATCCTTTGTTTGTTCATTGTACTTCAACCTCTTGGATTCATCCATCTGAATGTACTTGTGGGCTCTATTTATAAGCTCGATAAAATCATAGGGGACTTTCTTGCTTAAGGAGTCACTGAAGTCCTGACACCTGGTGTTCTGACTAAGGGCGTTACTAGTAACTTCCATATTCAAATTTTGGATATCCATAGTTACCATATTAAACCTATCCATATAGCTCTGTAAGGGTTCTCTACTCTCCTAGACTACTTGATGTAAGTTGGCTGAAACTCTGGTTGGTCAGATGGCTGCCACAAACTTTGCTTTAAAAATCTAAGTGAATTGTTAAAAACTATTTATTGAGTGTTTAGGCAGGTTCTTAAACTAAACCTGGGCAGACTCTGTTAAGGTTTGTGAAAAAATCTTACAGAGGCAGCATCTTCCATGATGTGAATTAACATGGAGTGGTAGAATTGATCTACATATGCTTGAGGATCTATGCTTCAACTATATTCGAGTAGGTTGGGTAGCTTTATGTTTAGGAAGGGGGCAAGGTGAAAAGTATGGCTTTAGAGATGGGAGATCGAAAATTATTCTAGTATTGTGCCATACTGCGGCTTTACTTTTGCTGCACCCTTTCTTCAATGAGCTTGTCAAGCTCATCCCTTGTTAAAGTTATCCTAGATCTTACATCATGTTGTTGGGGTATTTAGTTTTGATTTTCAAAGTTAAGGCTAGTATTTGTCCTGGTGATTTGTGGTGTTGATTAAGGCATGACTTGGGCCACTAGATGCAACAGAGTTGCTAGGAAGGCCTAAGTGAGCTGGGGAGTGAGGCCTGGTATGGGGGTTACAGGTGTTGCGACGGGTAAGCTGACCATAGGAAGGTTTGTGGAAGCATTTTAGGGGGTGGGCTCTAGGGACTGAAAGACTAGTATGTGTGTGTGTGTGTGGAGGGGGGCAGGTTGTCCAATAATTTCCTGCTTGGGTGTTTTCGTTATTAGAATTCATGGTTCTATGGGGATGAAAGGTTCATGCTCACCACACCAAATGATAATAGCTTGGATTTACCTAGCTAATATCAAACTTTGCTTGGATAACATACTGCTCCAATGGTCCCTGAAAACAAAGAGATCCGGCATGGGATACTATGATGGTCAAGAGTATTTAGAGTAGAAATTAGCTAAGAGAGGAAAAGTACCTGATATTCTACTTATTTATAGGGGTGTGAATCCTTTTCTAGCTAGGAATCCCTATGCTCATATAATTTTCATTGAGGAAGATAAGCAATTTGATCAGGAAACTGTAGGCACAACAAAGGCAAGGGACTAGACAAGTCATGTGACCAATCAAAACTGCTCGAGATGACACCGTATAAGAGGACTATTTCAGATCCAAGTTATCCGGGATAAGGACAACTGAACTGTCCTACAGAATCCAATTTCCTTACTCGCTTATCAGTATAGTTATCACTCAATCTATGCCATTGGTACAAACAATCTAAACCAACTTTTTAGCCAAAAAAAAAAAGCTTGTACATGGGAAGTTTGGATCATCTAAAACCTTCTATTAAAAGTTAATTTTAAATTATTGATTAGAATCAACCTTTTTTTAAAATAAAATTTAATAAACTTGTAAAATTTTATGTAGGTGCTATTATATTTCTGTTAATACCAACTTGTGTATTCAGCTACTCTTACTATTCTATACTAAATTTCAGATAAAAAAAAAAAAAAGTGAAACTAAAAAAATTCATAAGTATGTTTTTCCCTTATATATTTGAAAATCTACGTATTTTCTATGATCAATATTTATATTAATAATACATGCTACTCATTTACAAACACATAAAAAAAATACATATATCTTTTTATTAAAATGTAAACATAGCAATTCTATTTTAAATTTTCACAGTGAATCAAATAATTTAAATCTTTTTGGTTTGGTATATGACTAGTTATTATATAATATGTAAATCATTATAAATTGTCTCAAATTTATTAATTTCTAATATTATTTTTAGTTTTTAACATTGAATTAAGGAGAAATAGAATTGCTTCTGCAAGTTAGAATAATGTGCACAAAATGTTCTTGAAATAATTTAGTTTTATTATTTGATCAAGTCAAATTCAATTATCTTTTTTTTAAGAGGTCTATAACTTAATTATAAGTATAAATGTCATTTGTTTGATATAGCAAGCGACTATAAGCTAAATCAAATTAAAATTTATGATGATATTAAAAAAGATGAAAAATAATAAAAAGCTATAATGATCCTGGTCAATATATTATTGAGTGGTTTGATTTTTGGATAAAATAGAAAAAATAAAATGAAATTAGTAATACGCTAGAAGGAGGGCTTGAACCTCCGACCTTGTGGTTAACAGCCACACGCTCTAACCAACTGAGCTATTCCAGCCAAGATGCTGCTTGAAACTTTAAAATAATATAAAAATGCATTTAATTTGGCTAATGTTTGAAAAAAAAAGGACCTGTAATATTTCAATTAGTAAAATAGTATCCTTTATATTTTAAAATTAAAAAAAAAAATTATCTATTTTTTATAACACGTTTTTCAATTTTAAAATAAGAAAAATAACATTATATCAACTAAAATATGAAAAGATAAAATTAGAAAAGCTTAGCACATTTCTGCCTCAACTTTTGCAGGGCAATTTTGTTATCTACATAAAGAGTTGGTACTTCTTCATTGTTTTTAATATTGAATTTCTATAAAGAAATATTTCAAGCTGCAATTTTATTCCATATTGCAAATTATCAGGTTTTCTTGGCTGTTCAGCCATCCAATTCTGCTAAAAAAATGCAAAATCGTAATTTTTTAATATATAATCTATTATGTTATAAACATAATTTAATGGCTTAATACATATAGAAAGGCATGAACTTAAATCTATAATTAATTTGAATACTTTAACTTTACCTATTGAGTAAACACTAATTCACACTTTTTTTAAAAAAAAATTGAGATACATGACACTTAATAGTATTAATGTGACATTTGAACTATTGTAATTGGGAAAGATCACGGGGTAGGGTGGAGGTGGAGAATGGCTCCTCACCTACTATCCCGCACGGGGCAGGGGATTCCCTATCCCCGGTAGTATTTCGGAGGAAAAATGCTCTCTATTCCTGCCAATGCAGGGATTCTCATCCCTGTAGAAAAAATAATTTAAAAAAAAATTGAATTATAACTAAAATATAATATTTAATAATTAATTATAATTGAAATATAATATTTAATAATTAAAAAATATAAATTCAATTACAAATCAAATTAATATAAATTTTAATAATTGGCAAAATTAAAATTAAATATAATTTAAAACTAAATTATATAAATATAAATAAATTTAATAACTAAATTTCGGAAGCGGAGAAATTTTGGGTTAGAGACCACAATCCCCTTCCCCATCCCGAATTCTAAGTCGGGAAATATTTTTTTCCCGTTTTTGTCTCTACAGAAAAAAATGTCGGGAATTTTCCACTTCATTCAAGGCGATTTTCCGTCCCCTGATCTTCCCTCATTGTAATAAAATCACATGTACAATAGAACTGGCAAAAATTAAAAACACAATGCGTTGATATTTTTTATTGATTTTAATGCGATTCTTGTTGATTTGAATATTATGGGATGCCAAATTAACTAGTTTAGAGTCACATGCTCCAATTTTTCAAAATCAATATAAATTTGTATTTATTATTTGTATGGTTGATAAATATAAGTATTTAATAGATCACTGTTAAAGTTTAAGCGTTCAAATAAATTATTGAACCAAGTTTAATTGCTTGTATATGTATTAAACTTAATTTAATGGCACAATTTATTATTTCCAGTTTTTTTAATATAATATCTGCAGCCACTTGACTCTCTTAATATAGCAAAAGGTATATTACATTTTATTTTTTTTTTCTTTAATTAAGATCAAGCTTCGTAATATTAAAATCTACACTGCGGCATAGAACGGGAAAATTACAATATAAAACCAAATAAATAAACAAATGGAATAAAGAGGAAACAACAGTAAAAAGCTTCTTCAAAGATCTGCTTCTTCAAAGATCTGCTTTCCCTACTCATCTTCAGAATGCACATCCGAAGCTCAACTTATTCTTTTCTTCGCCACTTTGTCGAGTCATAGATGACTAATACCCGTTGGAATAACCAATGTAGTTGAATCGGGGTCGAATATTGTGGTGATTATACCTAGGATCTGCATAATCAACAGCCTTTATCACAACAGTTTCACGCCTACCATCCTGTTCTTGAACTGCCCCAAAAACAATCTCATTTGCCTCGCAGCTTTTCTCGTAGCATGTCTTCGGGTTGGTTGTATAATGCCTATGGTGATGTTGCTGTTGCTGCTGTCGCTGGTGATGTTGTTGCTGTTGCTGCTGTCGCTGGTGCTGCTGCATTTGCATTTGCATCTCCATCTGCTTCTGCATTTGCTGCTGTTGCTGGGAATGGTAATCATCATCCCAGCCATTATAGTAACTCTGGCTTTGCTTGAATTGGTGGTGCTGATCTAGCTCCTTGTTCATAAAAGGGTAGGCTTTCTTCTGCGTGGAAGTTCTAGAATCTATTGATGGTGGCTCATCTTCATCAGGAATCACAAAACTTTCTTGCATCGGCCATGCATTTGCCTGTTTGAGTTGTTGCTGGTACTGCTGTTGGAACTGGTACTGATAGTGGAGGGGCTTCCTTCTAAAGCCTGAAAATAGGCCCCCGAAAATTTCACCCATGGTTGAGCCAGTGTTGACCATTAGCTTCCCGAGCGAACCGAAAAAGCCCTCATCTTGTTTCTCAGGTTCATTTTCTTTTGGAATCAAAGGGGGTCTGACTGATTTCAGAGGCCTTTGGTATGGTGCCATTGCTGCACCCTTCTTTATGTAAGTTCTTGAATCCTACAAAAAGGATAATAGGTGTTTGATCTTGTGAATTGTGAAAAATCAAATGGTAATGAAATACTTTCAATGAGAATGTTTTTGCTATAGGACCTCAATGACATCCGCAAGGACACAATATCATTGACAAAATTCGTACTGCACGTTACATTTTCGAACTCATGCACATAACTAAGTGTAAGAGTTACTTACATCACGTGAAGAAAACAATGCTTGGACCCTGCGCTGTAGCACTGCTAGAATGTAACCAAAGAATGTAGCAGCAGTAAGTGCAGCCATCCCTATGATGAAATATACACATTATATAAGGGCACCGACATTGAAGGAAAACATGGATCAACTGTGCAAGTTAAACAATAAAAGTTAGACAACAAAGGTACCTAAATGGAAACTACCATCGTTTTGATAGTTACAATCATCATCATGAAGTTGAATCTCTCGAATTGCCTGGTTCCCTCTATCTATAACTAAAAGAGAGCAGCTACTTCCAATATAAGCCACATCAAAATCATTCGAAAACTTTGCATCTTCACTTGGACCATCAACATGACCACCTCCACGAGTCCACTTTCCTCCTGCAATAGTTGTAACTCCTGCATAAAGAAAAATTACATCACAAAATATTTTTATAATAGCCAACCAGAATTCCAAACTGAAGTAGTGAGCAGAATGGAGATATAAGTTGAAAATATTTTCATTCTCTATGGACTCAAATCCATGGACTTAATTACCTCCATCACAAATTTTTCTGATAGCCATGTTCAATGTGTCTGCAATGTATATATTCCCTCCATCATCTACTGTCAGGCCTTTCGGGTGGTTCATTCTTGCTTCTCTTAGCTTCCCATCTACATGTCCGGAGTATCCTTCAGATGATCCAGCAATTAACTTAGGCCTGCAATCTGAATTTCCTCCATTTGTTAGCAAATAGATGAATGGTAGGTAGACTCTACAACATAATTCAATTGAGCTATTCCACAAAAATCAATAATCAATAAGAAAAGCAAAGAACACAAAACGACACACTGAATGTTATCATCATCTCGAAAGAGAAGTTTTTATATCAAAATATGGAAGAAGTTTCTCAAATGTTCATCACATGACTGCTACTTTTCAAAGATGACCAAAGATTATATAACCTTGAAAATCAAAAACTTGGTTAAGGCATTAAGCTTCTCGAAGCAACTCTGAACTATAAATCTTGAAACGCACAAAAGCTAAAGATTAAGGATTAAGCATAAAAAAGATAAAGTACTAAAAAATGAGTAATTAGTAAGCCTACCAGTCCAGGTCAAGACTGAATGTCGGCTACATATTGATAAAAGCAAAAGAGTGCAAAATCTCCAAAAAGATGATAAGCAGAAGCAGAAGCAAAAGTTTCGCTGTACTACAAAAGTGGATCCTTGTAGTTAAGAAAAGCTTATAGAAACACATTAGTTTAATCTTCTTAAGTTGTTGTTGTTGTTGTTGTTGTTATTATTATTATTATTATTTTAATCCTTTGGATCATAAATTTGGAATCTGCCTACTGATTAAAAAGAAAAGGACTATACAGAAGATGCCCCAGACGTGAAGCTAAGCACCTTGAACTTTTACTCATTTTTACCAAACCAATATGAATAACAAAGACAGGAAAATGAAGAATTATAAAAGCAAAAATGGCAGAATCAACTTACATCTAGATAATGGAGTTGAGATCTTGTAAATGTTACTGTTCTCTGAATCCAAAATCAAGAGCTCTCCATTGGGAGATACCTCAACAGAGTGTGGTTCAATCCCAAGCTTACTTCCATCAAACACTGTCTCTACTGTATACCCACCTTCAAATTTCATCATCGAACGGCTAGAGGAAGCTGAAATATTGATACCCATTAAAGTCCATCACATAAAAAGTTCAACAAAATGTGGGTTTGAGGAATGATCTAAACCTGTTTTAGTATTGGATTTGAGTGACCAAAGCCACTTGACAAGTGCAGATACCACATTTGAGACAACCCCACTTACGATTTCTGCAAATTTAGGAAAGTGAAATCGTTATTAAAAACATAAAAAATGGTTAATTAAACAGATAATGAACAAAAATTTTAGCCAAAAAAAAATAAATTAAGTGGGAGTTTGAGCTTACTTGCAGGAGGTGCGGCTGAAGCTGAAGAAAACCCAGTGAGGAGAACCAAAAATATGAAAGCAAAAACAACCCAATTCTTACACATTGTTTGGTTTATGGTGAGTTGAAGGTGAAAGGAGGAGGAGGAGGAGGAGGTAGAAATGCTCAAATACAAAGGTTTAAGCTTTGCATTATTATATACCCAACAGAGAAGTAGACCCCACAATTGTAGATTGCCACTTGTTCTTCTTTTACATGATAATTAGCGAAAAAACTTATATCGAGTTTTGTGTGTATGCGAGAGAGAGAGAGAGAGAAAAGATGGGCTATAAAAAAAGGTTAAATAAGTAAAACAGAGCGCTCCGTTCAAGACAAAGAAAAGTAAAGCAGCAAGAGGAAAGTCATATTCTCTGCTCTTATTCATTACATCTGTCTCTAAATCAAAGTTGTTATTAAGTGCGAATCTTGTTAATTGTATTTTTTTTTTTTCGCAATGATCTCGTACTTAAAATTTAATTTGAAATTTTGAATTTACTAAAATTTTTAAGCATTTTTAAATGGTTTGCATCCAAAATTAAAATACAATCCTACCCCTATAGCTCATTTAAAAAAATCGTCTACAATGTATTAGGAATAATGTATCACCGGATTTTCAAATTTTTCGAATGCTTATTATTAAGTTTCTATATTTTATATTTTACAACATTGAGTGTTTTTTTTTTTCTATGCATTAGATTTTATTGACGAAAAACTTAAATTAAATTGTATGTTCAATTTAGCCCGCTTTTAATATTTGTATTAGAATCTTGATTTAATATAAATATACTTTTTGTTAATTTTAAGTTAACCAGCGTACTAAATTATTATTTTAATCTTAAATTGACAAAAATATTTGTATTGGCACAATATATTGAAGTTGAGGTGCAAATAATAAAGGCATGCGAAGCGGGTTATACTATTTAATTTTATGTTTTCTGCTTATTGAAAATTTAATTAGTAAAAATGTAAAAATTGAGCAGTTGAACGTTTTCAATTAAAAGTATAGAAATTTAATAAAAAAAAAAAAACTTGAAAAATTTAGGAATAATACATTTTGCCAATTTGTTAAGATACCCGTGCTTCTATTTGCAAATTGTAATAGATAATTTCTCAAAAAGAAGTAGAAATTGTATATAGTAATAGGAATGGAATTATAATTAAGTTAATACAGTATTCCCTCGATATTCCTATTTTCATATTTAATTATGGAATTTAATTGATAGATAGGATTATATTTCTTTTATTATCCTCCTATATTAATTAGGAGTTGTCATCCCATTCGTGGCATTAGGGATGTACACGGTTCGGTACAATTCAGAAATTTACAAATCTCCGTATTGTCTTGAAATTTCGGATATTTTAAAAATCAAGTATTGGTATTATTTTGAAAATTCGGTACAGTTCTTCGGTTCTTTTGATACTAAACAATACAGTACAGTACAATTCGGTACTTCGGATAATTTTATATTTTTAAAATTTTATAAAATAAATTTACATAATAATAAATACAAATACAATTAAAATATCTCAATAAGTAGAATTAAAATTTAAGTCAAAATACATTACTTAAAAATCAACATTCAATAGTTTTCATCTGCATTATGCTGACACTGATTTCAGAATCCTTAGCAATATCTAAAAAAATATGAATTTTAAATAATTAGATCACCACAAAATATAAACATTAAATAGAAATTTAAAAAAAAATTATCCAAAAATAATAATTACCCGATTCAAAATTTTTAAATTCTTCGATCGATGCCTTTGAAGCCAAAAGTGTAGTAGATCTCAACTAGTTTTGACAACAAATGAAAACCTCGGTTGTAATTGGAGTTAAAGAAGTTCTAAATTTATCTAAAGCCCTTCCTCCGGTGCTAAAAGCTATTTCAGAAGCCACAATTGAGCACTGAATAGCCAAGACATCTCTAGCAATTTTAGCCAAAATAGGGTAATTTGGCTCATTGATCTTCCACCAACTCAAAATGTCAAAATCGAGAGAATTTTTTTACTAGTTTATCAGTCAAATAAATATTCAAATCTCCTTGAGATACAACTTGCTCTTTATCCTCATTTTCCAAAAATCACGCATCAATATCATCAAAATTAAGTGGTGGGGCTACAATTTGATTAACATTAATCTCTTCCAATTTTTTTATGTCTTCTATCAGTCCATTCAAAGCAGTTTTCACTTTAAAAACTAATTTCTCTATCTCATTCTCACTATAAAAAGCTGTGTATTTTGAAATTAAAAATTTCATTTTAAATCTAGAATTCAAGACCACAATATGAAAAAATGACATTCATCTTGTTAATCAAACCCCAATACTTATCAAATTTCGATTGCATTTGTTTTCCCATTTTTATCAAAAAATCATCACCACTAGTTTGAGAAGAATGCAATAAGTTCAAAATACACACAATCTTTGAAAAAATATAAGTTGGAAGTTGAATATAATGATCCGGACAATTTGCAAGTCACATCATAAAATCTTCTCAGAAATTTTGTGAGTTGTGAGTTGTTTCCAATTACTCTCAGTCAAATAAACATGCCCAAACTCAATGAAATATTTGATATCCATATCCTCCAACTTACCAAAAGCTTTTTGATAGCCCAAAGCAATATCCAACATCAAATACGTTAAATTTCACCCAGTAGAGCAATCTATGATCAAACTCTTTGTGTACATGATATTTACTGTCTCACAAGATTTAAAAAAAAAAAAATCTAACCTTTGAGGACTACTTCTAACTAGGGGTGTGCAAATGATCGATTCAATTCGATTTTGGACTGAATCAAAAAAATCGAAAACCAAAGTTTACAAAATATAAGAACCGAACCAAAATCGAAGTTTATAGAACCGAAAACAGAATGGACCAAAGTAATTTCGGTCAGTTTGGTTCAACCGATTCTAATCAAATATGAGTTTTTTTTTTAATTGGATTTTTAACCTAAATGGACCCATATATCCAACAAAATAAAATCATTCAAGGTACATGAATTTTTTCCATAATAAATAAATATACATTAAAAATACATACAACTTAAAAATTAATACAACATAATCCATAAATAAAAATACATCAATGCCTTTCAATTTAAAAAAAAATGGTATACATTTAAATTGATACAATATAATTTAGATATATTTTCTCACAAATTTAACAAATTTAACCCCTTATACCTGCATCCACATAAACGAACAATAAATAAATTCAACTAAACTGAAAAAATAATACAAAAAAAATTTAAGTATAGAAATTGATAGAAGTTTATGAATATTTATAAATTCAACTTACATGCTCCCACGCAAACAAAAACACTAATTATGAATATTTATAAAGTTTATGGCTCTCCTCTATATACAAATTGACAGAAATGGAAAAATAATTTCTTGTACGATAAAACAATAGTAAAACTTATGGAAAAAAATAACTAGTTATCATCCTAATTAAAAAAATCACATATAGTAGAATATACAAAGAATTTAAAATCATAAACCACACATTATTTATACAATAAACCGCTGGTGGGTTGAAGATGGATACTTAGAGTATGAAAATTTTGTATTTAATTTCTAAAAATAATAGAATCAGATAAGAAATGAGAAGAGCTCATTTATCTCACAGTAAACACAATTTTCTAACTTGCACTAAATAATCTAATAAATTCATCATTTAGTTTAAGGCATCACATATTGTTCAAGCTGAAAATTAAAGATTAGTAGCTTATATGAGGTGTTTTCAACCTCTGTTTGAAGCTTAAATTAAAGACTTTAAATGCCAATTTCAATTTCATCATTACAAGTTATTGAAATGTGATGAAGAAATAGCAACGAATTAAAGACTTTAAATGCCAATTTCAATTTCTTATAATTGTAGACAGTAACTTAAACAAGATAAGACAGACAAAACACCACCATAAGTAGAAAACTAAACACAAAAAAATATTTAACGACAATTTTAAATCATAATTTCCCATATTCATTCTTTAATATAACTTAAATAAATGCCACAAGTTAATTGTAACAATAACATCACATTGTATTTTCGACTTAGGAAAATAGTTCAAGGCTCATAGATAGAAAATAGTTCAAGGCTCATAGATCTGATTATGGGGTGTTTAAAGAGTGAAGTCAAAATTTTATGCTCGAAGATCTATGCAATAGCACTATTTAAATTAAGGGGTGGGTTTAAAGAGTGAAGTCAAAATTTTATGCTCGAAGATCTATGCAATAGCACTATTTAAATTTAGGGGTGGGTTTCAAAAAATATATTAATCTTTCTATTAAAGAAAAAAAATATTGTTTCAAAACAATTACTTACGAAGTCAACTCCAATGGTACTGATGTAGCTCTCCAGGTAAGAATCATCCTGGTACACAAAACCATAAAAATTACAATGGACAAAGCAATTGGCTTCAACACTAACCAAACCGAACAGGGTCGGTTACACAACTAATCAACTGATAGTTTTGTTTACAGCATATAATTTAAGCCTCATAAATTAAACCTTAACCTTAACCTATGCCAAGCTTTTAAATATCGCTCAGCTATAATTTTTTAGAGCAAATATGAAGGATAGAAGCAATTGTAAGCTAGAGTTGATTTCATCGCCACGACCAGGTATCAAAAAATGAACAACAAAAACAAGAAATACAGATTTACATAACATGGACATCAAGCATATTATAATTGAATATTTATGGAAACATGTTAGTCTTTTTGATATGTTACCCGGCCGCTTGAACATCCCCAAAATCATCATCTGGTATATCTTGTGTGCTTTCTTTCTCCGGAGAATGTTGCTCTTCGGTATCTTCCTTTGTAAGTCTCGGGGAATAATCTTTAGAAGTTCCATCGAGGGACATTTTCGGTGGCAAGCTTGATGGAGAAGTTTTTGCAGAAGAAATAGGTGACATTGGCAATAGGGGTGGTGGAATACTAAGGAGAGGTTCTTTTCTTTCACCCTTCTCCTTTAATGAAAGATTACTCAGACCTTGCTCGGTAATCTTGGGCTTTAAACCGGTACCACATTTCTTATCCTTGCCAAAAGCCAGTCAAAAATTCCAATTGACCAATTCAGTTAAACGCATGAAGGATTTGATCTTTAAGCTAATGTAACTAATTAATTTCATAAACTAAGCCCATTGAATAATACAAAATCAGCCACCAAGATGAAATTCAATAGTTTATTCACAAAGCAACAAACATCAAATTTCATACAAAAATAAAACAATCTTTACTCAACCAATCATACTTAATTTAAATAGTCTTTGAAGGTAAATTTGGTGGTCACATACTGATTTCTTGTGATTTCTTCATTTTTTTCCATCAACTATTTGCTCACCGGAGGCTTGCCAGACCATTGGTTGGAGCTTCGTCGGAACCGATTTGACACTGCCACCTCAAAGATTGGGGCTTAAGGGTTCCATTTTTGGTGGTCACATGCTCAGGCGCTGCCACATTTGGCCGAAATCCCATAAAAATCATCGCGGCTTCTCTTCTCCAATCTCCAAGCTGTTGGCGATTGGGAGGGAGCGAAGGGTGACGAAATAATCGTCTGACCTCTGGGAAACCTATGGTAGTGATCATGTTCCAGTCATAAGGGCCAGTCACCGAAATGGGAGGGTGAAGGCTCCGGCCATAGAAGAGAGAAAAAGGGAAAGGGGAAGATTATGATGTTGATGCTAAGGTGGAGCAACGATGCGAGGGCGATTGGCGGTAAGAGACAGCGATGAGAGGAATGCCAGTGACCGGTGATGAGGAGGGCGATAGCGCCCCCCGTTCTCCTCTTCATTCTAGAAGCCATCTTGTGTCTCCCTCCTTATTCTTTTTTTTTTTTTTATATCTTATGTCATTTTGTAATTTGTGGCCCCAATAATTCTAGAATTCTCCACTCCGTCTAGAATTTGTTACCTGCCTTGATTCTTCTTTTTGTTTGGTCCATATTATTATTATTATTATTATTATTATTATTATTATTATTATTATTATTATTATTATTATTAGTAGTAGTAGTAGTAGTAGTAGTAGTACTTCATACATCTATTTGCTTAATTGATTTTATTTTAATTTCTTATTATGAGTTACTAAATATGTTTTAATTAGATATAAATACTTCAAAAGCTAAAATCCTCAATAATTTATACACCTACTTACCTAAATCAAAATATGATTTACGAATTAGAAAATATTTTCAATCGACTCAAAGTCGAGGCGTTACACTTATATCTAAAAAGAAAAGTATTTTTATTGATAGTTATTATCCCACAAAAAATAAGTTTATCTTATTGTTAAGTGAATGAATTTTAAATAAAAATTTATTAAAAGAATAATTTTTTCCCAAATCATTAATTTCTATCAGTATAAATTTAATTGGGGTGCAATATTGTTGTTTTCATGAAATTATTGTTAATCAAAAGCATAAAGTTAAAGAACTATTAATGCATGAAACTATAAATGATAAAATATATAATATTAACGAGCTAGTCCAATTTGTCATTTATTTAATTAAGTATTATAAGGACATTATATATATATATATATATATATATATATATATATATATATATATATATATATATATATATATATATATATATATATATATAATAAGATTTTCAAATATACCAAAAAGCTTTAATTTAATAATACTGGCTTAAGTTCAATTGAAAAAATTTACAGATGTCTAACATTATCTAACCATAAAAATACCTCCATTAATTGTGTATTAATATTAGACCTAGCAAAATTGACCCAAACCCATGGGTCGACCCAAATTTACCCAAAAAATTTTAACCCAAACCCAACCCAATCCATATAAATACTCATTGGGTCAACCCAAAATTGACCCATTTTATTTTTCAACCCAACCCAATACCCATTGGGTCAACCCAAAATTGACCCATTTCCCTTTCCAACCCATTGGGTCATTGAGTATTAATCCAATGGGTGTTTTCAAGATTTAAAGATTTTGATCCATTGGGTATGTAATGACATCAACACCGGGCCAGCCCTAAATAATACTTTCCGGTAGTGAATAGTATTTTTCGGGCCCGAAATAACACCCGAAAGTTAAAATTTTTTTATTAGACCATTTGAAAGGAATAGTCAAGGTGAGTCTATGGTTGAAATTTGAAGTGAATTTGAGGTTAAATAAGCTTCCAAAAGTCAAAAATAAAAAAAGGTAGCGAGTCCATAATACGAAAAATATATTTTAAATAATTTACTTTAATGTTAAGAATGGACAAAAGAAAAAGAAAAAATTGATACAAAAATTTACTTTCATTATAATCAAGTAAAAATATCATTTTATTAATTTTTTATAATTAGATAAGATTGCTTTATTAATTATTTTTCTTTTTTTTTAACATATGTAAAGATAAAATAAAAGAATAAATATTTCTTGAAATTTAAGTGGAAGGAAAAAAAATATATCGTTGTTTGAATTTCGCAATTCTAGTAACTTCAAAAACAATAACTCTGTATGAATATGAAAAGATTTATTGTTCAAAATCGTTTAAAGGTAAAAGTTAGCCCAAACTTCTTTTTCTTGTTTAGATTTAAAGAAAAAGCTCAAATAAGCATGAGAATTTAGGACGAACAACATTCTTCTGTTTCATAAGTTTATGACTTTGATTAAGTGCTTTAATCACTTCTTCTAATCATTTAATTTAACATGATGAAATATTAAATAAAAACTTTCAATACGTTTACGATTGGATATGTTTTTAAAAATAAACATTTAAAATTAACCCAAATTCATGGGTCGACCCAAATCAACCCAACCCATTAATGACCCAACCCATTAATGACCCATATTTTTTGATCCATTAATGACCCAATCCAAACCCATCCAACCCGCCCATTTGCCACCTCTAATTAATATGGTATTATCAATTAATTAAAGCCATTAATTGCTTGGCATACATAATTATACAGAGTTTGGATAAAATAAGAATATGGTAGTGCTTACGGTTCGTCTGTGAAGGAGAGGCAATTGAGAGGACTGAAGGACATTGGACGACGGTGGAGGAGGTTGGATTCTGGAACCAGCAACCGCTCTCTCCCCCCTCCCCCCCCCCCCCGATCTGTTCCCTCTCTCCCCGATCCACAATAATAATAAAAAATTTAAGTTAAAAATAAAATTAAATTTGATTTTATAATAAAAATTATTGTAGATTAATCTTAAATTTGACCTAAAATATTTTGTGTAACATGAATTCATTTATATATTGATCCGTTTAAATTTAAATAACAAAAAATACAAGTCGTATGGATCGAACTTATCACATCAAAATATAACAAATTTTTATTTAACTATTCAAAAAATATTTTGTATATATAATTAAAAAAATAGGAGTACTACAAAAATATATTAATTATTTTACATAAAAAATTATATATAATTAAAATGAAAAAAATATCTAGTATAGGCTTTATTTGGAAAAAATGATATTTTATAAAAAAAATTAAAAAGAAAAATTTTAAACATTTATTAAAATATTATAAAATAATAACGACGGATTACCGATGAAAAACCGTCGCAAGAAATCATATTTCCATTTCCCATATTCCGTATTATTTACCGACGTAATTTCCGTCGGTACAGAACAAAAATCATTTGTATCCTTACCGACGAAGTTATTTCGTCGCTAAACCGTCGCTACAAAATGGCGCCTCCCTTTCCCGCCAAATTTACCGACCATTTCCATATTGGTCTCGCCATTTTTCCATTTTTGTTTTTACCGACACATTTGTGATTCCGTAGCTAATCCGTCGGTAATATCTTCTTTTATCGACAAAAATATTTCCGTCGGTAAATTCCGTCGGTAAAATCAATTTTTTTTTGTAGTGATAGATATTTATAAAGAGAATAAAATAGTAATTGAATGATATTAAAAATAGATTAAATTAAATACAAATTATTTTAGTTATATATTCATATTCATATATATATAATGATTATTATAATAATTAAATTTTTGTTCTTAATAATTAAAATATTTAGTTTAATTTATTAACTAATTATTATCTTAAATTTGTGTATTAAAATTTTTAACTTAAATAATTATGAAGTTAAATTTATGTAGTACATATATAATAAAAATTATAAGTAATATTTATATATAAATTACTAGTATTATATATAATAATTAATAAATATCGGTTCTTTCGGTACAAGACAATTCAGTACAGTTCAATACGGTTCTCGATCCGGTTCTAGGTAAAATATCTAGATCTGTCCCAAATAAAGTCAACATTACAATTCGATTTGGTTCGATTCTAGTCAAAAAGTCAACCGGACAGTTTGGTTCTAGATCTTTTTCTTCGGTACTTTGGTTCGGTACAGAAAGATCCAGATTCATATACATCCCTACGTGGCACCTAGCACTCCTTGCATGCATCAAATCGTCATCCATTAATTAAGAACCAATTAAAAATTAACAAATAATATTCTATATCTATTAATGATAAAAGAAAAATTCGAATTCAAGGCATCACAATTCTAGTCACTAAATTAGTACCATAAAATAGATCTTATTTGAATCAAATCAAAATATATTTGATCACCGATCACACATGTACTATTCATTGCATGATATCAATTATATCAATCCAATTTTACAAAGATTTTTTTGGGTTTTATCACCCAAACCACGGTCAAATTGCTCATGTAGTATGATAAATACTGTTGAACAAAGTATATATATTCAAAATTTTATAATTGCAATCAAGATTTGAAAATTCAATTACATCGGATTAAAAAATGTAGAATTATATTTAAATATTTATAGGTTAACTTATTTTAAAATATGATAATAATAATAATAATAATAATAATAATAATAATAATAATAATAATAATAATAATAATAATAATAATAATAATAAGTATTCAAATTTTTAATTTAACATATACATTATAATTTATTTTATAATATGCATCAAAACAACTTTTTGGTTTAAGCAAAACAACGTTTTGGTTTAAGTTAAACAACTTTTCTTCATTGCAATTTAAATAAATGTGAATATTAAGTATTTGCATTTAACATTTATAAGCTAATTAGGATAATAAAATATCTATTCAATTTTTTCATCAATCTATAGGTTTAAAAAAAAGTTAAAATTTTTCCTAAATTGATTAATCATATTGGATTTTTTACACAATAATCCACTTATATTCTTATGGAAGTGAATAAAAATGATAATCTATTAGTTGGAGCTTTCTTTTTTATTTTTTTTTTATTAATGAATAGCAATAGGAGTTTGAAGAGAATTAAGGAACATGATTTAAACATATATTTATAATGAATTTTATGTATAAAGTTTAAAATGAAAAACTAAAAATAGATATATATATTTTATAAAAATAATTAACTATGTGCAACACAAGCATATATATATATATATATATATATATATATATATATATATATATATATATATATATATATATATATATATATATATATATATATATATATATATATATATATATATATATATATATATATATATATATATATATATATATATATATATATATATATATATATATATATGACATTAAATAAAATTTAATTGACAGAATTAGGTCATAGGGTTTTGGGGATTGGGTCGGGATCAAATTAATTTAGATATTTTCGAACGAATTTTTTGAATTTTGGGTTCGAATAGATTTTGAATCTACATTTTCTGGTTTGGTTTCCTTCAAATTCGGATTGTGATTCGAATTGACTTGAATTTTCGAATCAAGTCAAAAATTAACAGGTGCGCAAGAGAGACTCTCTTGATCTAAATGTCATCAACTCTTAATTTAACTGTTTGCATAAGAGATCTTATCCCTTCAAGAGCAATGAGCTAAAATAAACGTCCGGAGGTATCATCTAATTGCAAATAAGAGATTTATTCTTTCATGTTTGACAATAAAAATCATATTTTATTCAACTAGTAAATTTTGAAATGCTGAGTAATATATATTGTAAAACCTCGCTCATAAACTTATGACTAAATTAGTCAATTTTAAAATACTCAACATGTAATTAAAATTTTAAAACACATTTCTATGCGTTCTTTCACTTTAAAATTGGATTTAAAGATAGTTTTTGCCTTTATAATTTCATTGGAAAACAACATATTGTTAATTCAATAAACTTGGATTAAAAAGTAATTTTTTATTTGTTATTCAATTGTCCGTATACACAGTATATGACATGTCTAGCTAATTTAATCGCCCCATAACTAATAGTCCTAAATAATGGTGAAAAAAAAAATCTAATTTACTAACTTGTTTACACACAGCTTCAAGGCTATTAAGAAGCCTTTAAAAATAAGGATGACCCTTCAGACTTTATTTATTCCAATTGCAATTTTGTTAGTCTTAAGCTTTTTATATGATATATTGTAATAATGTAATGGATTCTTTGTTTCTTTATTTCTACTTATCATGTGCACTTTGGCTATATCTCATATGCCATTTGGAATGTTTTTCATCTTCTTTGGATTTCTCTATTCTTTAAAGAAAGTGATTTAACTTCTTTATTTATGCATAGTTGATTCAGCAAATCGTTTTAGTCACGCTACCTAATCACAATCATGCCCTATAAAAAATTAGTAATTCTCTTTTTTATTTATATTGGGGATAAAATACTAAAGTGCCCGTAATGTATTTCGATAGTAGCTAAAATGCTTCTAAAATTTTTTTCGGAGCAAAAATATCATTGATGTTCTAAGATCGATACTAAAATACCCTTCTGTTAAGTTGCCGTCAACTCCGGATTAACAGAGCTGATGTGGCAAAATATACCACGTCAGCGCCATGTGTTTTTCTAATTAAAATATATTTAGGGGTATTTTAATACTATAAAAAATTTTAGAGGCATTTTAATACCCTAATGAAAATATTAAGAGCATTTTTGTACCGTAAAACATATTAAAAATTAATATTTGTCATATTAAATATTAATCAATATTTATTACATTAATTAATAAATCTTTCTTACATAAATGTATGAATAAGAAAAAAATTATAAATAAATTATACAGCTCAAAAATATTTATTTATTAATTAATTTTTTAATGAATATAATATTGAAATTTGACTACATAAATGCATAGGGGCATTTTTATTAAGATCATTAAAAATAGTATTAAAAAAGTCTTTTGCATAATTATTTTACATGTGATAAATATTTTAAATAATGATATTATTATTTTAATAATTATAATAATGTACATACTTTTTACATTAAAATTAATTGATTTTAACTAGTTCATAAAATTATAAATATTTCAAAAAACATATTAAAAGTAAAATAAAAAATTTAGTATTGCATCAAGAGTTTAACTGTTATAAACTAAAAAATTGTATCAACTTCTTATAACAATTATATATATATATATATATATATATATATATATATATATATATATATATATATATATATATATATATATATATATATATATATATTTGTGTTTCATCTTGATATGTAATCATTTTTTTAAAAAAAATGATGGGATACATTGTCTTAAAAATATAATTTAAATATTTATAAGCAATTAAACAATAAAATGATATATTTGTATAAAAAAAAATATATAAACCAACAAATAATGAATTATAAAAATGTTAAATAAGTACTATAACATGTTTAATAGATTGTTCAAATTTTTGTCTTAATTAGCAATAGTCATATTATATATTTAAATATCAATTTATTCAAATTTTATAATTTGAAGATTTTTTTATAAAAATAATTTAATTAATATCATACGTAAATTCTTATAGTTTGCTCCAAATGCTTTTAATACCAAAATATTTAGGGATATTTTTGTAGTCAAATTTTAATATTATATTCAATAAAAATTAATTAAAATATACTAAAGTGCCTGTAATGTATTTCTGTAGTAGCTAAAATGCTTCTAAAGTTTTTTCGGAGCAAAAATATCACTGATGTTCTAAGATCGATACTAAAATACCTTTCTGTAAAGTTGCCGTCAACTCCGGATTAACAGAGCTGATGTGGCAAAATATACCAAGTCAGCGCCATGTGTTTTTTTAATTAAAATATATTCAGGAATATTTTAATACTATAAAATATTTTAGGGGCATTTTAGTACCCTAATGAAAATATTAAGAGCATCTTTGTACCGGAAAAAAATATTAAAAATTAATATTTTTCACATTAAATATTAATCAATATTTATTATATTAATTAATAAATCTTTCTTACATAAATGTATGAATAGGAAAAAAATTATAAATAAATTATACAGCTCAAAAATATTTATTTATTAATTAATTATTAATGAATATAATATTGAAATTTGACTACATAAATGCATAGGGGCATTTTTATTAAGACCGTTAAAAATAGTATTAAAAAAGTCTTTTGCATAATTATTTTACATGTGATAAATATTTTAAATAATGATATTATTATTTTAATAATTATAATAATGTACATACTTTTTACATTAAAATTAATTGATTTTAACTAGTTCATAAAATTATAAATATTTCAAAACAAATATTAAAAGTAAAATAAAAAAAATTTAATAGTTGCATCAAGAGATATTTGTGTTTCATCTTGATATGTAATCATTTTCTTAAAAAAAATGATGGGATACATTGTCTTAAAAATATAATTTAAATATTTATAAGCAATTAAACAATAAAATGATATATTTGTATAAAATAAAATATATAAACCAACAAATAATGAATTATAAAAATGTTAAATAATACTATAACGTGTTTAATAGATTGTTCAAATTTTTGTCTTAATTAGCAATAGTCATATTATATATTTAAATATCAATTTATTCAGATTTTATAATTTGAAGATTTTTTTATAAAAATAATTTAATTAATATCATACGTAAATTCTTATAGTTTGCTCCAAATGCTTTTAATACCAAAATATTTAGGGATATTTTTGTAGTCAAATTTTAATATTATATTCATTAAAAAATTAATTAATAAATATTCTTAAAATATTTAATTTATTTATATTTTTTATTCGTACATTTATATAAAAGTATTTATTAATTAATGTAATAAATATTGATTAATATCTAATGTAATAAATATTAATTTTTAATATTTTCTCTAAGGTATAAAAATATTTTTAATATTTTTCATTAAGGTAATATAATGCCATTAATATCTTATAATGCCTTTAATATCTTATAATGCCTATAATGCCATTAAGGTACTATAATGCCAAAATATACAGTGCTAAAATACTCCTAAATATATTTGGATTAAAAAAACACGTGAGACTGACATGGCATATTTTGTCATGTGTCAATATCAAGTCAGCGCCGTTAATATAGAGTTGATGATAGCTTGACGGAAGGGCATTTTAATTCTGATTTTAGAATATCAAGAATATTTTTACTCTAAAAAAGTTTAGGGACATTTTAGTTGCTACCGAAATATAACAGGGGCATTTTAATACTTTATCTCTTTTATATTATCAATCTAAGTTCTGCTTTTGGACTTGTGATCTTATGTCTAGTGATCAAAATCTAATGAATTAAAAGGGTCAGATTTATTTATCTTTTATTTTATTTCAACCGATTATTGTAGAGAAGAAATTCTCCTTTTTCTATAAATTAAAAAAAATGGCTGAAAGATTTGGAGTTTGAGTTCCATTTCTCCTTTTTCTGAATAAATAAAAGTAAAAATTGTAGGACGTGAAAACATTTCCTTTGCCTTTGAGTAACTTAACCCTAAATTCTCTACCCAACGTCGTTTATCTAATAAAATATAATTTGGAAATTGGAGCTAACATTAATATTCAAGTCGCATCAACATTGAAGACATTTTTTAATACTCCCTCTAATTTGCAAATATATGCACATTTTCATTTTCACTCAAATTAATATTGTTAGAACTATTAAGTGTTTATTTCCAGACTCACCAGGGAACTCACTTCTTTTCTGTCAACAAGTTCTGATTTGACGCCTGTACAAGTACCTTTCATGTATCTAATCGAACATCTCCTCAATAGGCAGATCTTCTTTTGTCTTTTTTGGACTTACTAATTGGTGCTTTCAAAGAAATCCAAGAATGGGACTCTCTACTCAACCTGTTATGCAAAGAATGAAGCTGGATGCAATCTTCCCAGTTTACGAATGTGTTAAAATTTTTTATGGTGCTAACCTACCCAAAAAAAAAAACCCCAGTCATCATGAGAGCCTTACAATAGGTCATGAAAGGTTTTTGGTCAAAATCCTCTCATAGTAAGGAAAGAAAAAAGACCTTCTAGCAGAAGCATAATGATAGAAAGTGTTAAATAGCTTGAAAGAAGAGAAAGATCTGGTGCAAGAACTGCGGTGCAAGAAAATCATTCTAGTAAGAAAATTAAAGAGACAAAAGCATCATACTTTTCTCGTACTTATGACAGAACATACTCACCTTCCCCAACAAATACTCAGTCGTGCATATGTACACACACCCGTACTCTAATGGAATGACAGAGGTCTCTAACATGACTCTCTTCGAAGGGATGAAGAAAATATTAGGTGACGTAAAAGGCAACTGGACTAAGGAACTTAACAACATCCTTTGGTCTTACGGAATATCCCTCCAATTGGGAACATGCAAAACTCCATTCTCCCCCGTATATAGAGCTGAAGCAGCCATACCAGTCAAGATAATTCTTCCCTTTTATAGAACAAAATTATTTTCAAATTAAGGAAATGAGCAGGAAAGAATATAAGACCTAGACCTCACTGATGAAAGGAGAGAAAATGCTTATGTAAAAATAGTAGTGTAAAATCAAATGATTGCACAATATTGCAATTCCAAGGTCAAGTTAAGAAAATTTAAGCTTGGGGACATGGTCTTGAGAAAGGAATTTCCACTTTGGCCAAAGTTTCATGAATAAAGAATCTTATCTGCGGTGGTGAATCCTATATTTGTTATTCAATTACCTCTAATTAGTTTATGCTATACCCGATCATCAAGCTATGTATAGCATGTGGAAAGAGTAAAAGCATAGGAATCAAAATACCACAATTCTCACTTGAGATTACCGTTATGACCTCAAATTTTAGGATACTTGCACCACCAATATGCAAAAATTATTATAAGATTCTCTTAGCAGATCTTCAATATACTAGTTTCTCAAACAAATATTTGCATGCAAACTTCAAGTATCACTATACTTGTAACTTATGACCTATTTGATCCAATTAAAAAATGTAATGTCTTTTCTTATCAATTATGTCCAATCTTGTTAATACTATAACTTAAAACAGTTTAGATATTAACATATCTACATCTAGTAGAAAACTCATATCATGAGCACATCATGATTTCTTTTGCACTATATTTATTTAATTTTTTAAGAACATAATCAAGTAAAGGTAATTAAACACAACAATATAAAATGAAAAATGTCTTTATATAAACAATATATGTTTTAATATGCTTGATAAACATCCTTATAACATGGGCTTTAATTAGGGCATTACTCTAACATCTTGGCACTTTCTCTAGGAAGATCATTCTTAAGCTAGGAGTCCTACCCTTCAGCGTCATACCATACCTTACTTATCATGTCACTCAGCTATAGTGACCTCTTGAATAATATACACCATGAAAACTATAAATAGCTTAAAATACTCAATGTTAAATACTTTTTGAACCTTTTAGAGCTTCTTTTACTATATTTTATCTCTCTAAAATGTTCTAACTTGAGTATTTGAGTGTTTATCTCTTGACTCACTAGGGAACTCACTTCTTTTCCATCTCTAGATTTCGACCTGATGCATGTACAACTATTGTACATGTATTCAATCGGACATCTCCCTACTAGACAGGTCTTCTTTTGTCTTTTTTATTGATAATTATTATATTTTTTATTTACTATATTTAATAGTATAAAAAATTAAAAGTAAAAAACAATTCAAAACTGAATAAATAGAATTGAACCAATAAATGAATGAAGACCCCTAACTGAACAAACAAGTGTGGATTAATGAAGTGAAGTTTCTATTAAGAAAAAGACATTTAGGGTAAAATAAAGGTAAATCATAGAAATTTGAAAAGATATTGCTAATTCTTTTTTGAAATAAAGGTTGAACCAACAATACTTTGATCAATTATTTTGGTTTAAGTTTTTATATATACGAGGTTGTTTTATCAAAAGTTCGATCAATTTAGTCATAATCAAAATCGCCAACTGAATAGAATAAAAAAAAAAAAAATCAAACAAACCAAATTTCTCTTATTTCGGTTTCACATCCCTGCCATATAGGAGAAATTTGCTGATGGGAATTGTTTGGAGGATACGAAAAATGTATGGAAGAGACATTGAGGGTTGTGCCATACACATCAGCATGGCGAATTAATTATAGGCACGCACATAAAACAAATGAAAACTTTGTTATTTGGCTTTGTGAATTATGAATATGTGAGTATTTAATAATCATATTTTAAAGATATTTGATCCATCATTTTATATTTATTGAAAGTATGAATAATTAAAAAAAAATTTGGGATAAATTTTAATATCAAAAATAAAATTCGTAGTGGACTTAGATTGCGTACAAATTTAGTACTTCGAGCACTTATTATCGAAATTTGTCGATATATTTTGTTATGATTATTATCGAAATTTGCCTATATATTTAGTTATGGATAATAGATACATCTATAGATATTTCTTAAATTTATTTATTCAAAAAATAATATAAAATTTTAGGTGCATGTTAAAAATTGAACTCTTATTTTAAATCATCAAAATGTAACATTTTGCCACCATAATCTTGCTGTAAATATTTATATGCAATTTTTAGTTTATAAATTGTTTATGGTTTTTAATTTTTTAGTTGCTTATAAGTTGCAATTTTGTTAAAATCTACAATTTTTTTTAAATCTAAATTCATGTATTAGTTAAACGTAAGGATGACAAAAAAAAATAGTTAACCGCAAAGTCAGTCCAAAATTTTACCGATTTTTCAGTTAACTAGTCTGATAGATTCGATTTTAATTTTATTTCCAAAATTTTCAGTTATCGATTTCGATTTTTAAGTACCGGTTCACCATTAGTTCACGGTTAACCGGTTAATATTTATATTATATTTTTTATTTTTTACCCTAAATTTTTTATTTTTCTCTAAAGTAAAATAATACTTTAAAATATATTTTTTATTTTTATACCTTAAAACTTTTCTTTTTAGTTTTCTCTGAAATTTATATAATATTTTAAATTATTATATTTAAACTAAGTGATTACCTTAATTATATAGAGTAATACTTATATGTAGTACTCAATTAACTTTTATATCTTGTTTCTTCTTGTATATATTGGCATCTATGTTTTCTAGTATTTAATTATGTTTTCTGATGTTTAAAAGTCTATATTTTCTCAATTAATTTTGGTACAAGATTTTTTTCTTTAACCTTATATATTAAGCATGCTAATTACTAACAAATATTGAACCCACTTTATAATTTTAACTATTGATTTGTTGAAATAATTAACCATAAGAGTTGGAAAATGATGAAAGTAGAACATGAATTTTGGCTAATATTATATTTGTTTTGTGATTTTTATTTTGAATTACTTTGTATATTTGAAATGGAATTGAATTTTGTCTAATTTTACTTTTTACAATTGTATGCTAAAAAATAGTGATTAAGCCAAAATTATTGCTTAATTAGACCGCAAAAATCAAAATCAGTGAACCCATTAATCAAATTTAAAGAACTAATAAAAAATTATTGATGGACCAATTAATCATTCGATGTTCACTCCTAATTAAATGGATAATTATACAAATATGACTATTTACATATATTGGTAAATGGATGGAATTGATATAGATAATAGAAGGATAAATTTAAATTGGTTTGGAATATATATAAGTACAATAAAATTAAACTAATTCTATAATGATTAACCCAGGCGAGATGGCGGTTAAAACCCTAGCAGAGTGTGAAGCATTGGTGTCGGTGGAAAAAATTCCTTCACTGTCTCCACCAAATGATAGATCTCATAAGGAACGTAAGGAGGATGTCGAGATGCATAAGGATATAAAGAATTAGGTGGGGAATGGGTGAAGTAGTGAAGAAAGGACGGTAAGATCTTTTAAGGATGCCTTATTCCATAAGGCTAGGAAACAGTATGGTGACAATATTTTGTTGCCTTTTATTGGGGACAATGATAATAATTTGAATTATGGTTCAGATGAGGATATGGACAGAGAGTCAGAGTTTGATGGGGATTTGTCGAATTCGGATTGTAGTAATGATGAAGAGTTTATAGTTTCAGTACATGAGGGTCTTTTTACTTTGAACGTGTCAAAACGACTTGAAAATCAGTTAGCAAAACTATGGAAAAAGTCAATTGTTATTTGTCTTCTTGGTTGACCTATTACATACAGGGTGTTGTGTAGTAGGCTGGAATCTCTTTGGGCTCCGAAAGGCCATTATAAGGTAGTTGACCTAGATAATAACTATTTTCTCATTCAGTTCGACCTGTTGGATAATTATGTTAATACTTTGGTGGGTGGACCATGGATTATAATGGTTCATTATCTTACGATACAACTCTGGCACTCAAACTTTTCAACAAATAATGAGGTTCTAACATCTGTTGTGGTATGGGTTCATTTTCCAGGGTTTTCATTGTATTACTATCATAAATGTATCCTGAGGCAGATTAGCAGGCATATTGAGAAAATGGTTAAGATAGACTACAAGACGACGGATCAAGAAAGAACCAAATTTGCTTGTATTGTTATTGAGCTAAACCTGACTAAACCATTGGTTTCTCAAATTCAAATAAAAGATCGACTCATTAGAGTAGAGTATGAAGGTCTTTATAAAAATTATTTCTTATATGGTAAATATGGCCATCTAAAAGACTTGTGTCCTTAATGGTGCCAGACGATTCCTATGGATGTTAACAATAGTTTAGGCTAGGATAGCATTATCGCTGGTGAGAAAAGAAGTAATGGAGAGGGTGGTAGTAATCAGACAAGTTTAAATTTTGGCTTTGGATGTTAGTGCAAAAAAGAGGAAGAAATAGTCTTGGTGAGAATTAGTTTTAGGGATCAGGTTCTGGGGATAAAGAGGACCACGAGGTCAAGACTTGATGCCTTGAGTAATTTAAATGAGGCTGAAGATGTGCAAACTTATAATGGGGATCAGGAAAATTGTTCTGAGAGGGAGAATGTAGCGGCTTTTTATTCGAAGCAAAGAGTAATAAATGAGAAGTTGGATGCTACAAGGAGTAGTAGTAGAGGTAGAGCTTCTACGGAGAAGGTTCTGACTGTACATGATAATGTGTTATTTGGTGTGGATGTGAAGGGGAACAAGGTATCAAAGCCTCTTGATGGATAACAACGTGATGTTGCAGGATTGGATGGTAATTCCTCAAGTGGTCTTTCAGGGAAAAAGAATCAGAATGTCAATGTTGACATAGGCGAGGGGTGATTACAAGTTACAAAGAAATGAAACAGGGGTTGGTGGATAATGTACGGGGCAAATATGAAATGAATATGGTATCCTCGATTTTGGATTTCATGGGACACACAACAGTGGTGACCCAGTATCTGAGAAATTCTAGACACGGACTTAAAGTTTCTTGGAAGGATAGAATTTCTCACCAAGGACTTAAAATTAAAAGTTTGGGTTTTAACGGGGAGTAGATCGCTAGATAGGAGGAAATTGAAGAGTGTGCGGGCTTCTATCGATTCTAAAGGCAAAAGGAGAGGAAAAGAGTCCGATTTGAAGTTTAATTAGCGTCAGGGCTAATTGCTAATATGATTAGAATAGATGGTGAAGCTCAAGCTGCTCAGGGGGTTGAAGGATGAAAGAGTGGCTATTTGGTAGAGTGTAGTTAAGTGTGCTTTGAGGGTTTTTCTTTTTGTTTTTGATTATGGATTTACAAATTGTTGCTTGGAATTGTCAGGGAATAGGATCCAAAGAGTTTGAGTTGCATGTTAAGAATCTTATTAATATGTATAAAATCTCCATTCTGATTTTATTGGAGACTAAAGTTAGTGGTAGTATTGTTGATAGGGTGATTAAAAGGCTAGGTTTCCCACTTTTTAGAGTAGAGGCGTTGGGGTCTCTTGTGGTATATGGGTTTTATGGAATGTGGGTATTTCTATTAGAGTGTTAGATTTCTCTTATCAATATCTGCACTTGGATGTAGCATAGGGTGACTCTTTTTATTTTCTTTTAACAGTTGTCTATAGAGATCCAACACAATAGAGACGTAAAAAATTATGGGAGGAGTTGAAAGTCTTTACTTTAGGTATTCAAGGCTCGTGATTTCTTGTGGGAGATTTTAATGCTTTTTTAATGGCTCATGAGAAATTAGGAGGCTCTATTTGGGGCAGTAGGCCTTGCCCTTTATTTTTTGAGTTTGTGTATAGTTGTCATTTGTCTAATTTAGGCTTTTCGGGACTGAAGTTCACATAGCATCGAGGTTTAATCATGGAATGACTTGATCGGGTTTTAGGCAACATGGTTTAGAGAGAGGTTGCTCCTAAGTTCAAGGTTATTCATCTTTAAGATTTCACTCAGATCACAGGCCAATAATGCTTTCAATTTGTAATAAAGAAGACAGAGCAAGTCATAGAAGATTTAGATTTAACGCAGCTTAGGTGACTCATCAGGATTTTAATAAAGTTGTAGTAGGTAGCTGGTGTTATTCGGGTAACATTATTGCAACTATTCAAACTTTTGTGAAGGAGATAGAGGTTTGGAGTAAAGATGTTTTTGGGGTGCATTTATTATCTAAAGAATAAGATTTTGTCAAGATTAGAGGGTATTAAATGGTTTCTGGAGGGTAAGCATTCAAGCTATCTAGATAAAATTGGATAAGACTTACGGTTGGAGTTAAATAACATGCTGCTTTATAAGGAACTCTATTGGAAATAACATGCTAAGGTTGAGTGGTTGCTGGTTGGGGATCAGAATACAACCTTTTTTCATAAAAGGGTAAAGTTTAGGAGGCAGAAGAATTTCATTCATGCCTTATTCTTGATAGTGGCGAGTGGTGTTTTGATTAGGAAATTTTAAAGAGACATGCGGTGGATTTTTTCGAGGGCCTGTACTGCGAAGATCGTGAAGTTATCCCAATCTTCCCTATTAGAGGTAAGTTTTCTACTCTTCTTAGAGTGGTTTTGGATAAAGTGATAAGCCCTTTTAATTTAGATAAAGTGCATAAAGTGGTATTTAGCATGAAACTGCTTAAGGCTCCTAAGGTGGATGGTCTTAATCCCTTATTCTTCCAAAAATACTGGGATGTGGATAAGAATTTTTTGTTTGATTTTGTGCAAAAGGTATTAAAAGGTGGGGAAATGATCAATATTTATGTGCGACCATGATTTGTCTCATTTCTAAATTGAGCAATCCTGATTGAATTAACAAGTTTAGGCCTATTAGTCTTTTATTGGTGGTTTATAAGATTGTGATAAAGGTGATCACCAATAGGATTAAGCCGTGCATAAATGTTCTTGTTAGGCCTCCTCAGTCCAGTTTTATTCCTGGATCACATTTATTGGAGAACATTATTATAGTAGTGGCGCATTCGATACAAACTAAGAAGGGTAAAAAAAGTGGGTTATGATCAAGGTTTGATTTAGATAAGGCATATGATAGGCTTCGATGGGACTTTATTATTGATACCCTTGTAGATGTTGGTCTCCCTTATGAGCTATGTAACATCTTGATGGGTTCCTGGAGGAAGAGTAGTTTCTATGTGTCTTGGAATGGGGAGTTAACAAATGAATTTCATCTTACTCGAGGTGTAAGATAGGGTGATCCTCTCTCACCTTACCTTTTTGTCTTATGTATGGAGCATTTGTTGTATGGGATTAACAAAGCAGTGGAGGATGGCATTTGGAAACCCATTTATTTGGGTAGAGGTAGCCCGCCTTTTACACATATGTTCTTTATGGATTATTTGATTTTATTTGCTGAAGCATCAGTAGAGTAAATGAGGAATAGTCAGGGTGTTTTGGATGATTTTTGTGCGTGTTCGGGCCAAATGGTTAATGTTAGAAAGTCTATTTTTAGTACCTCTAATAATGTTAGCAGTGAGTTGGTGGCTGAGTTGAAAGCTATAATGGGATTTATGTTTACCAATGATCTGGGTCATTATTTGGGTATGTCGATTATTCATGGTAGAGTGTCCAAGAGATTATAAAATTTCTTAGTGGATAAGGTAAGGAGCAAGTTGGAAAATTGGAAGACGAATACACTTTCAATGGCTGGATGCATAACGTTGGTGAATTCAATCTTTTTATCGATCTCGTCTTATGCGATCCAAATAACGGTTCTACTTGTTAGTGTTTATGATTGGATTGAATAGCTTTGTAGGGACTTTATTTGGGGATTTACAAGTTCGTATAGGAAAGCCCATTTAATTAAGTGGGAAAGCTTATGTAAACCAACTGAGCTTGGTGGTATGGGTATTAAGAAGATTAGGCAGTGTAATGAAGCATTTTTGCTGAAGATTATTTGGAAGTTGATGACTAATAGGAGTGCTTTTTAGGTATGGATTCTTTCAGTAAAGTACAAAATAGCTCAAAACTATTGGCCAGTGAAGTTTGAGGGCAATACAAGTTCTTTGTTGTGGAGAAACATTATTAAATTATGGCTAGTTTTTCATGTGAATGCTTGTTGGGCTATCAATAATAGAAGGTTGGTTTCATTTTGGAAGTCGAGCCTCTTTATGAGTATATTTTGGCTTATATTAGAGAAAACAATGCTTGGAAGGTTTATTCTCAGATAAATGTCAGCAATGGTTTCCATGTAGAGAATGGTTGGAATAAAATTTTGTTAGAAAGATTTTTACTAGAGCATATTATTAATTTAGAGATGATAACCTCATTTGGCTCCCATCTTAGTCTGGTACCTTTTTTTTATTGATTCAGCCTATAACCTCATCAGCCATAATGTTATCCATGATAGGGAGAGGAGATGGGATCTTTGTTGGGATTGGCCAGGACTGCAAAGAGTCCAAACCTCTCTTTGGTTAGTGATGTGGAAGAGATTGCTTTCTAATAAAGAGATACACCGTCGCCATCTTACTGATTCTATCCTTTGTCCAATTTATGGGGTTGAGCCTGAGTCTATTTTGCATTTGCTTAGGGTCTGTCCTTCGGTGAGTAGTTATTGGAAGACTTGGCTAGATGGAGACTCACGTGTATGTTCTTTAGCAGTGACTTGCAAACTTGGTAAGAAGAGAATTTGTCCTAAGTTCATCGGTTGGGAAGAATTAGTTGGATTTTAATTTTTGGGTTTAGTTGTTGGTACTTTTGGAAGTGGAGAAATGAGTATGTTTTTAATGGAAGTATGATGTCATGGAAAACTAAGAAGCAAGTGATCATGAATGCTTGTGTGGATTTTATGGATGTAAAAAAGGCGTTGCTTGCTGTTGGTAGGAATACTAAGGAGCGTTTTGAATGGTTGGTTGGGTAGAGACCACCGCCTTCTGGATGGATAACTTTGAATATAGATGGATCCTTTTGTCAGTCAAGTATGCAGGCAACTTGTGGTGGTCTATTTCGTAATTCGATGGGTAGGTGGTTGGGTGGTTTCTCAGCCTATGTTGGAGGTAAGAATGCCTATTTTGGTGAGATATGAGGTATTTTGGAGAGTGGGGTGGAGACAGGTTATAGTTCAGGTGGATAACCGAAGTGTTGCTGAGGTGCTAAACTTTAATAAGGAGATTCCTCCAGTGCATTCACTATAAGAAAATTGCAAAATAGCGACAAAATTTAGCAAGTACAAGAAAAATTATTGCTAAATTACTGATATAGCGACATAATTACGACGATAAATGAATTTTTGTCACAAATGATGGTGGGATACAAATGAACATATATTTTGCAACAACTTAGCGAGAACATTGACAATTTGTCTCTAATTTGGGCGCCTAAATTTCGGCGCAAAATTTAGCGAGAATTTGGTGAGCACAACAGTCAAGCAAACTTATTAGTTTAGCATGGAACAATAAGTCCTCGCTAATTAGCAAGACATTTCATCCTCGCTAATTTAGCGAGAAAAATTATTCTCGCTAATGCTTAATTCATGTGGCATGTAAGGTAATTAGCGAGAAAAATATTCCTCATTAATTCTTGGTTAGGTTGGCATGTTACATGTGAACTAAGTAGCGAGAAATTGCATCATCGCTAATTTAGCGAGAACAATTGTCCTCGCTAATGCCTAATTTAACTACGAATATATCTCTCGCTAATTAGCGAGGAAAATATTTCTCGCTAATTGTTGGTTAGGTTGGGATTTACATGTGAACTAATTAGCGAGAAATTTCATGCTCGCTAATTTAGCGAGAACAATTATCCTCACAAATGTCTAATTTAGCTACAAATATATCTCTCGCTAATTAGCGAGAAAAATCTCCCTCGCTAATTCTTGGTTAGGTTAGGATGTTAAATGTGAGCTAATTAGCGAGATATTTTATCCTCGCTAATTTAGCGAGAACAATTATCCTCGCTAATGCCTAATTTAGATACAAATAGATCTCTTGCTAATTTAGCGAGAACAATTATCCTCGCTAATGCCTAATTTAGCTAGGAATATATCTCTCGCTAATTAGCGAGGAAAATATTCCTCGCTAATTCTTGGTTAGTTTGGGTTATTGTATGTGAACTAATTAGCGAGAAATTTCATACTTGCTAATTTAGCGAGAAAAATTGTCCTCGCTAATGTCTAATTTAGCTACAAATATATATCTCGCTAATTAGCGAGGAAAGTCTTCATCGATAATTCTTGGATAGGTTGGCATGTTACGTGTGAACTAATTAACGAGAATTTCATCCTCGCTAATTTAGCGAGAACAATTATCCTCTCTAATGCCTAATTTAGCTACGAATATGTCTCTCGCTAATTCTTGGTTAGGTTGGGTTATTGCATGTGAACTATTTAGCGAGAAATTTCGTGCTCGCTAATTTAGCGAGAACAATTATCCTCACTAATGCCTAATTTAGCTACGAATATGTCTCTCGCTAATTTAGCGAGGACTAAGTTCCTCGCTAAATTAAGTACAAATTAGATAATTATGTTTTAATTATTTTTATATAATTTTAATTTTTAATATTTAAATTTTATTTACATTTAACTTAGTAAATTTAGTTAATATATTTTTTTAACAAAAATTAAATTAACTAAATTATTATTATTTAAATTAATTAAATTGAATTAAATTATTATTTTAAATTAATTAAATTGAATTAAAATTAAAAAAAATAAAAAACTAAATTATTATTATTTAGTAATTTTTGATGCTTTTGGGCGGGACAAATTCGCGCTACCCCTAAAAAGTGAAAAGAAAAAACCATCTTTTAGGCAGGACATGTTCATTTCTAATACTTTCAGTTTAAGTTCTCCATTGCTTTGTTGCTGACCATTTCAGTTTAAGCTCTACCTAAAACATGTACATCTTCGAGCTCGTAAGGAAACAACAAAAGGAGAAAGAGAATTAAGCTTCCGGATGAAGACGAAAGCTGCTATTAGGGTTTTTGTGTTTGTATTTGATTGAGTAGCTACTGCTAGGGTTAGGTTTCGAAAACTAAGAGATTTTAGTTGTTTTTTTATATTGTAGCATTTGATTTCTTGTTTGAATTCCTTGGTTTATGGTTGTTGTCGCTATTTAGAGTTTTCCTTTTCCTTTTCTTTATCTCCCTCGCCATCTTCCTTGTAAGGTAAAAACATCTCTGCTTTAATATGTGTTTTTCATTTTTTCCCCAATTTTTACAGTTATTTCGAGAGTTGGAGTCAAAGTTTAGAACTTTCATGCATTTTCTCAGCGACCCCAGAAAGGAGGCTTCTTGTTTCAAGGTTTCATTCTTGGGTTTGGTTAGATTAGATGGCAGAAGGAAGTGGGCACTCAAGATATGTGGGTCGATTGTGGGGAATCATCTTCTTCAATAACAATGCAGATATCATTCATGACATGGTCGATTGTGGGGAAGAGGTTTTACAAGTGAGTGAAGATGGGTATACTAAAACTGACAGCGAAGATGATGGTATGTATGCTTCTGCTGCATTTTAATTTCCTCAAATCTTTCATTCTTAATGCTTTTTGTGGTTGCTCATGCCATGTTTCTCTCTGCTATTTTTAATTTAGCTTGCTCTCTTAAAGTTGAAAGAGTTAATGTGAGCGAGGAGCGAGCTCATACTTCAGACCTCAATCACTCTTCATTCAAGACTAAAACTTTAGGCAATCATCTTTTCTCTCTTTTATATTATAAGCATTTCTATTTACTTTTATGTTCATAATTAGATTATTTTTCCATTTACTGGTTCTCACTTCTACAAAGATCAATTTAGACTCAACTTCTGTAACTTCTCTTGTGATTGGAGAGAAAGCATAATGTTATTGATAGTTTTATTCTTTTGAATGGGTTAGGACAGGCCTTATGGGATTATATACATACTAACTAAGAAGTATAAAAATTAAAAGGCTTCATATTTATCTTTTATTTAGATTCAAAGTTTCTAATTTATTCAATTTCACAACAATTCCTGTTGAGATATGCTTTAGGAAATCTAATCTTGAAGTTATTAAAATGTGTATGGGTATTGGCTGGGTGGGTAGGGTTGGGGTTCAATGGAATGAAAATGAGTTGAGAGTAAAGAACAAAAAGTTATGGAAGGCACAATTAACTTTAGAGCTTATGCACACATGAAAGTTCTGGAAAATCTAAAGCTTTCAATAAAAATAAAAGATTAGATTAGTTTAAGTGTCACTGTGTTTCTTGAACTGAACAAAACCTTAAATGGTGCTCGAGGCTGATGGATGACTATTACTAGAGCCTAAAGATCTCCAACAAAAATGCAACACATGTTTCAGTGGATAAAGTAATTGAATGCTCCACTCGGGGAGATCGATCCTGAAATAGCTGACATCATTGAGCTTGAGAAAGCTAGGCAATGGAAGGGTATCCTGGGGCCAGATATTATGGAGGAAACGAGTATGTTTATTCTGAATCAATTTTGACCCTTCATATTGGATTCTATTTAAGGCTTTTGATTGAAGGGAGCGAAAAAACTTGGAAGTAAGACCAAAGGATTCGGCTACAGCATGTTGACACTAGCAGTTACTTGCATAGCCATGATAAGAAATACCAGCGTATAGTTGGGGGTCAGCAATAGGTGAGGAACTACACTGCTTTTATGTTAATTACACTGTTTACTAGATTATATCATTTAGAAGAAACCAGAAAGCTGTTAGTTTCTGTAATCATACATGTTTTATTTAGTTTTTCTTAATTTTAAACTGTGCTATCCTTTGGCAGCAGTTATTACAAGCTCTATGCTGCTTTGCACTTTTGTTTCTGGTCTCTGCACTTTTCTGTTACTGATATATGGTGTTTTACAGGTCTGTGGCATGTGTGAGAAGCGTGCAGATATTGTTCGGATAGAAACAGAAGGTGTGTACCTCCCAGTCACTTTTTAAGAAGTTTCTTTCCGAATGAGCCTGTTTTTCCATTAATGATAATGCTGCTTCTTTTTATTTCATTTAGCCAAAGAATAATTAGTTTTTTTTTGCAGTAGATTCTTATCTCTATTGAATCATATATATATATATATATATATATATATATATATATATATATATATATATATATATATATATATATATATATATATTATGTGAGTCCTGTATTTGTTATTCTATTATTTGTGGAAGAAGATGTGAACAAAAAATCATAAAATGTTAGAGAATAATACTTCAATATCCTAGTTTCATGGTTTAATAGGTCAGTCACATAAGAACTGAAAAATTGTAAGACCTGCATCTCGTGTTAATAAGTGGTTTTGTAATTGAATGTGTAAAAAACTCATTTTCAGTCTACCCATTCATCTATAGCTCTCTGATGAATTGGTCTATACTGAGCCCTATGTCTTTCTTGTTCTCTTTTTTTCCCCTATTTTGCTACTATAATTGTTATACATGTTTTAATTAACTTTAATACTATGTTTAGTTGGTTAGTTTTAATTAACTTTAATACTATGTTTATCAAAATAAACAACAAATAAATCTTATAATAATGCCTAGAAAGACTGTTTCTGTATA
Organism: Excoecaria agallocha; assembly: GCA_037975025.1. NCBI lineage: Eukaryota > Viridiplantae > Streptophyta > Magnoliopsida > Malpighiales > Euphorbiaceae > Excoecaria > Excoecaria agallocha. The sequence continues at coordinate 66,682,945 of CM075810.1, forward strand.
CCTAGAAAGAATAGTTAATATTATATTTACTCAATTCTTTCTTTTTCAATTGAGAAGTTAATGATTAAAACACCTTCAGCAATTGATTTTTTTAATATTTGGGCATTTTCATTTCACAGAGCTAGCCTTCTTTTAAAGCGTGTGAAAGAGAAAATTAAAGGGAGTTTAGGTGTTTAGAATTCAAAAGAATGGCCATTAAGGTAAATATCAACTAACATGATTAGTGTCTTTCCTACTGTATTTATGCAATAGCCTCCCATATTTCTGTGAAATTAATTAATGCCAACTAACATGATTAAGGTAAATACCAATTAATGCAATATTCGAGAATGATAATTAGTAGCTATAGGAAAACAATTTAGTTAATACTAAATTTGGTAACGTACAAATCTAAGATTTGATTTATATAGGAAAACAATTTAGTTAATACTAAATTTACATCTGAATTATTTGAAATGTTTGATTTAGTTTTAATGTTGGATTTAGTCTGTAATTATTTTGCTCTTCACTTTATTCATATATTGTATTTAACTTTCAATTTTCCTTTTAATTTAATTTTTTCTTATAACAGATGGATAAATTTCAAATTTCCTTTTAATTTAATTTTTTTTTATTACAGATGAAACTAATTTCTTGGTAATATCTTTGGTTCAGTGCTAAAGAAAGGGAATTAATCAATGTGCATTGATATGTGTAAGCAAATTGATCATGTTTTGAGTATTGCTGAAGGACTCATCATTTTAATTAATGACTTGCTTTTATTCTCATTTTTTTAAAAATTCAGGTTATAGTCGCAAAAGAATTATCAAGGTTATGTTCATCCTTGAGAAAGGAAGGGGTTCCTGTTAGGAGGCTTATAGTCAATCAAGTTTTACCTGTAATTTATGTACCAATAGGAAGGAATTCCTATTTGGAATTCGAGTCAATTGTCCAACTTATGTACCAAAGTCTATTTGGAATTCATGGCTAGCAAGGGATGTAGGGCGAGCTAGATATGCATTTGTTATTTTTAATATGCAATTAACAATGATATATATTTGTAAATAACTATTTTTGATATGCAATTAAAAATGATATACATTTTTGTGATTTATTGTTAAAATGGTATAATTTTTTATTTATTTAAGGAAAAATAATATTAATATAGTGAGAAATTATCATGTTCAAATAGTTGATGTTTAGCTACAATTTAACCGTGACAAAATTCAAGCTAATTTTGTGAGGACCTAATAGCGAGTATTTAGCGACGGATATTTTGTCGCCAAACAACCATGGGATAGAGAAAAAAAAGAGTAATATGGCGACAAACATAATCCCTTGCAAAGTATAGCGACAACATTATCATTGCAAAATTAATGCCAGTGTTTAGCGAGTATAATTTACAAGCTAAATTTAGCCATACAAATATTTGTTGCAAAAGTGCATGCTAAAAGTTAGCGAGCAACTAATCATTAGCGATGAAATTGTGTTCTCGCTAAAAAGTAGCGACAAATGTTTTTCTTGCTAAATTCTGCTAGGACGACTTTCGTAACAAAATTTTTTTCCTCGCTAAACATATTTAGCTACAAAAAAACATCATTTAGCGATGAATTTTTTCCTCGCTATTTTGCTTTTTTTTTTTTGTAGTGATAGTCCTATTATTTTGTGCATTCGAGATCTTATAAACAGGGATCGAAAAGTGGTTATTCAACACATGTTCAGAGAAGCAAATGCTGCAGCTGATTTTTTAGCTTGTTGGACTTTCACTCAGTGCAACAACTTTGTTTGGCACTCTACCTATCTTGCAGGGTTGGGCTATTTCTTAACTAGTGATGCCATAGGAGTTTCCTTCCCAAGGTTAACTTTTGTGTAAGGTCATGTTTTTTGTTTTCTTCTTCTTCTTCTAAAAAAACTAATTCTATAATGGATAGGCTAATTTTAGAGAATATTCATGGGAGTTTCACAAAAATGCCCAAAAAAATGAAACACTTTTTAAAATACATCCTCTCCTTTTTTACCTTTAAAAATTACCTTTTTTAAAAAAAAATTATTTTTAAAATACCTTTTTTTTTAAATACCATATTTATATCTTTTACAAATTTACTCATACACACTCTTCCTTCTCATCTTATTTCATCACATTCTTCTCCTTTTCTATTGTTCTTCATCAATGATTCCTCACATTTCTTTATCTCTTCCTTCTCATTCCCATTTCTTTAAGTATTCTATAAGTCCTCCTCTTATCCATTCTCTTACTCCACTAGTGACCTCTGGTTAAGTATGCTTCTATATCTTATTTTTATGTTCACGTAAACTTGGTAAAATCTTAGTTTAAGTGTCATTTTGGACACTGAATCTGGATAAAATTGCATCTTATGATATTAGTATAATAGGAGAGGACTTTTTGATATTCAATTACCGATAAGTTCAATTATTAGATTTTTTTTTACTGTAATCAATGCCACCATAGCTATTATGTTGTTGGTTTTCATATTCTCTTCCCAATATTTCCAATTTAATTATTGTAATCTATGTATGTTATGTTTAATTACTATTTTGATTTGAATTTTCTTATATTCTTCATACCTTGATGTTTCATTTCTTGTTTACAAAATGTTTGTGAAAATATCTCTATGAACTTTTTGACATAAGAATTGATATTTGAGTTAAGATATGTTTATATATTTATTTTAAATCATAAGTTTATTTCTATTATTTGATTAATTTTGAAATTTGATAATTAAAATTGTTCATGTTTAATATTCTTTCTAACACTATCAGAATATGAACTTATGCTACCACCTATTGGAAGAATTAAAGCAGGAATACCTAATAAGAAAAGACTCAAATAATCATGGGAAACTAAGGTGAAAGAGAGGTGAGGAAAATGCAAAGAATTTTGACATAATCGGAAGACATATAGAAATGTTCCAAAATAGGCATAATAATTTATTTTATCTTTTATTTTATTTATCAAAAGAACTATCATACTATTAAAAGTATACATCTTGATTAATAATATTGACCTTGATTAAAGATAATGGAGAATGGAATGATGATAATAAATTTTAATATTTTCAAGTTAAAGGATTATTAATTCCAAATGCTTATAGCTACAAAAATGTTATGGGCATAAAATAGGATCAATTGAACTATTATATTTTCAATTTTGGAATTTGGTATATCGACTGGTATACTTGGTATACTAGCTAATATACCAAATTTCAAATGAAAATTTTGATTTTGGAATTCGGTATACCAGCCGGTATACCAAATTCCAAATGGTTATTTTGATTCTGGAATTTGGTATACTGGCTAGTATACCAAATTTCAAATGAAAATTTTGATTCTGAAATTTGGTATATTGGCCAGTATACCAAATTTTAAATTTTTATTTTGATTCAAAATTTTGGTGTACCAAATTCCTAATGAAAATTTTGATTTTGGAATTTGGTATACCAAATTTTAGATGAAAATTTTAATTCTAAAATTTTATATACCGAATGATATACCAAATTTCATATGGTTATCTTGATTATATTTTTGTGAATTATAAGAAGAAATAAAGAACGAAATGTAGATCAATTGAATTGAAAATTAATAAATAAATAATAAAACAAAATAGTAGTGCCAAATATAAATAAGAGTTTGCTTCATTTTGCCACTTAAATTTGACAGATCTTAACACACCCCTTATATCCTATATTTGCATTTAAGATGAGGTTAGACTTATTGCTGGAGCATAAGTGTACTAAACTCCTAAAGATATTAGTGCAAATATCATCAAATAACAACAAAAAGGGCAAAATTTAAGTACTCATGCCTATTCTTTATGCTGTAATTGATGACTAGATGAACTAAAAAATGACACCTGAATTTTACTATGAATATATATAATTAAAGCAAATAAAAAAATCATTTCGATTTAAATGTAGTATATTAAATTACTAAATTGGAATATATCCTCTAAAAGAAAATTAAAATAATATTTACAACCATTTTTAACTTAAATATATCTCATAGTATTTAAAACTACTTTAAAATACATTGTCAAACTAAAACTTTTCTTTACAATGTTCAAAATCATCCTTCAATTTAGGTCTTCTAGGAGGTGCTTTTGAATCACTCAACATTTTGCAGGTTCTTCATCAATCAATGGAAATATAAGGAGATTACCAATCTAACTCTATAAATTTTCATATCAAAGTCTAGTGCTAGAATCTCCTTTTCATCTATAAAGTACACGACAAATGACAAAACAAAAGCACCATAATCACTGCATTCATAAAACCATAAGAACAGAAGAAAATTGAAACAAATTGAGACAATCACTTCACCACAATAAAAAAATATACTACATTCATAATCAAAATATACCTCTCTTCCTATACCAATAACCCTTTAACCTCCACAATATTAAAAAGATATGCCCATTTATTTGTTACATAAGCTCTTTGATCAAATCTAATATCCCTACGATTATAAAATTTAGTAACATTTAAATAATAATAAAGAAAAACACTATATGCCCTCAATGCATTATCCACCGACTCCTTACCTATATTAATGTGCAGGATTAGAGAATGTGCAGGATCAGAGCAGACACTCTTCACTCAATTTGGTTATGTCAGCCTCCTCATTAAGATCCCAAATGTTACTACAACTTTGTCATATCTGCATCATCACAAACTTCAACAACATTATCATCATTAGTGCAACTAATACAAACATTCCCTTTGGTACCACTAACAATAAATGAAACATTCTTATAATAAAAATCAATCTTAATAACATTTCTCTATTATATGATGGATTTAATTTTCTCTCGTTCATAAGAAAGATCACCAAATAATATAAAAGAAATCAATTTTCCTTACATCCAAACATACTACAAAGGGATTAGGAATTCAAAACTTAAAAACTCTGCTACTTAAGTTAGTGAATTTTGAAAAATACCAGAGCAAAGCATCTTAAGGAATATAAAGACACATATTATTGTTGCTACACAAAGCTCTATTATTATCCGATCCAATATGGAACTTCATCATTATCTAATCCAATATAGAACTCTATAATGGCAAGACTCCATAACTTCATTTACAGTTCTCTTTACCATTTAAATAAACATGTGGTGGGCAAATGGTTTCAATTTAATTCTACCACAAAATTCAAATGAAATTCAATTCCAAAAGTAAAAACCTTACTAGATATTTATTGAAGCTAAACAATAAGATTAGTGAATAAGGAGGAGATATTCCAAAGAACACAAAATTATAAAAAAGGAGCAAGACGGTGACCGTGATAGAAAAATCATAGCAAAAGATGAATAAATACAAAATAAAGAAAAAGATGAGAAAAGAAAAGCACACAGTAGGAGTTGATAATAGCAAAGTCAGAATCGATGCTCGGAGATGGTGACAACAAAATAATTAGAGTTGGGCCAAGAAATGAATATGGGGTAAGAGATCAATGGAGCACATTCGATAGTAACAAAATTGAAAAACAAAATGAGGAGATAAAACAAAACAAGAAGAAAAGCATGAAATTAATAATAAAAAAAGAAAGCAATATATACCTGAACAATACTATGACGATGAATACAGAGTCAGTGATACCAAAATTAGAAAATTGATTGGAGTTGCTTGAAGATAGAGCATTGTTTTGGAACAGAGATTGATAGAAAAGGTTGAAGATAGAGCAATGTTGGAATAGAGATTGAAAGAGAAATTAGTTAATTAGGGCTTAATATGAAAGGGGGTATTTTAAAAAATTAAAAATTAAAAAAAGGTATTCTTAAAACTTTAAAATTGATTGGTGTCTTTTTAAAAAGTAGAGTTAAAAAATGAGTATTTGGTGTAAATTTCTCAATATTTACCCCACTGCCATCCTTATTATTGGACCTCCATATACAATTAAAAAAAGAAAAAAAAACTAACATTTGCTTGAACATAATTTACTTTTAATTTTGCTAACATGTTAATTTTTTAATATTATTTGACTCCAAATGGCAATGAAATTCTTTTCTAACCAAGTACATAAAATTATTTATAAATTAATTTAATAGTATCTTATCATGTAAGTAAAAAAAAAATAAATGACTAAATAAAATAACTATAATGTTATTAAAATCAGACCGAATCGATTAATTGCAAATTGATAGCTAGTCTAATTCAGTTTAATGTATAAAATTGAAATGGTAAAAAACTAGATGGAACCAGTATCATATAAAAAAATTAGTTGAACCGATAAAAAATGGATTGAACCGAAAAGAAAATCGGATTGAATTAGGAAAAACCAAGTTAAACCAGAAAAACCAATTTTTGTCGAAATTATCCATACAACATTGTTTTTTGCTGAAAAAATAAAAAATAAACATAAATACAAAATAATTGAAACTTAGCCAATTTTGATGATTTTTTTATGAATAAAATAAAAATTATAATTTAAATTTGATGAAATTTTTTGAATATTTGCAAATTTTTTACTGCATTTGTCTTAAATTTTTGTTAAAAATATTGAATGACTTGAAAATATTATCTTATAATTAATGTTTGGTGATGAATTTATTTTTTAAGTATTTTTTAGTTTTTATATAGTGATACTTTCATAATATTCTATTGGTTAAATCATACAAACAAATAAACATAAAAAATAATAAATAAGAGAAAACATATTTACCTCTTATAGTGCATAAACCTGTGAGAAAATGAAAGCACAAAATCTTTATTTTACGTCATTGATTAGGCCTTTAACCACAAACTAATATGCTAAAAAAGATAACAAATCCATGGTTTAAATGCCCCTTAGAGATGTAGAGAAAATAAATTGGGAAAATAGGATATTTTGTGTCTAAATTAGAGTCAATAACTTCAGTAACATCAAATAGGTTTTTTTATCCCTTTTTTATAAAGGTTTACTAGAATTGTAGCCCTAGAAAAGCTCTGATTCCTTTTTGAATTGAGATTAGATAATCCTAGTCTAATAAGGATCAAATCAAATAGAGTTATGGGCATACCTAAACTCTATCATCTTCCACTCACACATGATGAAATGATTTTCAGTCAATATCTCCAGTCATACAGACAGATAGATGATGTAACCAGCATACATCGAGAATACTAATGCTATACATCTATTTAGGATATATGGCATCTCGAGAAATAAGATCCTTTTTTCACGTTTGCTTAACCCTATATTGCCTTCTCACATTCTTTACTTTAACTCATGATCTCATAAAATAATTTTCATATTCACTATTGTGTTATACTCATAAAAGCTACAGTAAGTATATTCGTGAACCACAAAACTATTGAATGTGATCAGAAAGCTATTTTCCCCTCTTATTATATGCCATCCATCATGTTCCAACTCATTTTTCTAGTTATACTCATCATGCTAAATTATTACATATCTTTTGGAGATTAACTAAGCTAGCCATATTGAATCATACTTCAAGGATAAATTAAGGGTTCTGATGTTCGATATCCAATAAGGTCTCACATTATGGAAAGTTGAGATTGTTTACTTATTAAATTCGCATCCCTTGGTTACTTAAGCACACATAGTATGAAACATGTGTTATGATGTTCTTTTTTTTTTCACTTTAAGGAGAACATATCTCGCAATACGTATTTAACACCATATAAAAAAAAGGTTATGATGCATCGAGTCATCCAACTTTAGTCCAGCTACTTAACAACTACTTTTAACTTTTGTACAAAACATGGCAGTTACATTTAACTCATCATAGGATCGTATATAATCCAAATTTTGATCTTAATCTAAAGCATATAACCTCATATATGTCTTTATCTTGCACCTTGACATGACTTATTTTTATAATTTCAGCAAAACATCACTTTTATTTTGAACAAGCTCTCGAGTTTCATATGTTAAAAAATCTCCTCATCTTAGTCTTTGTCAACTCATTGATAAAACTAAGGAAAACACCCAAATGAATGGGCTACTTCTTGATTTGATTGCTCAATCTCATAATCAATAACAGTAAATATTCACACTTATGTATTGCCAATAATGAACTCAATTATTATTCATAAATAATAATATTAAGGTGCTACATAAAAGAACAATACAAAGTAAATCCTATACAAGCTTTGAGATCTAATGTGTCCCTCAAATATATCTCTCATTATAGGTTTAGTCAATGGATTGGCTATAATATTTTGTGTGAAAATATACCGTAAGTTCACTTCTCCTCATGCAACAATATCTTTTGTGTAATGATACTTAATGTCAGTATGCTTAGTTCTACTATGAAATTTTGAATTTTTGATGTAAGCAATCAACGATTGACTATCACTGGCTCTTTTAAAGCAGTTACTCTTGAATGGTCCATAAACCTCTTTAGCCAAACTGCTTCTTGTCTGTAGATGAGGAAGTGATGAATTCAACTTCCATTGTTGATAGGGCTATACATGTTTATTTCTTGCTACTCCATGAGATGGCACTATTGCTAAGCAACAATATGAATCTTGAAGTGGATTTCCTCTCATGCACCTTTCTTTCTTAAGTCAACATCTGTATATCCTCTCAATTGCATATCCTTACCTTGATAACAGAGAGAATAGTTTGCAGTACCTTTGAGGCATCTAATTATTCTTTTAATTGATTTCCAATATGTTTTACCTAGGTTTGACTAATATTTACTTATTATGCCTACTGCATAGCATATATCAGGTATTGTACATAACATTGCATACATTAGACTAGCTACGGTAGAGGCATATAAAATGTTCCTCATGCTTTTCATTTCTTCTGGTATCTGAAGATAATTTTTTTTTGCTAAGAAATTGATTCTTGATAATGGGGTTATCAATAGGTTTTCAATTTTGAATATTAAACCATTCAAGGATTTTTTTGATATATGTATCTTGTGAAAGAGGTAACAACCTTCTCGAATGATCTCTTGAAATCTTAATTCGAAGAATATAATCTACTTAACCCATATATTTCATTTCAAACTTGGATGACAACCAATCTTGGATTTCATTTATGTACTCTTTGTCATTTCCAACTATCAGTATGCTGTTTACATACAATGTCAAAATGATGAATTTATTTTTAGAGCTTTTATAATAAAAATGATTGTTTTCATCAATCATGTTAAACCCATTTGACATGGTTATTTTATGAAATCTCAAATACCATTATCTTGAAAATTATTTAAGGCTATAAATTGATCTCTTCAATCGTTAAACCTTATTTTCACTGCCTTTTTTTTAATTAAACCAATAAGTTATTTAATATATATTTTTTCATTTCATCCTCCATTAAGGAAAGTAGCCTTCATATCCATTTAATGTAGCTATAGGTCCAAACTAGACACTATAGCTAAAATTAACCTTATAGACATAAATCTTACTATAGGTGAGAAAATCTCATCATAGTCAATCCCTTCATATTGTGTAAACCCTTTAACGACTAGTTGAGCTTTGTATCTTTTAATTCTTTTATTAGTTTTCACTTTACCTTGAGAATCCACTTATTCCCAATTGGTTTGCATCCTTTTGGTATATCAACCAGTTCCCAAACACCATTTGCTCTTAAAAATGTCATTTCTTCTTCCATTGCTTTAATCCATTTTTTCTTAGCTGGGCATAAAAGAGCCTCTTGTATATTTTTAGGCTCTTTTTTCTCTTATGAGGAAACTAAAAAGGTATCGTTCGATCCTTTGATCACAAATCTTCGGTGTGGGACACTTTTCCTTTTAGATATTCACAATTCCATCTCTTGATAAACATGTCTCATAAATGTATCATAATATGGAATGCTCCTATTAGGATCAAGGTCTATACTCCTACTAGAGTAAAAAATACTCCCATTAAAGTAAGGATCCTGAATATCCAAATCATTTAGAGGATGAGTGTCTTGACCTTCTTCCTCTAAATCCTTTCCACTTGGATGGAGTGATCCTCATAGAAATTGAAATATTAATTCACTTCTCCCAATTTTGGAAATTCATTCTCTAAAAATATGACATCTTGTGATTCAATATCTATTACTGTGTCATCTTCTTACTTACCTATGAAAATATATCCTTTTAATACTTCAAAATATCTTATAAAAATGCTTTTTTTTACCTTTTGGTCCTAATTTACCAAATTTAATAGAGGTATCATTGATGTAAGTAGTATAACTCCTAGGTCATAAATGGCTTAGGTGAGATTGTCAACTAGTCTATAACTCATAAGGAGTGGATGTGACAAATTTGAAGGGTATATGGTTTAGAATATATGTGGTAGTCAATAGAGCATCTCCTTAATAAGATACTGCAAATTTATCTCGGCCATCATAGATCTTACCATATTAAGAAGAGTTTTATTTCTCATTTTTGCAATATCATTTTGTTGTAGAGTTTTGGAAATGGACAACTAATGCTCAATTTCCTTTTTATAATATAAAGCTTTAAGTTATTTCGAAAGATATTTCCAACCTCTGTCAATTTTTAAAGCTTTTATTTTCCTATCTAATTGATTTTCAACTAAGTTCATATAAGTTTTGAAGCAACTCAATGCTTCTGACTTGTGAGAAATTAAGTAGATATGATTATACCTAGTATAGTTATCTATAAATGTGATGAAATAGTAAACCACATGCCTTGCCTCACTTTCATTAGACCACAAACATCAAAATGGATTAATTGCAATAAAAATTTGGCCTCGGTTCCTTTTTAGAATGGTTTTTTTAACTAGTTTTTCTTTTAGGCAATGCTCGTGAGTAGGTAAATTAATTTCATTTAAGTCACCTAACATATCTACTTTGGCTAACTGACTCATTCAGTTTTACCCAATGTGATTTAACCTTGCATGTCACAATTTCACATTATTCTCATAACTATGTAAAGCAGAAGAAGAAATTAAAGAAAAAATAGTATTATTCAGGTAATTGGGATCAATATCCATAATAATAAAATTGTTCAAAATAAAACCAAAACCATGATAGACATTATCCTAACATAAATGCATATTATCATCCTTAAAATGCAAATCAAAACTAAATGTCATTAAGGCTAAAACAAAAAATAAATTCCTAGAATCTCTAAAGCATAAAGTACATCCTGCAAGAGTAGAGTTCGACCTTCATGAAAAAGTAATTTGTACATGCCAATACCTTAAGTTACCACTTTGGAATTGTTTCCTATATAAATCCATTTGGGATTCATCAGAATTTGACATAGGCTCTTTATCCATTGTCACATGTCCGTTACTCCTGAGTCTATCACCTATAAAGGATGAAAATGAGTTAGGAATACAAAATTAGATACATAAATTTTGCCAACTTTTAAGTCAGAATAGTGTACTTATTTGGGCATAATGCAATCTATTGTATAGTATCCTTTTTGTTGGCAATTGAAGTACTTCACTCTTGAAATGTTCACTTTCTATTTGCCTTTGGACCTATTAGTATTTTGTCTTACTTTTTGCTTCTTAGGCTATCTAGACTGTGAGACATATGCTTCGACATTGATTTTAATCTTTGCTAAACAGTCCTATTTAAGTTTTAAATTATGAGCGATATCCTTAAATTTCTTTATGCTATCCATATGAGTCAGTTACATCTTCATATGCTCCCAACTCTTAGATAAAGAATAGATGATAACTTGGACCTATTGCTCATCAGTCAGCTTATGACCAATCTCACTAAGCTCAAATATCATGTTTTCCATCTTTGTTAGATGTTTATGCATACTATGATCAGACATCTTCTAATAAGTATCATATTTGATCATCATTAATTAGAGCTTAGTCAGAAACATACCTTTAAATTTCTCCTGCAAAGCAATCTATAGATCTTTTGCATTCTAATACTTGCAAAATTGTCTAATGATGTCATCATCCATTGCACTTAGTAAGATGATGCAAGCACTAAAATTTTTCTTTTTTATGCCATATAAGCATCTTAGTCTTGCCTATGTTAGGGAGTAGTGTTATCCTCAGGTTCAACCATAACCAAATTCAAAGGTTCTAGAGCCTCTTGATTTTTAAGCACATGTTGAATTTTCATACTCCAGACCTCATAATTATCATCGTTCAGTTTCATACCTTTATTTAGTTTAGCAATAATTGATTTTGAAGAAGTAGCCATTTTGGATCCTTTGATCTCTAATGGAATAAAATTGCACATTATTTAAGAAGAATTAGGCAATAAAGATTATTATTTCTGCATTTGAAATAGTAACTTAGTAAAATATTCTATTAAACTTAAATTCAAAAAGTCTACTTATAGTATTTAATTACCCTCTAAGTCTTAATGTCTAACCTTATAGATTAAAATTTAATGCATGGTATGTGACACCCCAAAACTTGAGTCGGCTAATAATAGCTTCTAATTTATTAATAATACTTTTGGTACAGGTGTGCAAAGATCAAAATTTATTAAGGATATGAGTAGGCATCGTTTTTATGTTTTTGAATTAATAATTTTAATTAAAATATATTTTAGTAACAAATAAGAAATTAAAACAAATAGATGTATGTAAAAGAAAAAATTAACAACAACAACAACAACAATAATAACAACATTTTTGAAGTTCTTAGAATTCTTTAGATAAAAGTACTATGACTATAAAATTTGCAAAAAAATAAAGATTAAATTAAATAAAAAGGAAAAGGAGGAGAGGGTGAACAAAATGGGGGGGGGGGGGGGAAGGGGGCAAAGAGTGGGAGATAGGGGAGTTTAGGATCTCTGACCTAATCAATGGTGCCACGCCGGTTGTGAGGGAGATAGGGGAGTTTAGGATCTCTGACCTAATCAATGGTGCCACATCGGTTGTGCCATCATCAGTGACTTCTCATGCCGCCGCTGTTCCTCTATCAACGACCACACTTTCATTATCACTCCACTATATATGGTGTCTCCTTCAATCCTAAATCTTTCTCTCTTTGCCAAAGCTTTTTCTCTTTTCTCCGATGACCTATAACGGTAACTAGTGATACAAACAACACCAGCAAGTCCTTGAGGGTGAGGTGCTCACTCTAATATCCTTTATTACTCCCCACTCATCGGTAATGGATAGATTAAAATATTAGGAAACCAATGATTCTAGCACTTGTTTTGGCTAAACTAGATGGCAATTAAGCGCGTAACCACCTATAGTGGGTCCTTAGGGTTTTAAACTTCATAGCGGTAGTAGAGGTGCATCTCTGGCGAAGCTTCGACGATTGGTCATCGGTGAGAATATAGTGGTTATGATAGAAAAATGTGCTTAAAATGCAAATTTTGACTTCAACTAGTAAGTACTATATTAAACTTGCTTTTCCCTTAATTATTATATCTATGTATGTGTTAAGAGCAGTGAACTTGATAAATACTTAGTTTATTAGCATGCAGGTATTAAATGTGTTAAATTAGACATTATAGGAATTAAATCGCGTAATTAACGGGTTAGTTAAGTTTATAGAATTTACTTTGTTAATTTAAATATATTACCAAGGTTGAATATCCTACTTTTGACCTTGAAAATACCAGGATTGACTTCAAGCTTATAAAAAAACAAGTGTGTGTGTGTGTGTTGATAGCTTTGAATTATGACTATATATATATTGATAGATTTGAATTATGACTATATTTATTAGTGTATTTTTAGGATGTTTAGGATTTATTTTAGTATTAATTTAGTTAATTTTGTGTTTAATTTCATAAGTTTTTTTATTTATGTGGGTTTAATTGTAATTTGGTATTTTTATAGGTGTTTAATTTGAGAAAGAAGAAATCACCTTGGTGGAGGTGAAAATCACCTCATCTGAGGTCTTTAGAAAAAAGAGTTTCAATGTTTTAATTCAGAAGCCATCAACTCGGTAGAGGTGAAATTCACCTCTATCGAGGAGGACATCCAGAGAAGGTACCTCAATGGAGAAGGATCTCTTCTTTACCAAGGCAAGGCATATTTTCCAAAGGTTTAAATCACCTTGGTAGAGGAGGATTTCTCCTCTACCAAGGTAAGTGTCTAAGTTATGTTCAAACTTTAATTTTCTTTGGTTTAGGAAGTTTTGTAGACTCTAGGATATTTAAGCAAGCTTAACACCAGAATTAAGGAAAGGAACGAGTATTCTGAATTTTTTAGACCTAGTTCAAGATTACAATCAACTTAGGGTTTGAAGCTGTAAATTGAATGTTCTGTAAAGACATCAAAATGGGCTAAAGACTTTATTTGTATTGTAACTTTTTATTTCAATTTTTCAAATGTTTTAAGATGTTAGTGAGTAGCTTTTCCTACTTTTGTTGAAAAAAACTTGAACCCTTATTTTTTTATTATAATGACTTTAATTTGATCTTAATTTTCATTGCAAGTGTGTTATTTTCTTAATTCTTGAGTAATACTTATCTAAAGTTATCACTACAAAAAAATTATCAATTCACGATGGCACTTTTCGTCGTTAAATAGCCATTTTCTGTCGTGAATAATTATTAGCGACAGCACAACAAACAGTCGTTAAAAGCTTAATCACAAATTATTTATGCTAGAAACATAAAATAGTCACTAAATTTGTGATATAAAAAATAATCATGAAAAAAATAAAGCTGTCGCTAAATGAATTTCAAATTTAGTTGCTACAAATATAATATTAATTCTTAGTGACAATTTTCCATCGCTAAATTCGTCACTAATATAGATTGTGTCAATTGCAACAGTTTGTTGCTAATAGTTCCCATCGTTAAATATTATTGACGAATTTTTAAATTATAAGTTTTGTTGCTAATTATTTTTAAATTTCTAATTTATTTTATATTAGCAACATCTTTGTTGTTGTGAATCCATTGTGAAATGATAGGATAATTTATTTTTTTATTTTGTATTTATTAATTTACATCCTGTATAATCAATAAATTAATTTATTATACACAAAACAATGAACATATATATAAGCAAATTATAATATAATTTACAAATTTCTGTTCCAAAACAGAATATCCATTTCATATGATCGATATTAAAATTACTTAAAATCGTACATAAGTTTATCATCAAACAAAATATCACTTAAAATAATACATCAACATACTAATAATATCATCTAAAATAGCATAAATAATAAAATTTAAATGAAGTAATAATCAAACACGTAGAGCTGATGTCATTAGAGAGTAGAATTACCGTGAGCAGATGGAGAATTATTATATGGGTGAACATCTTATGCAGCTGATCAATTGGTTGTTGAGTCCCTAAGTGAGGAAATAATACTCGAATGGTCTATGTAACAATCTCCTTGACATCTTCCTTGCTCAAACATGTCCTACTAGGATAGGATGTAGTGTTAGACCTGGGATGGCATGATGGAGCTGATGTGGATCCAATATGAGGGCCATATGAGGCTGTCTATATAATCTTCTCCTTTTATTATATTGTGCAGCCTCATAAAACAACTCGATCTCATCCATAGATGATTCACCTTGTGATCACTCATCTCAAAGTTGCTCATACCTTGCCTACAAAAATGACAAAAATAATTAATAATCATAAATAAGAAAAAAACTCATAATTTAGAAACATGAATCTTTTAATAATTGAAAAGGCTAAAAATGATAAATTTCAATTTATTTACATGCACTTTCCTACTACGTTCAGCCACATAAATCTTCCTGTAAGGACCCAAAATGAGCCTTAGGAGAATTCAAAGGAATTATCTTAGTAATAATGTTTAATTAAGCATAGTTAGATGATGTATTATAAGTTTAGAAGTGAGGATTAAATGTTTAAGAGTCAAGGGTAAATAATTATTCTAACATGAGTTTAATTGAAACAAAAGTATTAGTTTATGAGTCAAAGAAGTAATAGAGAGTTGGTTTAAGGTGTATTTGTATAAACAGAGAGACTAAGGATGACCGAAAAATTGACAAAAAGGAAAAAAATAATAACATTAAAATAAAAAGAAAAGGAAATAACAATTAAAGATAAGAAGAAAATAAGAATTAAAGGGAGACCAAGAGGAAGGTGAAAGAGACCCAACACCGGTCAGCGACCACACTGGCCACTTTCATTAGTAATAACTCGCACAAATCATGGTTCTCCCATCACTGGTGTCCATCTCCACCACACGGCCACTTTCATTAGTAATAACTTCACTAAAGGACTATCCACATTAATCTTATATTGCAATGACTTAAATTAATTAGAAACACCAGTGATTATGGAAAAAGTAGATAAAATAAAGCCTGATACCTTGAATCAAGAATATCTTTCTTAAATATCTAACTCCTTTTTTCAGGACAATTTAACACTTAGCGTAAAAATCCAGTTTTAAATTTCTAATCATTTATTGAACTCTTTTGCAAGTAAATTTAACTTCAGTTTATTCTCAGTTTCTCCTCTCTTAATATTAATCATCTATTGAACTCTTTTGCAAGTAAATTTAACTTCAGTTTATTCTTATTTCCTCTTCTCTTAATATTAATCAATACTAACAATACACAATTACCTCAAAAATAAAACATAATCATGTATTGACACTAAAGAGTTAATCCAAGAACATGCAAACCATTAACTATGTTTAAACTAATTTTTAGTTATTGAACCAATAAACTAATAATCAATTTTAATACAATCAAAGATAAGAATGTGTTTAAAACTAAGAAATAACCAACTAGTATTTGAAATTAAAGCTCAACTTAAGTCATTACAATAAAAAGTTAAGTATTCAAGTATCCTTTAGCAAAAGTAAAGAAAAATACTCTATATTCATATTGAAAGCTAAAGCAAAATTAAGAAAAATAATAACAAACATAGAGTATAAAAGCTCCCTTGATCGATGTTTATAGAAAATACCAAGAAGACTTCCTTCTCCAAGCTTTCATTCCTTACAAACTAAGGAAAAAAAATAACGTAAACTGATAATCCCCCTTATTCTAATGCACATGTCTCCTATTTATAGGCGTTGGAGAAGAAGACTGCCTTTTGTTGCATCCAAATTAGAATAGGAAAATAATCCTAACTGATTAGGAAGTTAAATCGTAATTAGCTTCTTGTACTCGGCCAAATTCCTATAGACCAATTTCATTACTCGGCCAAGTGATGGGTAAAGAAAAGTGTCACTTGGCCAAGTGATGAATAAGCCTTTATATCACTCAGCCAAGTGATGCCTTACTGGACTTGACGTGATTCTTCTTTCTTTGGGCTAACTATGTAGTTTCATCAAACTTGGCCATTTGATTTCCTTGCTTGGCCGAGTGAAGGGCCTCTGGACTAAACATCACAATTCTCTATCACTTTTTCCAAAATTATGAAATTGGACCAAAACTTTTCCTTTCATTCAATTTAGTCATTTTCTCTTCAATTTGACCCTGAAAAATACCAAAACTTAAAATTAAACCTTAAAACACAAATTCAACCAATTAAACAATAATTCAACTAAATTAACTCAATTAAACATCTAAAAATATACAAAAAATATAATTTAATTCATAATTAGCAAATACCCCACACTTAGACCTTGCTCGCCCTTGAGCAAATTTGAACAATCCAACTCCTCAAAATAGTCAAACTCAAATAAAGAATCATACCTTTCAAAACAAAGCTTAGCAATTAACAAGAGATTTAATAAAATTTCAATTAGAATAAATTCAAATAAGATAATATGAGTTACTTTCCTTGAGTGTGTGCAAGACCAAAATATTTTCAGAATTTTCTAAAAAAAAACACCAATGAAAATCTATAATCAAGCTTATAATGAATGTACACCTAAGTGTACAAATGGTTTCATACTTAAAACTCTAGAAACACTATAGGCCTCTCTTTTAACATTGAAACTCGAAGGTCATCTCTACTAAACAACTCAAAATCAAACATAGAATCACTTAGGTCTTTTGAAGCTTGTAATAGGGTAAGGTGTTGGTTATCAAAAAATGGATAAATGATCAATAAAAAAGAATAGCCACTCTAAGATAAAATAGACTAATATTTCTGAAATTTCATCCCATTAACTTAAAATTAAAGAACTTAACCAAACTTGCTCAACCTTATATAACTCAAAGTACTTTTGAGAGAAAAAAACTATTGATACTCTCTCAAATTCACAATTTATCCCAATTTTAAAAGTCACAATTGTTTTCCCTTGTAAAATACCCCACACTTAAGATTTTTTCCATTTATGTTAGTTTTATTGTAATATTTTTTTTACACTAGCATTGTTGTTGGCAAAATAATAATTACATGATTAATCACATGGAATTTTCACTTTTTTACTTGACTTCATCTATATCCCTTAACAATAAAACTAAGGATATCTTTATACATCCATCAATACCCAATTCCCTATGAGTCTAGCCAATCCTAGAGTGGCCAATTCTAGAAGGAAAGATAAAAGCATTTTAGGCTATATGGTTAATAAATAAATGTAACAAAAAGAATAAATATGGCATGCATTAAGCATACATCATTCGAGTTAAAATGGCTAACAAGGGATAAATATGCATAAAAGGTAAGAAAATAAGTTAAGATATGGCTTAACAAGAAAAATATTGCCTAGATCACTTTCTAGCTTGTTTTGAGTTGCTCCTATGCTTTGAAGGATGATGTTCTAGTGCTCTAAAATTCCTTATTTAACTATTTAATGCATTGGTTTTTCTTAAATTCAAAAATTGGTCAAATTGAATGTTAAACTAGCCAAAAATTCATTAAATAATATGTTTGTCTTAATGCTAGCAAAGATTTTGACTCATCCATATTCTAAATTCAAGTTTAAAATGTTCAAATTTTGGGGAAAAATGGGGGCAATCTAAGTTTAATGCAAACTAAGTGATAATTTTGAACTAATTTTATTTCTAGCAAGATTTGAAAATTTCAACTTAAAGAAACTACTATTAACTAATGTTTAAGGTCACTATAGTTATGTCCTAAATATAGAACATCAAAGTAAAAAAAAAACAACTACAATAAAAATATGAAAACAAACATAAGTAGATTCATGAATAAAATGGGAGTGCGAAATATCTACTTCCTGACTAAAATATAAGCTTATATTGAGTAAGCTCTACCCCTTTCCAAAAATTTTGCTGTCCACAGCAAATGCAAAGCATCAGACTAAGGTGATGGAAGTGGAGGTGGTGGGTATCGCCGCCAAAAATCATGGATGAATTTCTCCAAAGTTCATTGCACTTTAACGATAGAGTCCTGCATGGTGTCCATCCATCTCTGCATCTTATCTAGGCGTGACTGCTGAAAATCCAACTAACTATTTATTTGATCCAAGTGGGTATCTATCTCATGTGGGATGCTGGCTTTAGCTGGTGGATCCTCTTCATAAGCAGCTGTTTGTTCATTCTACTCCTCCTGATGTTCTTCAATGTGAATACCATTTAGCCTCAAATGCTATACTTTTGTTGTCTAATGGCAACATAACTTTGGGTGCAAAATATTCATTGATTTGAGCATGAAATTATCTATGTATGCAATATCTTTATAAAGAACATCACTTAAGGTGGGATGATCTACTGCTTCTGCTAGAATAGTGGCAATCCAACCAATAGATATATCATTAATATTTGATAGTCTCTTTTGCAATTCCTTTATCTTTTATACTATTATGGAAGCACCATTAATGAGAACACCATCAACCATACACTGGAGGAGCATAATCTATGATGCATTCATAGCGCAAAGGCCGCCAAGATAGTTCAAAATGCTCTTGGATAAAAATCGATTAATAATTCTCTAATCATGATCTTGTAAAGCGTGAACTTTAAGCCTCCCTCCTTTTCCATGGCTTTGGATTTGGTGGATCCCTAATTCTCTCCAAATTTTCCTTATAAGTGGCATTAGGCAATTCCCCCAATGCGTTTGGCAAGAAACCTAAATGCTCTTGAAATTGTGCAAAGGTCATAGAGTATCCAATCTTCCCTAGTTTGAAGCCGACTGTACCAGGTTCTCACCATCGCCTTTGAAATATAACTCAAAAGAATACAAAAAATCACATGTAAAGGCTGGATAGACTTTGGATCTATGCTTTATAAAATTCTCCCATCTGATGTTCTGAATTAATGGTAGGACCTCATGCCATAAGTTTCCAATAAGAATATGTAAGTAAAAATGATTTAGATGTGCTGGCTTTACAAAGGTGCAGGCATTGAAGTATTCATATTTGGAATGCTTGGCCTTGTCCACATAAGAAGGGATGCATGGTCCAAAAGAGCTTTAGGCTTCTTCATGCCTAACTTTCTTAGGTGCCACTACAAAACAAAATGAGTGTGTAAAATCAAGGCACATTTACGACCTAGTTCCCATTGAAATGGTAGGGAGCCAAGAGAAAATATAAGTATAAAAAAAGTGTAACAAAGGAGCAATTGACTATCAACAAGTAAAAGGCATGGTAGATAGAAAAAAAAATGGCTAAAAGGAATAGTTTAGCAAGTTCCTTAGAGCAAATGTAGCCACAAAATGTCATCAATAAAACATGCAACATATGTGTTTAGGAATAAAGGTAACCTTGGAGAAGTAGCAAAATCTAAATAAGAGGAAAAATGTATGCCATATGTGAAGAAAATTGAAGCAAAAATGATAAATTTGGTCACATAGGCATTTCATCAAATAGTTGGTGTGCATACCTTGTGAAGGCAAAATGAAGAGCCAATTGACATACAATGGCTACCAAAAGTTACACATGGCATCATTAGCAAGCATATTAGAAGTGCAATGAACAAAATTTAAAAATAATCAATGATGAAGCTCAAAATTAGGATGAAAGATACCTCAAAATTGTAAAGCAACAAGCAAATTTCAAAACACAAACATTAAATTAAAAAGGAAAATTAAAGAGCATGAAAGTGATTCAACTTACTTGAATTGAAGAAACATGAGAGAAAGCCAAGAAAAATTAAAATTTGTGCTAAAGAGAGTAAGGAAGTATAATTGCGTAAAGTGAGTGGATGTGTGTGTGAAGGTGTGGTGTAGTAGAGGGGAAAGTGGAGTAAAGAAGGAAGGAAGGGAAGGGGATGGGGTGGAATGGTGGGGAAAGGAAGGGAGGAGGTAGGGTAGAGTGGCTAGGTGAGGAGAGGCGGGATGGCTGGTATGCACAGGAGCACGAGAGGAAAATGGGTCAGGTGCACAAGGGAGCAAAAGGGTGAAGGGAAAAAAGAAAAAAAAAATAAAGGGAGGCAGAATGGGTGTGCACAGTGGAGTGAGGGCAAGGGAAGGAGGGTGTGCAACCGTATGGGGGAAAAAAGGGGTATGTGCACGAGAAAAGGGGAAAAAAGGGCATGTGGGCGAGTGTGCAGGCAAGGCTAGGTGCACGCAAGCGAGTGAGCAGGCACGCTTGGGTTGCTCGATCGAGTGACTGGCCACTGGACTCCGAAAAAAATTTCGGCCTTCCTACTACTCGAAACAATGTTTTTCTTGCTAAAAAAACATCAATTGCATTTTTAATTGCCAAACTCACCCAAGTGCTTCCTAAAAATTGCCCTCCTTTCAAAATTGACTCCATTACTCCAATTAATTTATAATCCTCTCAATTAATATCAATTTGTTCATCTTATTTAAACCAGTAGAAGCACAATAATAAAGAAATTCATACCTGCTCCTTCTAAAATCGCTGTAAACTTGAATTCCCTTAGCCAAAATACACCTCAAAATTTAATTATCTTAAATTCTCCTCCATTTAATGCATGAATCTAAAAACTACAAAAAAATAAATTAAACAAAAAAAATCACAAAATAAAAATTACACACTAAAAAATTTAAAGCAAAAGGTTAGAGAGTTTAGTTATGAGTTCAAAACGTCCTCAGGTAGACTTACAAACCGTCTTAATAGTCCTAAAGCACCATAGCTACCTCAGCAAACTCCTATTGCCCAACTTGATACGGTTTAAGCCTGTGACCATTCACCTTATATTCACGTCCATCTTTTGGATTTTTAATAGTCACTACTCCAAAATTATTGCTAGACAATACTTGATACGGTTCAAGCCATTTTCACTTTAGTTTTCCTGAAAACAATCACAACCGACTGTTATACAATAAAACTGACATAGTTAAAGCAAAGTCTTTCACCTTTAATCACTTATCGTGCCAATGTTTATTTTCTCCTTGTACATGGCTGCATTATCATAGGACCATTGTCGAATTTCATCAAGTTCATTGAGCTGTAATTTCCTTTTTTCTCCGGCAATTCTCAGATCAAAGTTAAGTAATTTTGTGGCCCAATGTGCTTTATGTTCTAATTTGACTAGTAGATGACATGCTTTTTCAAAGACTATCCTGAAGGGAGACATGCCTACTGTTAGTGTAAGCCCTAGCCCCAATGCATTGTAATAAAGCACTTTGAATTAATAAAATGAGGCATTTGTTTTATCCTTTGTATTCCTGTGCATATCAATTGATAAAACCATCCAAGAGTGTTGTTTCGGTTTAAGTTATCATGTATGAGGCACATGGTTGTAAGACCTTAAAACAAATGAAGCATCATTCTGAATATCCCTAGTCAGTCATTGTTATGGGAATAACGATGAATTAAGACTAGTATGCTCTCTCTGATATTATAAGTTCTGTCTTACGGATCATTAGGACAAGAGTGTCAATCAGAGATCATAGATACATGTTAAAGAACATGGTATCTGGATACGATCCACTCATGAGAACACTACATGGTACAAGTCATAAGTGTTTCTCATATGTAAGTTTTGTATCGGAGTTCTTAGACCTGAAATCTCTATGAAACTCTTTATGAATTACTGTGTACTTTGACATACACCTAACGTGCTCGTAACAGAGTGACAAGTACGGGTATGATTGGGTATGCATTAATTCATGTTAGAGAGCATGAGAGAAGTGAAGGGATTACCCCTCTCAATAAGAGAGAAAATATCATCGGCCACTTGATCAGTGAACTGAGAAGTGTATGGCCATACCGAGATAAGATAATGAGTAATCATTATTTATCTGAGAGGTCAGTGTCACTGGAATATCAAGAAATGAATTAATATATATAAGGATGACTAGTTCCATGCCTTATATTAATTCTGATATTTATGGGTAAGGGACTATACAAAATTGCATTGGGTCACTAAATGCCATATGCATTTTCATTTAATTTGGAATGCTATAATATCTTGCTAGAGAATATATATAGCCTTTGAATTAATTTATTAATTCATTGCCAACATTAAATGGACCTATAGGATCGCACACAAAGCATTGGGCTTAAAATACTTAAATTAAGTATTGGGCATTAATTTGGGCTTTTAATTAAAGTCAAATTAATGTATGTAATGGGTTATAAAATTGCTATTGGGCCTTGGTCCATAAGAGAGAGAAATTCAGCCCGCAAGGTTTAATTTCAATTAATTAAATGTATTGTATTAATTTAATTAATTGAGTATTAAAGCCTAAAAGATTTATGATCAAATTAAATCTCTTAATTATAAATATAGGTGGCCGAAATTCCTAGAGAAAAGAAAATGAATTTCGGCACATGCTTTTATTTATTAAGTGATTTATTTGGTTAATATGTCTTATGTTTTAATCTTGGATTAATTCAAAAGAATTTAAATCAATATATATCTCTTATTTTAAAGAAGTGATAAAGGCTGAAATCTATTATCTTTAAGTATTTGATTTTAGATTTATCACTTAAAATAAAAGGATATATATTTGAAAGAAGATAAAAATGCCAACCCTAGTTTTTAATTCTAGTTTTGCGTGAACTCTTCCTCTCTCTCTCAAGTTTTCTTTTAGCCAATTTTTCACAAGGAGAAAGGATAGTTCCTCATTCTCTTGTGATATTGGGTAGTAATAGCAACCTAAGAGAAGTACAAAATCAAATTTTGTAGCTTCAAACTATAACCATTACACAATACCGAAAAAGAGAGCTAGCAATCTCGATTTTAAGCCGTCGGTGCAATTGTGTGTGTGAGAATAGAGGGAGTGGCGTAAAAGGCTGTTCCTTGGCATTGGTGATCGAGATCTAAGGCGGACAAAGTTATCTTAGTTGCTGGCCATCACCTAATTCAATATTTAAAAGGCATCAAAAGTTGTAAGTTCTACAACCCTAAAATTGCATGTTTCGTTTCTAGCTTTGGATATGTATGGTATGTATGATAAAAATTTTTGTTTTTCCGCTGTGCTATCATGATATTCATATCATGTCATATTCCATCAGTGGTATCAGAGCCTAAACATTCTTATTTTAGTGCTTTAGATGCATGAAAAAATTAATTAAAAATCGTCATTATGAAAACATGCAAATCTGAAATTTTCTGTTTTGAGTTTTTTGCATTGTTTTGCTGTAAAAACAATTTTAATTGATTAGATAGGTATTATAATTAATATGACATGTTAATATACTGTCCTAAGATGTTATTAGAGCTGGTAATGGTCGGATTTAATTATTTATACCTGATGGTACATGTTAATTATGAAACTAGGTGCTTGTTGGCATGAAAATTGCTATTTTAAACAACTAGTTTTCAAAATTAAATGTAAAAACGTTTTTGGCATGTTTGTAAGTGATATTTAAAGATTAATTATCAGGTCTGGACATATTTTAAATTTGGTTTTAATTCTGGTCCATGACAATTTAATTGATTAATTTTAAAATCACTTAAAACTATGACTAGTTTGTGTTTGTTACATGTTTAATCAAGATTGTTTGTTTTGTTTTGATTAAAATGGTAAAAACACATTTAGATCAGATTTGTACAGAATATTAAATCAATATTTATGGACTTATTTAGAATATTAAATGACTCATAAAATTGATTTAAATGTTTGTGCATTTTATGGCATTACATAAGCATTAAACAACTAGTTTTTGTTGTTTGTTTGTTTTTGCATGAATGTCGTGTACCATATATGTGTTCTTCATGATTTTATATTTTAATTCATGTTAGCACATATTATATGCATTTTTAATGTTTATGGGCTGTATGACATAAAATTAAAAATGGCAAAATTGGAAATTATACTAGAGTTGATTTATAGCACAAATCTAACTAGTTTGTGTTTTGGGCTTTTAAGAGAACTTATTCAATAAGAGGATTTAGTCCATTGGGCTTCGGCCCAGGCCCATCACGGGGTCTTCTCTTAAAGGTTCAAGTACACAATTTTCATTAATGGGCTTGGCTAAATTAATTAAAATTGGACTTTGTTTTATCCATGAATGCTATGTATATTTATTTGCTAATTTGGTGTGATGAATGGATATGCATGGTGCATTCATGGGCCCTGGGTTTTGTAATTAAATATGGCCTGCGAGCCATTATATTTTGTTGTAAAAGTTTTCCATTTATTTCTTAGAATAGAATATACTTGAAGACTTTGTAAATCAAGACGAAGCCCACCGGAGTGGAGAAGCCCAACTCGAAGATTCTTATGTAATAGTATAGAATCTTAGTTGTAGGTTTTTGGGCCCATGTTTGTCACGCTTTACTTTATGCAATTATTTATATATGCATGCTATGTATGGATGACAAAGCGTATGCCATGTAAGCCATAATAAAATGAATCCCTAAAAAAAATAGTAAGTAACAAAGTTGCCTTCCTAATTCGAAACATGTCAAGGCATCGATCATCTGTCACGTAGACTAGGAGTCCTAAATGCACCCGATTATCTTTGTGAGGCATGGGTTGTGAATGTAGGTTGGACTTATCATGGAAAGGGATGCCCGGACCTAGGCAACTAATAAATGGGTTGTCCTATAACATCTTAAGATGTTAGCCCATTTGATCCAAGAGTCATGTACGAGACATGATTGGAGTTTTCCTACCTAAGTAACTTAATTTGTTAGGTGTACAAGCTCAGCTTGACTAATAAGTTGTTGTGAAAAGTGGATCTTGGCCCACATTAAATCACTAACGCGAATTATTTAAAGGGATATTAATTCGGTTTGTGGGATCATAAATAAGACCTCATTTAATCTTGCTAAATTTTATTGTAGATTGAAAATGGCATCTTCAAACAACAATTTCTCATTGCGATCGGTCCTTGAAAAGGACAAATTAAATGGCACCAATTTCATAGACTGGTCTCGAAACTTAAGAATAGTTCTTAAGTAAGAGAAAAAGTCGTATGTTTTGGATGCACCCTTGCCTGAAGAACCAAGAAGGAACGCCTCTGCGGTTCAAAAGGAAACTTTTGAGACCAAGAAGAGAGACTCCAACGATGTGACCTGTCTGATGCTGGCCACTATGGTGCCTGACTTGGAAAAGCAATTTATAGACCAAGAGGCTTATGCAATCATGGTGCACCTCAAGGAGATGTTCCAAGAGCAAGCTTGTCACGAGAGGTTCGTGACAATAAAGGCCTTAATTTCTTGCAAGATGGCTGAGGGTACTCCTGTTAGTACCCATGTACTCAAGATGAAAGGGTATCTTGATACTCTTGAGAAGCTTGAGGTATTAGTGCCAAAGGAATTGGCCACTGACTTGATCTTAGGATCATTGCCTGCTGCTTATGATCCATTTGTGATGAATTATAACATGCATGCAATGAACAAGTCAGTCACTGAGCTTCATGGGATGCTTAAGAATGCTGAAGAGAACATTCGAAAGACCAATCCCGTACTAATGGTTCAAAAGGGAATTAAGAAGGGACCCGCTAAGGGAAAGGGAAAGGAAAAGGCAAAACCCAAGTCAAGTGGGAGTGCACCTCAGGCCCAATCCAAGCCCAAGGCGCCAAAACTCAAAGAGAGTGAGAGCACTTGCTTCCATTGCAACAAGATAGGGCATTGGAGGAAGAATTGCGCTCTCTTCAAGGAAGAACAAAAGAAGAATGGAGCCAAGGCGTCCAGTTCTGGTATTTTTGTTGTTGAAATTAACCTTTCTATTTCTACCACTTGGGTATTGGATACCGGTTGTGGTTCTCACATTTGTTCAAATGTGCAGGGGCTAAGAAATAGGCGGTTACTTGGGAAGAATGAAGTGGACCTCCGTGTGGGGAATGGAGCACGAGTTGCTGCCATGGAGATAGGCGACTATCACCTCACTTTACCTTTCGGACTTTGTATTGTTTTGAATAATTGTTATTATGTGCCTGCTATGAGCAGAAACATTATTTCAGTTTCATGTTTGGATAATGATGAATTTGATTTTGTTATTAAAAATGGCAATGCTCATATTCGTCGCCAAGGCATTTCTTATGGCAACGCCATGTTGCAAAATGGCCTTTATATCCTTGATTTACAAAATAAAGAGTTGATATACAACATTAATATAAAGAGGGTTAAATCAAACGAATTGAACCCTACTTACTTTTGGCATTGTCGTTTAGGACATGTAAACGAAAAACGCATTTCAAGACTCCACAAAACTGGAGTGCTTGGGTCATTCGACTTAGAGTCTTATGACACATGCGAGCCATGTTTGCATGGAAAAATGACAAAGAGTCCTTTTAATAAAAAAAGGTGAAAGGACTAATGGCTTATTGGAACTAATACATACCGATGTATGTGGACCTTTAAGTACACATGCTAGAGGTGGTTTTAGCTACTTCGTGACATTCACAGATGACTTCAGTAGATATGGCTATGTCTATCTAATGAAGTACAAGTCTGAAACTTTTGAGAAATTCAAAGAGTTTAAGAACGAAGTAGAAAACCAACTTGGCAAAAGTATAAAAGCCATTCGATCAGATCGAGGTGGCGAATACTTAAGCCAAGAGTTTGACAGTCATCTAAAGGAGTGTGGTATTATTTCACAGCTCACTCCTCTTGGAACACCTCAATGGAATGGTGTGTCCGAAAGGAGAAATCGAACTCTGTTAGACATGGTTCGATCTATGATGAGTCAAGCTAATCTTCCTATCTCTTTTTGGGGTTATGCATTAGAAACTGCTGCGTTTCTATTGAACCGTACTCCAACTAAAGCAGTTGAGAAGACACCATACGAGGTATGGACTAGGAAAGAACCCAATATGTCTTTTCTCAGGATTTAGGGCTGTGAAGCACATGTTAAGAAATTAACATCCGACAAACTAGAGTCCAAATCCACTGTCTGCTTGTTTGTGGGTTATCCCAAAGAAACAAATGGATACTACTTTTACTCACAAGCCGAGAACAAAGTATTTGTTGCTCGCAAGGCTGTTTTCTTGGAAAAGGAGTTCCTTCTTAAGAAAGACAGTGGGAGTAAAGTAGAACTTGGAGAAATTCAAGCACCATAAACTTCTATAGAGGATGGTATGGAAATGGGATCAAGTTCACAACCAGTTGTGGAACAAGAACCCATTACACAAAAACCTAGAAGGTCAGGTAGGGTACGTCAGGAGATTGAGAGATAAGCTATTGAGAGCCCAGACTCGGAAAATTGGCTCGAAGCCATGAAATCCGAGATGCAATCAATGTACGATAACCAGGTTTGGACCTTGGTTGATCCACCAGAAGGTGCTAAGGTAATTGAATGCAAGTGGCTATTCAAACTCAAAGCTGATAAGACCTACAAAGGTAGACTAGTAGCAAAAGGTTTTCGACAAACTCATGGTGTAGACTATGACGAGACCTTTTCGCCTGTAGTCATGCTCAAGTCCATTAGGATCATGCTTGCCATAGCTGCATATCACGATTATGAGATATGGCAAATGGATGTCAAAACTGCTTTCCTCAACGGAAATTTACTTGAGGATGTGTATATGACACAACCTGAAGGTTTTATCAATCCCAAGCATCCTAAGAAGGTTTGCAAGCTTCAAAAATCCATTTATGGATTAAAGCAAGCATCCCGAAGTTGGAATCTTTGTTTTGATGAGGCAGTCAAAGAATTTGACTTCATCAAGAATGAAGATGAGCCTTATGTGTACAAGAACGTTAGTGGGAGCATAATAGTATTTCTGGTCCTATATGTGGACGACATCCTTCTCATTGGGAATGATATTCCAACATTGCAAAAGGTTAAGCAATGGTTGGGAAAATGTTTCTCAATGAAAGACTTAGGTGAAGCCGAGACAATACTTGGTATTCGAATCTATAGAGATAGATTGAATCGACTGTTGGGACTAAGTCAAGAAAAGTACATAGACAAAGTACTAAAGCATTTTAGTATGGGAGACTCAAAGAAAGGGTACATACCTTTGGCTTTGGGAGTTCCTTTGACTAAAGAACAGTGCCCTAAAACCAAAGAGGAAAGGGACAACATGAGTAGAATCCCATATGCATCTGCTATTGGATCTATCATGTACGCTATGTTATGTACTAGGTTGGATGTTGCTCATGCACTGAGTATAACCAGTAGGTTTCAGCAAGACCCTGGTGAAAAGCACTGGTCTGCTATAAAAGGGATTCTAAAGTACCTGCAAAGGACTAAGAATCACTTCTTGGTGTATGGTGGTCAAAAAGAGCTCGTCATACAAGGTTATGCCGATGCTGCTTTTCAGACCAGCACTCAGGATTCTAGATCGCAATCTGGGTTTGTTTTTGTTTAGAACGGTGGTGCTGTCAGCTGGAGAAGCTCGAAGCAAGAAACCGTTGCCGACTCAACTACAGAATCTGAGTATATTGCAGCAAGTGAGGCTGCAAAAGAGGCTGTTTGGATTAAAAATTTCATTTCTGGATTAGGAGTGGTCCCAAGCATCCTAGATCCATTAGAAATTTTTTGTGACAACAACGGGGCCATAGCACAGGCCAAGGAGCCCCGGTCACACCAGAAATCCAAACACATACTCAGGAGGTACCACTTGATCAGAGAAATCATTGATCGTGGGGATGTCAAGGTTAGCAAGATAGCAAGTGAAGACAATGTAGCAGATCATTTGACGAAACAATTGCGTCCAAATCTGCACGAAGCTCATTTGAGAGCGTTCGGTCTTAGGGCTATGCCCAATTGGGACTAGTGCTAGTGGGAGATTGTTAGTGTAAGCCCTAGCCCCAATGCATTGTAATAAAGCACTTTGAATTAATAAAATGAGGCATTTGTTTTATCCTTTGTATTCTTGTGCATATCAATTGATAAAACCATCCAAGAGTGTTGTTTCGGTTTAAGTTATCATGTGTGAGGCACATGGTTGTAAGACCTTGAAACAAATGAAACATCATTCTGAATATCCCTAGTCAGTCATTGTTATGGGAATAACGATGAATTAAGACTAGTATGCTCTCTCTGATATTATGAGTTCTGTCTTACGGATCATTAGGACAAGAGTGTCAATCAGAGATCATAGATACATGTTAAAGAACATGGTATCTGGATATGATCCACTCATGAGAACACTACATGGTACAAGTCATAAGTGTTTCTCATATGTAAGTTTTGTATCGGAGTTCTTAGACCTGAAATCTCTATGAAACTCTTTATGAATTACTGTGTACTTTGACATACACCTAACGTGCTCGTAACAGAGTGACAAGTACGGGTATGATTGGGTATGCATTAATTCATGTTAGAGAGCATGAGAGAAGTGAAGGGATTACCCCTCTCAATAAGAGAGAAAATATCATCGGCCACTTGATCAGTGAACTGAGAAGTGTATGGCCATACCGAGATAAGATAATGAGTAATCATTATTTATCTGAGAGGTCAGTGTCACTGGAATATCAAGAAAGGAATTAATATATATAAGGATGACTAGTTCCATGCCTTATATTAATTCTGATATTTATGGGTAAGGGACTATACAAAATTGCATTGGGTCACTAAATGCCATATGCATTTTCATTTAATTTGGAATGCTATAATATCTTGCTAGAGAATATATATAGCCTTTGAATTAATTTATTAATTCATTGCCAACATTAAATGGACCTATAGGATCGCACACAAAGCATTGGGCTTAAAATACTTAAATTAAGTATTGGGCATTAATTTGGGCTTTTAATTAAAATCAAATTAATGTATGTAATGGGTTATAAAATTGCTATTGGGCCTTGGTCCATAAGAGAGAGAAATTCAGCCCGCAAGGTTTAATTTCAATTAATTAAATGTATTGTATTAATTTAATTAATTGAGTATTAAAGCCTAAAAGATTTATGATCAAATTAAATCTCTTAATTATAAATATAGGTGGCCGAAATTCCTAGAGAAAAGAAAATGAATTTCGGCACATGCTTTTATTTATTAAGTGATTTATTTGGTTAATATGTCTTATATTTTAATCTTGGATTAATTCAAAAGAATTTAAATCAATATATATCTCTTATTTTAAAGAAGTGATAAAGGCTGAAATCTATTATCTTTAAGTATTTGATTTTAGATTTATCACTTAAAATAAAAGGATATATATTTGAAAGAAGAGAAAAACGCCAACCCTAGTTTTTAATTCTAGTTTTGCGTGAACTCTTCCTCTCTCTCTCAAGTTTTCTTTTAGCCAATTTTTCACAAGGAGAAAGGATAGTTCCTCATTCTCTTGTGATATTGGGTAGTAATAGCAACCTAAGAGAAGTACAAAATTAAATTTTGTAGCTTCAAACTATAACCATTACACAATACCGAAAAAGAGAGCTAGCAATCTCGATTTTAAGCCGTCGGTGCAATTGTGTGTGTGAGAATAGAGGGAGTGGCGTAAAAGGCTGTTCCTTGGCATTGGTGATCAAGATCTAAGGCGGACAAAGTTATCTTAGTTGCTGGCCATCACCTAATTCAATATTTAAAAGGCATCAAAAGTTGTAAGTTCTACAACCCTAAAATTGCATGTTTCGTTTCTAGCTTTGGATATGTATGGTATGTATGATAAAAATTTTTGTTTTTCCGCTGTGCTATCATGATATTCATACCATTTCATATTCCATCACCTACATGGGTTTTAAATGCAGTTCTATAAGCCCAAAGAGTCTCATCTAACCTCTGAGACCAATATTTTCTAGAGCTATTGACTTTCTTTTCTAAGATTGATTTTAATTCCCTATTAGACATGTCTACTTATCCATTTTCTTGAGGGTGGTAACAGGTTGTTATCTTGTGCTTGACACCAAATTTCTTAAGCAAGGTTCAAAATAATGATTGATAAAATGTTTGCCCCCATCGCTTATAATGGCCCTTAGTGCTCCAAACCTAGTAAAAATATTTCTCTTTATGAATTCAAGCACAACTTTGGCATCACAATTTCTATTAGCTATTGCTTCTACTCATTTACTGACATTGTCTATAGCTACTAAAATGTATTTAAACCCAAATGAGTTTGGAAATGATCCCATAAAATCAATACCCCAAACTCAAAGATTTCCACTTCTAGTATGGTATTCATAGGCATTTCATCCTTTTTAGAGATATTGCCTATACATTGGCATTTATTGCATAATTCAATAAAAGACTTAACATCTGCAAAAAGAGTAAGCCAAAAGAAATCTAACTGAAGAATTTTCTATACCATACAATTAGGTCCATGATGATCTCCAACTTCTTCTCCATGGCAGTGTCGCATTATGTCTTCTTGATCTTCTTTCGAAATGCATCTTTACAGTACTTGATCCAAACAAATTTTAATCAAATACGGGTCTTTCCAAAGGTAACATTTGGCATCTACTTGAAGCTTTTTCTTTTGTTGCCAAGTAAAGTCTCTTGGAAGGTACCTCTTGTAAGAAAATTAGCTATATTAGCATACCAAAGAACCAAATTTTTAGAAGCATAAAGAGCACAAATATGTTCATCAGAAGATAAATTAGAAATTTCTCCCTTTTCAATATTAGCATGATCCAATCTAGATAGATGGCCAGCTGTAAAATTTTTAGCTCCTTTCTTATCTTTGATCTCTATATTGAATTCTTGTAATAGCAAAATCCATCGGATAAGCCTTGGTTTGGAATATTCCTTAGCAAAATTGTACCTTAATGCAGCATGATCATACCACACTGTGACTTTAGAACCAAGGAGGTAAGGCCTGAATTTTTCAAAGGAAAACATAATTGCCAATAACTCTTTCTCCGTAGTAGTGTAATTTACTTGAGCTCCGATGAGTGTATAACTTACATAGTAGATAGTGTAGAAGAATTTCTCCCTCCTCTATCCTAAAACTGCTCCCATTACATAGTCACTACTAGTATCACATATACTCTCAAATGATGAATTCCAATCCGACGATGCTATAACTAGTGCAGTGATTAGCTTTTGCTTTAACAAGTTAAAAGGCAACAAACACATATCATCAAAGTTAAATGCAACATTTTTAAGCAATAAATTAGAAAGTGATTTAGTTATTTTAGAAAAATCCTTAATAAACAGACGATAGAAACCGACATGATCAAGGAAACTTCTAATACCTTTAACACTAGTTGGGGGAGGTAATTTATCAATTGCATCTACCTTTGCTCTATCTACCTTAATTCCTTTCTTAAAGATCTTATGCCTTAAAACAATCCCTTCTCTTACCATGAAATGACATTTTTTTCTAATTAAGAACAAGATTGGTCTCTTCACACCTTTCTAAGACCAATGCAAGATTATTTAAGCAAGACTCAAAATCCTGACCATAAAAGGCAAAATTATCCATGAAAACCTCCATAAATATTTCGAAAAAATCATGAAATAAGGCTATCATACATCTTTGAAATGTGGCAAGGGCATTACAAACCGAAAGGCATCCTTCTATATGCAAATGTGCCAGAAAGACATGTGATTGTGATCTTTTTTTGGTCTTCCGAGGCTATAGGGATTTGTATATACCCCGAATATCTATCTAGAAAATAATAAAATCTATTTTTTGCAAATCTTTCTAAATTTGGTCAGTAAAAGGTAAAGGAAAATGATTTTTTGTAGTGACATTATTTAATCTTTTATAGTTTATACACACTCTTTGTCCCATTAATATGCATGTTGGAATAAGTTTATCCTTTCCATTGGTTATGATAGTCATTCCTCCCTTTTTAGGTACACATTGGATCGGACTAGCTCAACTACTATTAGAAATAGGGTAGATAATACCTGTATCAAGGAGTTTAAGTACCTATTTTTTACAACTTCTTGTATTATTGGGTTTACTCTCCTTTGGGATTATACCACTGATTTGAAATCATTCTCTATAGGTATTTGATGTGTACAATAGCTGGGGGGCTAATTCCTTTTAAATTGAATGTTGCCCAATCAATTGCTTCTTTATGCTTCTTTAGTACTTCTATAAGCCTTTCTTCTTCCAAACCTGTTAATAATGATGAAATGATTACTGGTTTTGCATTATCCTCTAAAAACATATATTTTAAATGAGAAGGAAGAATTTTAAGTTCAGAATTATTGTCTCCCTTAGGAGGGAATGGTTCATCCTTCATATTTTCTTCTTTATTATGCTCTTTCTCTAAATCACTTATCAGCTTTTCTTTTTTTTTTCTTCCATTTCTTCCTTTTGCTTTGGATGCATTAAACACTTTTGAAGCTCATCATCCAGAATAACTTCCTTTTGTTTTGCTTCCACACACTTTTGAATACTATCAACAAAGCAAATCGACTCTTCAAAGTCATATGAAGGGTGTTTCATCACTTTATTCACGTTGAAGACCATCTCTTCCTCATTGAATCTTAGAGTCACCATTTGCCCATAAATATCAATTAAAGCTTTTGTTGTATTCAAAAAGGGTTTACCAACTATCAAAGGCACCTTCCTATCTTCCTCTATATCCATTACTACAAAATCCATCAGGAATATGAAATTTTATGCTTTTACCAACATATCTTCTATAATCCCTTTTGGTCTCTTTATGAATCTATCCACCAATTATAGTGTCATTTAGGTCTCCTTTATATCTACTAAATTCAATTTTTTGCAAATTAAAAAAGGTATTAAATTTATGCTAGCACCCAAATCACATAATATATGACCAACAAAATTTTCTTCTAACCACATGGTAGAGTAAAACTTCCAAGATCCTCTAATTTTGCTGAAATTTTATTCATTAAGATAGCACTACAATTCTCAAACAATTGAACTATTCCTACACCCTCTAGCTTTTTCTTATTAGTGTAAAGCTCTTATATGAATTTAGCATACTTAGAAATGTGTAATAAAGCTTCAGCAAATGGTAAATTTACATGCAACTTTTTAAACATATCTAAAAACCTAGTTAACTGTTCATTATACTTCTCTTTCCTAGATAGAAATTGATAAGGCAATTAAGATTCATCAAGAACAGTAGAAATGAGTTTTTCCATACCCTTGCCTTTCTCAACAGTAGGAGGTACTTCATCAATAATTTCAAAATTAGAAATACTTACCTTCATTGTTGGTTCCACCCCTTTATAAGAATTCTTACTAATTTAATATTTTTTAAGCTCTTTTTCACTTCTTAAAGTGATTGTCTTGACTTCGTCATTCTGATTGCAGTCGACATTAGATGGAAAAGTTCCTTGGGCTCTATTGGATAAAGAATTGGCTAGTTGCCCCATTTTGTTTTCTAAGTTCCTAATGGATGCCTCTTGGCTTCTCATCTAAATATCTTGGAATTTTCACCTAGTATCTTGATTTGCTAAAATTGAGTTTTGGAAGGCCATAAAAATAGCAATCATTTCTTCTAATTTAGATTTTTTCTCTTGTGGGGGTTGTGATTTTTGAAATCCTGATGGTTGAAAAGAATTTGATTGATATGTAGAAGGGTAGTGGGGTTGGGCCTAGTTTTGATATGGTGGATAGTTATTACTATTGAAAGCTAAGTATTGGTTAAAGGAAGCCCTAGGTTGAGGGTTAAAAGTGCATTCTGGGTTCCTTTCCCTCCATGTGAAGTTAAGATGATTCCTTCACCCTGAATTGTAGGTATTACTATAGGAGTTTAAAGCATTTACTTCTTTTACTAAACCTTCCCCATTCTTAACTCCTAATGCTCTTTGATTTCTTGCATAAACATCACATCTATTAGATAAAGCATCATATTTTGAGCCTTAAGCTCATTTATTTCCTTTAAATGTTCTTTTCTTATTAATTCTAATTAAGCCTCTAATATAGCTATTTTGTCTACACTATATATTCCCTACTTCTTTTATGTGGCCTAGAGGTTACCCATTGAGTATTATTTGCTGCCATTTCATCAAGAAATAAGAAACCTTCTTTAGGAATTTGATTCATAAAACTTTCATTTGATGCTGCATCTAATAGGGATCTCATAGCTTGATTAACACATGCATAAAAGATATGCATTAGTTGATATATAGGAAATTCATGATGTGGATAGCTTTTCAAGAGTATCCTAAAACTTTTCGAAGTCTCATGGAATGGCTCCTCATAAAGTTGTTGAAATTAAATAATATTTTTCCTAATAAGGGCTATTTTGGTAGGTGGGAAGAATTTACACAAAGACTTATCTTATATTTGTTGTTATGAGTGAATAGATTGATTTGGTAGCATTTGCAACCAATCCTTTACTTTACCAATAAAGGTAAAAGGGAACAAATTAAGTCTAATGGCATCTGTTGACACATTCGGGATTTGCACGATATCACTAACTTTTAAGAACATATCTAAGTGTTGAGCGAGATCCTCTATCTTTGAATTTGAAAATTGATTTCTTTGTACCATGGTAATGTTAGCAGGTTTTATCTCAAAAGGTTGATGATTAGGTACCCTAATGGTTCTATGTTTTTCATTCCACCTAAGAATAGCATAGTCTCTAATGGTTCGAGGTCTAATTTTATTCCCTTGAGCTTGATAAGGCACATTTTGCTCTTCTATTCTAGGTGGTGGTGAATCATTTATAGGTGGGTCATTACAAGGTAAGCCATCGATATTGAGAAGTGGGTCTACATCGAACTCTTGATTATTTATGGTTTCTTATAGTCTCATAACCCTATGAAATGTCCTTTCTATTTTAGGGTTAATAGGAAAATTTGGATCGTCTCTTACCATAAACTACTGACACCTACAAAACAAGAAAATAAAATTAGAAAAGAGATAAAGAAGAAGAAGAAGAAGAAGAAGAAGAAGATACAAAATTAACTTTAAAAATCAAAATAAGTAAACAAAAGCCAATGTCTCCCTGGTAATGGCGCAAAAACCTTGATCGACATCTAGCAAGGGCACTAGATTGGCTAGTAATATAAAAAAAATATAGTTATGACCCCTAAATATTGAACCCAAGGGAAACTTATATAAGTGTGAAAGATTTTAGATTTTTAGAATGAAAATTGTGTGAAAGAGAAGAGAAATCCCAAAGTTGTAGTTGTGAAGATTAACTAAATTAAAGATAGAAAGTTAAATAACTAAAGGAACAACTAAAAGTAAAACAAATAAACTAAACTCTGAATAAAACAAGTAAATAGGGTAGATAAAAAATCAATATTAAAATAATTTTCACTAAAGGATTATCCACCTTAACCTTATATTGCAATGACTCAAATTCAATAGAAACACCAATGATTATGGCAAAACTAGATAAAATAAAGCCTAATACCTTGAATCAAGAATATCTTTCTTAAATATCAAACATACTTCTTAAGGAAAATTTAACACTTAGCATAAAAATCCAGTTTTAAATTCCTAATCATTCATTGAACTCTTTTGCAAGTAAATCCAACTTCAATTTATTCTTAGTTCCTTTTTTTTAGTATTAATCAATACTACCAATACACAATTACCTTAAAAATAGAACATAATCATGTATTGACACTAAAGAGTTAATCTAAGAACATGCAAACCATTAACTATATTTAAACCAATTTTTAGTTATTGAACTAATAAACCAATAATCAATTTTAACACAATCAAAGATAAGAATATGTTTAAAACTAAGAAATAACCAACTATTATTTGAAATTAAAGCTTAACTTAATTCATTACAATAAAAATTTAAGGATTCAAGTATCATTTAGCAAAAGTAAAGAAAACTACTATCTATTCATTTTGAAAACTAAAGCAAAATTAAGAAAAAGAATGAAAAACATAGTGTATAGAAGCTCCCTTGAATGATGTTTATAGAAAACACCAAAAAGACTTTCTGCTCCAAGCTTTCATTCCTTACAAACTAAGGAAAAAATGTAAACTAAAACTAAACTAATTTTGTATTTAATCGGTTAATTCTCTGATAATCCCCCTTATTCTGGTGCTTCTATCTCCTATTTATAGGTGTTGGAGAAGAAGACTGCCTTTTGTTGCTTCCAAATTATAACAGAAAAAGAATTCTAACTGATTAGGAAGTTAAATCGTAATTGGCTTCTTGTACTCGGTCAAGTTCCTACAGATCAATTTCATCACTCATCCAAGTGATGGCCTACTGGACTTGACATGATTCTTTTTTCTTTAGGCCAACTATGCAGGTTCATCACACTCGATCATTTGATTTCCTTGCTTGGCCGAGTGAAGGGCCTCTAGACTAAATGTCACAATTGTCTGTCACTTTTTCTAAAATTGGCCTAAAACTTTTTCTTTCTTTTAATTTAGTCATTTTCTCTTCAATTTGACCCTGAAAAATACAAAAATTTAAAATTAAACCTTAAAACACAAATTCAACCAATTAAACAATAATTCAACTAAATTAAGACTAAATTAACTCAATTAAACACCTAAAAACACAATAAAAGCATAATTTAATTCACAATTATCACACCACCAATTAGCTTAGGGTGACATGGACTTCATTTCGACAATGACCATGTATCTTTAGAAAAACTCTGATGAGCACGAAAGCAAACAGTATTGAAGGAAAACGTAATAATTCGACTCTAATTGGTATAGGCTATCGAAACTACCTCCTTAAAATTCGGTTAGTAAATTTCGAAACTACTAGAAATTGATTATAGTTGGAACTAAATTTCTGGCTTCTGTGTGTGTTGACAAAGTATGGGAATTATGTTAACTTTAAAATTGCATGTATTAATGAATATATGAATTGGATGATTTTATTACATGCAGTAAATCAGTGCTATTGTTTAATGGAACTGATGAAGGTTTGAATCAGAATTATTCTCATTTTAACATATGATATGTGTTTTAGTATTCTTATATATAGATGCTTGCATTTGTGAGCTAATTGCAGACAATGTTGTTTTTAAGAAATGTATTAGATGAAACAACCATTGCAGTATTTGTTTTGAGTGTAATAGTTGTGGGTCTAATGCATAGATGTGGTTTAGATGACAAAGGGAAATTAATATCACTACTTGCAACTAAGAGATCCTTGGAGTAATGTTAGGATTAAAGTTCAAAGCAACTGGCATTATGTTTGGCCATATGCATATCCATATTCCACTGAGTAGGAAGAGGTCCCAAATTGACAGGTCTTGGTTTTTAGATTCATATATATTCACGGGTTCTTAAGTTGTTTTCAATCTGTAATTATTCTTGAGTGCAGCAACCCCTCTTCCGAGCTGAATCCCACTGTCTAACACACCTACAACAAAGAATAGCCCTTAACTAAGTAATAAGTCCCTCTCCCAAGTTGGGAATTCCCTCTACCGAGAGGGAAATCACTCACTTAAGGGTAATTAACCTATAAATGGTATTTAATCGATATTAAAGCCTTCTCTTAATTGGTATAAATCTTTTAATGCAGAGAAACTCACTTCTATTTATGGTAAGGATTGTATGTTTACACCCTCGTGCCACCATGAGGAAACCTATAACTATAATGTTAAACACTTTCATGTACCTGTATATATGTTTATGTTTATTTGTGTATTTATATATGTGAACATGGTAATGAATATATTTAGGCATGAGTAGATATTCAAACACTGCGAAATGGTATGAGTGGGTAATATTCTCAATTTGGAAATGACTTTATCAAATATATTATGATGATTACATATAGCTTACATATATTAATCAAGTATGAATGTGAGATGATATAAATAAGTACAAAGGTGCATGGAAGATAGTCATGATGAATCATAAGGGTACATTTTCCGCAATGATAATTAATATGCTTAAGTTATGGAACATGCACTTGTAATTTATATG
Source organism: Excoecaria agallocha (assembly GCA_037975025.1). Lineage (NCBI taxonomy): Eukaryota > Viridiplantae > Streptophyta > Magnoliopsida > Malpighiales > Euphorbiaceae > Excoecaria > Excoecaria agallocha. The sequence goes on from CM075810.1 coordinate 66,722,655, forward strand.
ATTACATTTCCATAAATGCAATATTATAGTGCTTGAGAATAGTATTTAATTTAATTTATGAAGTTAGCTAAGAATTCAACTTATATTCTTGCTTAAGAGACATATAGTTAGATATCTTTATGATTTTAATTGACTATAAAAGAGAGATTATAAGGTTTGATGATTAATTTATTAATGAAGAGTTCACTTATATGTGATATAAATACATAAGGGTGGAAAGGTGATCTATTGTAAAAACTAAATACTAGGTTATAAGAACACATCTAAATAGCAAATGTTTGAACAAGTATAAGTGTGTATTACATGTTTGTAATGGTTTATTGTAAATGATGTGAGCAAGGTAAGTCTAACCTTGAATATTTACTTGTAAAAAATGAAGGTATACAAGTATGTTTGTATTGTGTGGCTATGATGTAACAGTTTATAGTAATATGATCTTAAGTATTCAATATGCTAAATTAAGTGGAAACATGTAATGAGAGGATTTCGTTACACTAATACATGGAGTTTATGCATATTAAAGAGTATATATGTGCTTTATGAAATGATGATATTCATATATGCTATTGTCATTTGGCTATAGTTCTTATAAAAGCATTATACAAGCATGATTAGTGGAATGTGTATGCATGGCAATAGGTGTTATTATTATAATAATTTGCCAAATTACTTGTCCATGTATTGTTAATTAGTGGTATTTCTATATGTATGTATGTGTGTGTGCAAATATATATGTACCTTTGAATTGATTATAGTTACATATTACTCATGCTTGAATATGTAAATAATGCCATGTTCTCAAATTGTTCTTACATGAGAAAGTATATAACGTTATGTTATATATATATGAGAAAGTGTGTGTGTGTGTGTGTGTGTGTGTGTGTGTGAATGTGTGTAACACTACAAGAAAATATTGAAATAGCAACGGAAAAATAGCAACGGCATCTATTCCGTTGCTAATTTAGCAACGGAAACACAATTCCGTTGCTATTTAGCAACGGAAAATCGTTTCCGTTGCTAAAATTGGTTGAACTTTATAAAATTAGCAACGGAAAAATATTTGGTTAGCTTCCGTTGCTAAAAGTGGAGGAAATTTCTGGCACCATTATTTAGCAACAAAATTTAGCAACGGATTTTGTATTCCGTTGCTAATTAAGGCGGCAACAAATGGCGGATAAAATTTGGGACGAAAAATAGCAACAGAATTTATTTTCCGTTGCTAATTTAGCAACCGAAATAGAATTCCGTTGATTTCCGTTGCTAAATAGCAACGAAATTATTTTTCCGTTGCTAAATTTCACTTTGAATGAAAAAATAGCAACCGAATTAAATTCGGTTGCTATTTAGCAACGGAATTTAAATTCGGTTGCTAAATAGCAACGGAATTATATTTCGGTTGCTAAAATAGCAACGGAAAAATAATTCCGTTGCTAAATTTCACTTTGAATGAAAAATAGCAACCGAATTTAATTCGGTTGCTAAATAGCAACGGAATTATTTTTCCGTTGCTAAATTTCACTTTGAATGAAAAATAGCAACCGAATTAAATTCGGTTGCTATTTAGCAACGGAATTTAAATTTGGTTGCTAAATAGCAACGGAATTATATTTCGGTTGCTAAAATAGCAACGGAAAATAATTCCGTTGCTAAATTTCACTTTGAATGAAAAATAGCAACTGAATTAAATTCGGTTGCTAAATAGCAACGGAATTATTTTTCCGTTACTAAATTTCACTTTGAATGAAAAATAGCAACCGAATTAAATTCGGTTGCTATTTAGCAATGGATTTTAAATTCGGTTGCTAAATAGCAACGGAATTATATTTCGGTTGCTAAAATAGCAACCGAAATATAATTTCGTTGCTAAATTTCACTTTGAATGAAAAATAGCAACCGAATTAAATTCGGTTGCTATTTAGCAACGGAATTTTGTTTCGGTTGCTAAATAGCAACCGAATTTAAATTTCGTTGCTAAATAGCAACCGAATTTAATTCGGTTGCAAAAATAGCAACGGAATAATGATTCCGTTGCTATTTTAGCAACCGAAATAAATTCGGTTGCTATTTTCTTTTTTGCCCTATTGCCCTAGGTATAAATAGATCTTTTTGCTGTTCATTCATTTTTTCGTGAGCCGCAATCACTTGCCCATTTTCTTTTCTATTCTCCTCTGTTTCTCTCATTCTCTATTCAAATTCCATTGACGCACAACCTCTCACCACTACCCTATAGCCTTTTATTTGTGTTTTTATGTATGATCTAAGTGAGATCTGAGGCAAAGTTCATGGAGAATGTGAGTCTGTATTAGTATCATTTAACCACTGGTTTTTGAAAAAAGAAGAAGAAAAAAACACACGCAAAAGAGTTTTTCACATAGAATGAAGAAAAAGGAAACACAGCACAAAATCACTGACTTGAAAACACAGTGAAACTGAAGGTAATGTAAAGAGGCTTAAATCCGATTTATTGAATTTTTGCTTTTAATTTTTGTTTTATATAGTTAATAGGGCTTCAAGGATCTGTTTCTTCAAGTTTTCTTTTAAATGTATTATAGGTAAATAATCTCTCTTGTTTTGTTGATTTATTATTTTTTTATTATGGTTTTGCGTGTCTTTGTATGAATTATGCATGGATGTGTGTTTATTTGATGATTTTGAGTTAAAATTTATGTCTTCTATGATTGCTTTCTCTGTCTAGAATTCTTATTCTCTCACTAGAATAATCCATGTAATTTGTGTTATTTTTGGTGTTTTGATCTTATTTGAACCTTATGATTTGCTTTAAGGAGTTTGAATATGTTTTGCATGAGTTTTAACCTTAGATTTTAGTTTTGGAGCTTGAGTTTTTATCCAGGACGACGTTCCAGAATTACTGGAATTGTTTTGGACTGACTTAAGGATCCAGTTCGTGACTCACCCAAAAATAGCCCGTGACTCGTTCGAAGGGCATGACTCACCCATGTTAGCTAGTGACTCAGTCTTTTCGCTGGTTCGTGACTCAATGGCCCCGTAAGTGAGTCCGTGACTCTCTTATTTGTCTTCCATGTATTGTTTTCACTATTTATTTTATAGAAGACCCTTTTTTTGCTTGTTCTTTTTCATATTTACATGTGTTCCTTTCCAATAAAAGACCTGCATGTTTAATCCATTTGTGTCATAATTCTTATCCATTGTCTCTCATTGTCTAATTCATATACTGTTGGCTTTTTGGATGCATGAACCATCAAAAATATTTGGGAGAACGCACAAGAATTGCAGTTCATTGCTGGAATTGGGCTGCCACATACGTGTTGATTTATTGGACTTTTCTCTAGGAGGTTTGACTCAATTATAAGGAAATGAAGAACGGTGAACGCTTGGCCAATATTGCTTTAGCAGGTTTGTTGTTTCCTTTTCTTATTTTTGGAATTTTATAATGTGCCTCGTTTGCGAGGATATTCTTGTTACTGGTTATGATTATTTGGCTATATTGTATTTGAGTATGCGGATGTGCAACACTAGCATTGTGGGTTTCCTTGGCAGTTGGTGGTAGATTTCCACTTTTAAGCGACTAATAAAGAAAAAAGTCGATTTTTTTATGTGAAATAATGTGACTTTGTCAAGGATTTTCTCCAAGTTTAGGTGCAAACTAAATTTTCATTGTCATTTTTGTCAAATAAACTTAAATTGATGAAAAAATTTTCTTTATTGCCTATGTCATTGACCTGAAACAAGTAATACTTAAGGCAGAAACGACAAATATTTTTAGATTTTATAACATTATAGGATGAATTATTAAATTATTGGACCTCATTTTGTGCATACACGTGACTTAGTTAATTCTAAATTTAATGGAAACGACATGCCTCACATTTCACTATGTTATTATTTTTAATATATATTTTTCCTGGATAACATATATATATATATATATATATATATATATAGTTGTAGGGTCTGAATTTAATTTCACATTAAAAAGGATGGTCCCAGAAAAGATTTTGCCAATCACTATGTTGAAATGTATCGAGATATTGTATAAATTAAGAGTACAAATATATAATATTTCTAAGCATGCCTCACTGTTTATGTTGGATGCTATCGATCTGTGAAGCCAACTCCACCTACAGTGAGTATTGCAAGTATTTTTGTTCCTCTTCTATTGCTATTCCAATGCTTCTAAGAGAAGCTGACTGTAAATTCATTATTTTCTAATTTTTCAGGAGACAATGTCTAACGAACACGCAATGCGCTTTCCCTTTGTTGGTAGTGCAATGCTGGTATCGTTATTCTTACTCTTTAAGTTCCTTTCCAAAGACTTGGTTAATGCTTTATTGACGTGCTACTTTTTCGTGCTCGGAATCATAGCACTTTCGTATGTTCTTTCCGTATGTGAAAGCTGATGACCTGCGACAAATGTTTCTTGCTATGACAGAAGAGGTGATTTATTTCTTTCATGTTTTCATGCCCTTCTATTGTTATAGCTACCTTACAAAATAAGTGATGGCATTTCAGGCAAACAAAATTTTGATGAAGAAGATTGAAGAGGACCAGTTCCTAGACCTTATGACTGTAAAGACCGAAGTTCGCTCTGCATGCAAGGAGCCTTGCAGGTGAAGCCGTAATTCATATGCTTCTAATGTACTTTATTTTTGTTTCTTTTACATAGTTCACATACTTACTGTCCCCAACCCCTGTTAACTGTGATGCTCATATTAATATTTTTAATCACCAATTGCGACTACAAATTAACTCCTTGAGAGTTATGCACATGTGTGTGAGAGAGCCTGTTATCCTGAATTATAAATTTTGGGTCTTTAATTATGTGCAATATCAGTACTCTATGATGAGGGTATCATGTGATTCTTAGGGATTTTGTAATTGCTCTGCGAAATGCATCCACCTGGATTCTTTTCCCATTCTTTATTTTCTGTTTTAACTTATTCACAGCTAAAAACGTGTGTTGGAGTTGGGCCACTCTGCACTTCATATGCTATGTTTAATTGTAAACTCTACTGCCTCATATAGTGCAAAAATGTTATATTGCTTGCTGTGAATTCCAAGGAACATCTTAATTTTATATGCTCCCTCCGTAATCTATTGTTTATTTTAAGCTTTTATTTGGTTTGTTTGCTGGATAACAAAGCATGTTTTGCTCATTTAAAAGCATTCCAGTATGACTACCCAGGATAATTTAATAAGGTGGTTAAGAATAATATAATTAATATTACCAGTATGTGTGGCATATCAGTACTCGGCCTAGTGATCGGTTACATAGATCTACCATTTTCATTTTTTTGTTTTGAGGTAGTGAAATTACGAGTAGAAGATGAAATGTAACGGGTTTTTTTAACTCTGAAAATTTCTTTGTTGTTTTTTGTTCCCTCGATTTTCTATTTTACGGTGTGATGTATGTGTAACAGATGGCTTTTTTGTTTTCCTGAACAGTTATTGGGCATATATCTCATACAATGAAGGTACTTGCTTTTTGTTATTGGGCATATATCTCATACAATGAAGGTACTTGCTTTGGTTACTTGTGCTATCAATGTTTGCTCATGGAGTTGTGAAGTTGCTTTAGTTGAAGTGGTTTGTACAATATGTTTTAATAATTTCTACCATAATGTAAAACAAATATTTTATTATCCTTAATATGTATTGATTGTCCCTATCCCTTTATGATTCCATATTGCTATGACTTCATTTGATTAAGTCGTTAATTTGGTTCAATAATCTCATGCACCAAATATGCCTTTTCGATTCACATTCTGTAGTTAGATTTCGGATTCTCTGGTTATTGATTGATTGTTGCAGTTATGCATAGTTTGGATTTTGCTGCTTTGTTGCTTATATTTGTTGAAATGGTAGCAGCATAATACTTTGCTCCAAAACGTGATAGGTTCATCGGACATCAGCTAGTGCTGTGGCATTTGACATGGGTGTGGCAGCCCATGCATAGACTTGAGACAGGTCAGCTCTGAAATAATGTTGTTATTTTGTTCAATTTGTTAAAAATTTTGGATCCAATGTGTGCTGAAAGACATGGAGGAAGATATGCAGTCTTTTGTATCAACAAAAGCTGAGGTAAAATTCAGCCTAGAGTGTAATTTGCATTCCCATAGTAGTTATTAATCTAACAAGTTGCATTAAGGTCTGTTTGTGAATGACTGAGCATATGGAATTTTGCTGCTGCCAATGGATTTGCTAGATTGTACAACAAATATGTTTCTATGCAATGCTAATTAGTTAGAAAATTTCATTATTATGTAGGTAAAGCTCAATGAAAGTGCTTTATGTGAATTTGCTGATTTAATTTGTTCAATAATCCTGGCTTGTAGTGTGGCTTGATATTGTGTGAATTACAATTTTTGAATCAGTAGAGCTAGCTAGAATGCACACATCTTATTTGTTAAAATGCTTGAATGATGCACATAAATTTTGAGGACCTGAAATCTGAGTTCTCGTTTGTGTGTATTTGTCTTTCTTGATTTGGTTGATTTTTGGTAATGGAAGAGACAGTTTAAGTTTCAATATTTTATGTATTTAGTGAGATTAATTATTAGTAATAATAGTAGTGATGGAATAGCGACGAAAAAACCGTCACAAATTTTTTTATACTAGTTGCTGAATTTAGCAACGGAATTCAAATTCGGTTGCTAAATTTAGCAACGGAAATTTAATATCCGTTGCTAAAATTAGCAACGGAATTTGAATTCGGTTGCTAATTTTGACCAATTTACCAAATGTTAGTGGTTAGATTTAGCAACGGAATTTAATTTCCGTTGCTAAATTTAGCAACCGATTTCAAATTCCGTTGCTAAAAATACCAACCGCCGAATTAGCAACCGAAATTTTCGTTGCTAATTTTCGTTGCTATTTTTGATTAGCAACGGAAAATTGACATTTTCCGTTGCTAATTTCCGTTGCTAAATTGCAATTTTCTTATAGTGTAAGCCTTATAAGGACTTCAATTAGTAAATGCTTATGCTCCAGTAAGTATAAGCTAACAGGTTCACAAAATATTGATATTTGAGCATGTATTACATGATACTTTGCTTATTATTATACAATAGTATATACATGATTAAATAATAAAGTAAAGTACGAAAAGATAATGGGAAGAGATTTCTTGCCTATGTTTGTGTCTAGGTTATGGATAGATAGGTATGCCTATAGGGATAAAGTTGTAGCTGCTACCGTTTGGCCTCGTTTGGGTCTACCATTTTTCCTGTTGGAACTACTACTCAATCCCGTTTGTATCTACCGAATTAATACCTATGGGTATTTATATTTTTGATACCTATCGGTATCTACCATTTCCATTATGCAATATTAGAACTTAGACAGGCTAGTTACAATATTGTATTAAAAGTGTGATTACACCAAATTTATTAACACACATTCTAGATCTCATGTGCATTCGAAATCTACAAAATTATGTATATGAACTTGCACATTTTGGTAGCATTATCAAACAATTATATTATATTATATTGTTAAATACATGTTCTCTATAATTACATGCTATTAACTTAATTTGATCTTTATGTCACCTTAATATGAGTTAGTGTCTGGTATATAGAGTAATATAATATTGTGTGACATATAATTTACCATGCAGATAAAGTATTTTAATACTGTATGTATATAAACATTGATGTGATTTCAAAAGGTTTCCTATTCTTACGATTATAAGATATACACTAAACAATTGTGAATAACAATGCCTTTAGGGATTGTTATAGCTTATGAATAGTTTGATTTCTCATTTGATTTTGATAAATTACATGTGAACTTCCTCTTATATTCATGATTGAACATTGAGCACACAACTTATGAACATAATTTGATGAATATAATTTGATCGGATGTAAGAAATGGTTATTATATGCAACTAATACTTAAGATATCTATGCATATCACTTTTAAGCATGAAAGTTATTTAATTTATATTTGTTAACCAAGATTGAATTACAGGCATCAAGAAAGTGTACTTGAAATGTATATTATCAATTGTTATACATATAAATCAAGAAATGGCTTTTAACAAAGTGTTATGTAAGGTTTATAGAGGCTAGATGAGTTTGCATAAAGTTTTGAAATGTTGTAAGCATAGTATCTATTGTTATTTTAGGTAAACATATAAGTTTGTTGTTATACTTTTAGCTTTTGTGCATAATTTGATGATTCTTGTAAGAGGTTATCCATAGAATATTTGTTCCCCACTAAACTTTATAGCTTAGCATGAGTGTTTATCTGTGTAGGTGTTCAAGCTAAGACTTCAGTTCAAGGTTGATATTTACTTTGGGTAGGCCAACACCAGACCTGGAAGAGCTGAAAAGTATTATTGTTGTAGTTAAGTTGTAATTTTATTTTTGACAGATTTTGTAATTATGATTTATATGTTTTAGTTACGTATGTTAAGGGAATTATGATGATATGATCATTGTTTAAGTTTTTCTTTAGTTGTTATAGAAGACTATCACTTGAGATTATTAGTGATTAGCAATTCAAGTATATTTATTGATTGAATTATTAGATTAGGGTGTTACACTTCCCATCATAATTTATAATGTGTGTGTAGGAAGGCCTAGGGAACCGTAGGCGGTCGGCCATTTTTCTTCTCATACATTTGACCAATAACAATTTAGCTTATATTTTCTAAATAACTGGCAAGTTTCTATAGGCATATAAGCAATTAAACCACAATCTTTTTCATCTTTTAAACAAATAAGGCAAATGGGTACCAGACATTATAAATTATAGCTAAGCACAATCCACCACTATAACACGGCATCATCTCAATTCAACACTAACCACAAAATATTCTATGTCATACTTATGGTAATACATTTTCATAACAAAATTCAAAATATATATATGCTTATCAATAATAACCAACATCTAATAAATAGAATATTAAATGTTAAAGAAACTAAAAATAGTAATATACTTACCAATCATGATATATGCTCATTAATAGAAATTAAACCACCAATGTATGATCACAAAGCTTTGTCTTCAAATCCTCCACAACAATTAAGCTTTTTTTGCTTTAATAATTGAGTGTGGATAGGGAGATTGAAAATCTATTTCCACCTAGTCCATACAGTTTATGGGAAGCCTGTTGGCTTTTCTTTAGCCTCATTTTGATGGTAAACAAAATCCTTATAATGAAGTGTATCCAATGTCTTCCAACCTATTTTAATTAGATTATTGATTTTAGGATCCTAATAGCACTTCTTCTACAATTATATTACAAGTAGTGTGTAATTAAATATAATTATAGAGTAAATTCAATGTAAGTTGAATGCAAAATTTATGAATGAAAATAACCATTAAGTTTAATTAAAAAAATATACATTTACCTTAAATTCTCCCCAATAGAACTCTTTGGTCTCTTTTAAAATCTCCTTCTAACTAAGTCCATTCAAATATGTTCACTGATAAAAGCTATTGTATATAAACCTAGAGCATTGGGAGGAAGATTTTAACCTAAAAAATGAATTATAAAAAAGCATTGGAGTTACACAATTATTTTAAAACTCTTTGCCATGTCAAAGTTTGATAGGATGAATGTACTCACATTCCCTTTTCATTGATAGTTATGTATAACTTAATATTATTTTCATTACTTTCCTCACATGTCAATATTATTTTCATTACTTTCCCCACATGTCATTAATGTAGTGTTATTGGTAGTGTGCAGAGATAAAGTTAATGTTGCATTGCATCCAGAAGATGAAAAATCAATTGCAGGGAGATTGGGAATGGAATTTGGTGGGTTACATGGTCTAATAGGAGGATCTATCATAGAAGGATGTGGTGCAGTAGATGTTGTAGGATCTCCAGGGATATATGGTATATCTCTATAAGGTGGATTAGTTGAATCCACTCCAGATCGACCCCTTTAACATCCTTACCCACCAGCTGGTCATCCTCTACCACGAGCCATACCTACATAAAATTAAACTCTAAATATATATTGTTTACATAACTTGTATTTTCATAAGGACAATATATATATATATATTAGATTGCTAAATGATCAATTTAATATACAAGTTTAACACACATTACTACATTATTACTTTAAAAATTAAAATTGTTTAGTCACTATCTGATGAATATCTAAATTCCTCTTTGTTGTCTGCACTGCTATCATAATCTGTAAATTCTTTTTCAACTTCATCTTTCTCTTTAATTTCTTGAACAACTGCATTAGTGTTGTCAATTTTAATGACCTCCATATTGATCTCATACACACCAGCTTCTTCAATTTGAAATGCATTAGAATATACAGTAGCTGAGTCATCTCTAACATCTGATGTCTTAATGATCTCCTTTGGCTTAACCAAGAACACCGCTAACCAATTTGCTTTATCTATTCTCAAAGTAGGATATCTAGCATAATACACTTGAGTTGCTTGCATTCTAGGATAAATGGTTCATATTTGTTGAACTAACGATGCTAGTTAACATCAACCAAACCATATTGTCTATGAACCTTAACACCAACATCTAAAGTTTGATCATACCATTGACACTTATATAATATTGTTTGCTTTATTGGTTGTGAAAGGTACTCTATCTCTATTATCTCCTCAATCCATTTATAGTAGTCACCAATATTATCACCTGAGTTAGAGCCTTTTACACAAACTCTACTATTCATTGAACATCTCCTAGAACCATAGCTTTTAGAGTGAAATTTATATCTACTTACAAAGGACATCAAGTAGCACTTCACTCTATGTAACGGTCATTATGAATTTCATTATAACGAACCTATTTTGAAATAAAATATACACATGTTATCATCACCAGCATCTTATATGAGATTAATATGTTGTAGATAAATCCAAAATAAGCTGATGAACTCCTATAACACAGAGCAGAAGAATGGTAGAAGCAAAAAAAAAAAAGCAAACTCATAACAATAACAACCCAAGAGCCACCAAACTAGGAAACTAGAGAACAAAATCCAAGAGCAAGATCGACACATTTTACTTCTTTAAAATGGTCAAAAAAAATAAATAGAAAAATCATAGCAATAAGTCATTGCATTCAGACTTTCTAATATGCAAATGAGAAAAGAATACAAAGCATAAACATTACTATAGAAATCTGTGGAGATCAAACTATACATAAAAAAAATTAGTACATAAACTAATTAGTTTAATTCCTTAAATTATTTCATGTGATTTTCTTATATTATTAACTTGTTAATAAAAGAAAGCATGAAGAAAAATCTAATCCAATGAGCTAGAGAAATAATAATAACAATAATAAATAAATGTAAGGCAAACTATGAAAATTCCAATTAACTAATAACTATTGTAAAACTAATATGAAATTCAATTGTAATTTAAAAACTCTAAAGTTTGTTCTTAACTAATTTTGATAATTAAATTCAGTAATTATGATCCTATAAATCTAGGAGTTGTATTCTTAAGCTTGCAGTAAAAAAATGGATTAAATGTTATGTTTGTTGGAAATATTTTATCTTAATTGAGTCTAACAATGTTTTTACTTGAAAATATGTAAATGATAACAAACATTATCAGAACTTAACCTTGTTGAAGTTAAATATATACATTCAAAACATAATAGATTTGTAGTTTAAAGTATAAAGAGCAAATCAATTCAAAAACCAAAAGAGGTAAGGGGGCAAGGTGAGCAGTCTATAAATAATAAGCAAAGAAAGCAATTCTTACTATATTTTCTACACATATATATAACATTTTTTTGACAAGCTACTGATATTATTGATAATAAAAAAGTTAAAACAGCAATATAAGGTAGTAGAGTATAACTTCCAAACCCAGAGCCTAAATATAATCTCTACTAACAACAAATTACATAACTCAAATGTCCCAAAACAAATGAATCCAAAAAAGGGACACTCACAATCCCCAGCAAAAACAGGGGATTTCAGATGACAGCTAACACAACCAAAGAAATAGTTTGAATCCATCAAATTGTACCTTATATGGATAGAATTAAGTGCAGCTCCCAAGGTATAAATGCTAATCAAAATCTTCTACATAAATATAAAGGTCTCACAAAAACTGATCTGGAAACACAGATTCTGTAAAAGATAAAGTACCATTAGCGTCACATAAATATCACATAAACATATAAGCAATTCCTTTTATTTCATACAGTAGGGATAGATACATCAATAATCACCATAGAATGAGCTCCATCAGAGCTAATCAATTAGGCAAACATCATAAAGAAAGCAAGAGAATAAATTGACACTATAATAGGGAAAGAAATGCTAGTATAAGAATCAGATATTGCTAAACTTCCCTACCTCCAATAGGTATAAAATTTTACCAAGAATAGGACCTTTTGTGAATATTTAAGGACTTGGTAGAAACCTAAATCATAGGGAAAACCCATTTGATTTTTGTCGAGAAAGATTGATGATTGAAGAAGGAAATGAAAAGAGTTAGATGGATGTGAGGAGGCAGCATTTCCATCTATTTCCATTTTGAAATGGAATGAATTAAACAAGAAGAACATAACTTTTTTGCTGTAGATCAATTTTGATATTTAGATCCCTTCTCCTTCCACCTCCTTTCACCAATCAAATGTCACCAAAAACCTAAACAAAGAAAAAATTTTAAAGAATAAAGTCATATTTCAATAGATCTACTCAAAAACATCAAAGCCATGCAGACTATAGACCTATCCATAACCGAGAAGGAAACATAGTTGCTTACCTCTTGCAAACGATGAAAGAAAGGCAGCATTTATCGGTGGCGACACTAAGTATTGGGGATTTGGGAGATTTGGGGATTAGGTTTTGGTCTAGTAAAGAATAAAGGTAGAGTCATGAAATGGGTTTCCAAAAGAAAGACATATTAAACTAATTTTTTTTGCATTAAAAAATTAAACTAATTTTTTCAGTAGCGACTACCACATTATGTCGCTACATAAACTAAATTAGATTTAAAGAAATAGCGATTGAATTTCATCTTGTCGATAAAATTATCTCAAAAAGAAGCGCTAAATAATCTTCCCATAAATTGCGACTAGTGTTATAGTTGCTAATCCGTCATAAATATCACCATGCAATTAGTGACTACAAAATTGTCACCGCATTCCAACATATCATTTTTTCCAAATAAAATAAAGTGAAAAAATTTTAGCAGAAAAATTTGAGTCACAAAATTAGTGGAAGAAAAAGGCGTTAATTGTTGCCGCCATATTTTAACAATTGTTACCTTGCTTTAGTCGTTATTTAGTCACAATTAACATCAACTTATTGAAAAACATATTTTGATGAATGATTATTAATTCAGTTATTCCATCGCAAAATAGGGATTGCTTTCTTTTCGTTACTAAATTTAGTAGCTAATTTGTTTTTTTTTTTTTGTAGTGTATGTTGAATTGATGCTTAATTTATTGAATAAATAGTTGATTGTCAATTTAGTCTATAACCTATGATTTACATGTTCTTAGTCTAACTTACTTATGTTGATGCATGATTGTATTCTGTGAATTGAGGTAGTAATGTGTTATTCAATGTAGGATTAGAACTAAGAATTTTGAATTAAGACTAGGCTAGAATTAGGTCTCTCAAAGGAGGATTTAATGAAAGTTTAGGAGTTCATAACCAAATTGATATGCTAAGTATTAGATTGTTCATAATCTGAGGGTTTAGTACTTGGAATGATATTCTGAATAAGATATATAATCTTGAACTGATTTTCCATAATCAATTGTGTTAGTTTTGATTGAGTCATTATAATAGAAGTTGAAGTGGATAGTCCCTTAACATAAGTGTTTTTATTATTGAATTTTACCATCTTTTACATCTTGTTCTATTTCAGTTCTACAATTAATTGATTTAGTTTTAATACTTGATTTGTTTTGTTACTGTTTTGTTTAGCTTAGTTAATCAATAATCATATTAAACTTGGGAATTCTTTCACACATTGCTCACTATAAAATCTGGAATACACAATCTCTGGGGTATGATATTTAAGGATCTTAATTTTATTTTTCTGTATTATTTAACTGATCTAGTACACTAGCAAGACACCGATCATTTATCCCTTTTATGTTATTATAATTTAATTGTACGATAATTAATTTGTTGTTTAGAATTATATGCATAATAGGTAGTAATTAAGATATATATTGACCAATTAAAAAGTAAAAGAGCAAATTGACAAATAATCAAACAAGTAGGTGCCAAACGAAATTGCAACTATTTTAACCAACATAGAATTTTGGACCTTTGAAAAGTGTTCCTAATTGAAAATATTTATTTTGAAGGAAATGTTAGATTAATTGACCACTCAATATGATAAACTTAATTCTAAAGTCATAATAAGATAAATATGATGTATGAATAAACTGAAAATTTGGAACTCATAATGTATGTTTAAATGGGAGTATAAGTAAGTAATTTATAATTTAAAATTTATGTAATTGATTCAGTCAAATATAACTTTGAAGCTATTATTGTGTTGATAATAAAAATTGTATAATTGAATTGACACTTTTGTCAACTATTCTAGAAGTCTAGATTTCACAAAATCTGCCTTATCGTATGGATTGAATCTTTGACCATCCATAACAATTAATAAAGTATCCCATAAATTGTTTGCAAAGCCATGGACAATGTACACTTCATCCACTTCTCAATACCATCACAAAAGGGATGTTGCTCCTCAACACTCCTGTTTTGGCAAGCCTAAACAAGAATTGGATAATAGATTTCTTGTAAAATCTATCTCCCATTAATCGATTCTCTCTCATCAAGTTTATTAGTTATTGATGGTTTTCAAAAGAATTTAGCATCATTTCAAATAAGACCCTATCATTCCTTTTAAGATACACCAATCCAAATGCATTTCTACATTTGTTCTTGTATATGAACTATAAGATGTACTATTGCATCAATGTCATAAGCTCACATGTATCTAGGCAATTTTGTATTGTGGGCCTTTTGTACACTTGCTTTAGTCTTAGCAATGCCATCGAGAGTCCATTGAATCATAGATATCCTTATAATTGTCATTTCTATCACACATTATAAAAAGCAATAAGGTTAATATATTCATGTATAAAAATATATGATTGAAACTCATTTTAATAAAAAAAAATAAGGACAATTCACACACAAAAAATTTATAAAATTATTTTTAAATTTTTTAAAGGCAGAAAAATACTTTTCCCATAAAATATTTATGTTTGAAAAAAATAAAAAATATTTTTTTGAACTTCAAAAAATTTATTGCAATATACCAAAAACTCAAAAAAATTATAAAATTTAATTAAAAAAAATTTGAACTAATTTGGTGGCCACAAGAATGCCTCACGCATTGATGAAAGGTTGGCAAATGCACCCACACGCATGTTAAGGCCAATTGTGCCACATGGTGCTGACCCCATTAGTCTATGTGTTACCATGTCAGACCTATATGCTGACATGTGTCACTACCTGATTGGTCCACCTACGCGGCCATGTGGCATCCAGGAGATACATCACTAACATGTGGCATAACCATAATCATCCACATGTCACATCCTGGTTGGCCCACGTGTTAGGTTGACACGTCACTCTGACATGTGTCTAGGACACGTGGCACGACCATTGTCATCCACGTGTCACCCCTTCATTGGGCCACGCGTCAAGATGACGCAACACACTAATACATGGCCTCGCACGTGCAGAACATGCACCTTGTGTATTGTGCCGCCTTGCCGACGGTTTTAGACTATCAGACTTCAGTTGGTGGGGGGACTTATAGGATCCGTGATCACGATGGTGAGGCCAAAAATTCAAAATATTGATTTTATTTTAGCTTTTTTGGACAGTTATGTTATTTCCCTCAATTTTCGGTGTACATATATACATTATAAAATATATACATAAAATTATATATATAAAATACCAAATTTTAAGTGTTTTATGCATCCTACTTTTAATCTACCAATTTACATATAAATTTTTAGATTAATTTTAAACATGCCAAGACGCAAAAACAAAGGCTCTAATACCAATGTTGAGTTAAATCATGAATACAAATAAACATGAAAAATAATAAATAAGATGAAATATATTTATCACTTATAGCATAGAAACCTTTGAGAAAACGAAAGTACAGGATTTTTGTTTTGCGACATTGGTTAGGCATTTAACCACAAGCTAATAAGCCAAGAAACAGACAGCAAATCCACAGTCTAAAAATCCCTTAGAGATGCAGAGAAAATAAAATTGGAGAACATGATATTTTGTGTGTAAATCAGATTCAATTATTTCAGTAACCTCATATAGGTTTTTTGGTCTCCTTTTATTGAGGTTTACTAGAGTTATAATCCTAGTAAAATTCTTATTCCTTTTTGAATCGAGATTAGATAAATATCCTAATATGATAAAGGATAAATTCAAAGAGTTATGGGCGTATCCAAACTCTATCATATTTATATAAAACTTTAAGAATAATATGACTTAAAAAAGAAAATAATCCGAATGAACCTAATCACAAATCCTTTGCCTCACTAATTCTTTATTGGGTCTAATTTTAACAACATTATTTATCTCCAAAGCAACATTGTCATAACTTCCCATGCATTAGCATAAAATTTTGTATTGTCATTGCAAAAAAAAAAAAAAAAAAAAATTGGTGGTTTGTTGGATGACATGCCTTTTGGAAATTCTAGTTACTAATTTTAGTATAAAATAATAAAATATTGACTTCTTTGAACAAATAAAACATGTATGATTACAAAATAAAGGGTTAAAACATCTATAGCAACAATGTCAAAATTCACAAGTTGTGGAATAAAGTACAAATTATATGGCTGACTAGCTCTATCAATTCACGTAAGATGATATATGAAAAATTAACTCTCATCTATCATATTCAACACTCATGAGATGCTGTCTGCCGGTGTTTATAGCTACATCGTATACTTCAGAATTTTAAACATAGTATACCATCCCCACTTCTAGTGTCGATGCATGAGGTATGCTCAAAGCATATCTGGGTCCTCTTGAGTTTTTTCTCAAGAAATCATACCCATAATTGATCACTACTCTCTTCATCAAACTTGATCCTCTTTTAGTCCTCACATAAGAATGCCCGAGTATAAATGCCATTCCTGCCTCCCTTGCTTGCATTAGTTCCTGCAATTCGTCCCGCACATCTATATCAATCTCTGGACTATCCGGCACCATGAACCTTACTCTCTTTCTTGTCCTTTCAGGAGACTGTATCTCCCTCACCTCTGAAGTCCCTACCATGTTTGTCGAGTCTCCATTATCTTCACACAATTTTATGCCTTCGAAATTTGATGATAGAGTACCAACAACTGTCATTCTTTCATGCTCTCCGAAATCCTCTATTCCTATTTCAAGTTCAGGCTTCTGTGACCTGATAAATTCTGCAATACTACAAACAAGATCCTTCTCAAACTCCATGTCATCCTTGTGAATGTCTCGGTAACCATAACGTGCTATGCATCGGTAAAGCCGGTACTCCTTTGGACCGACTCTTCCCACAAGAAACCTTTCTTCAGGTCTAACATGCGGTACTGGGACAGATTTGATGCAGAGGAAGACTACAACTTGGTGGAAAGCAGGAAGATTGGTGACAAAGTGAGAAAATATAGCTGGGATACCAGAAACAAGCTCAGTATGTATAAGACCGATCCCTCGGACTCTGACAATTCCTAGACTGGGACCCAGACTGAGCAGCCAGTTGATGGAGACCTTATTTTGAACATCAGCCTCATATTTTTTGAGTGTTCCAAAATGCCATGCATACATAACAACTAGGAAGATAAATGAGAGAGCAATGGGGACCCACGCACCTTCAAGGAACTTGATGAGGGATGCTGAGAAGTAGAGAGCTTCAATGGAGCCAAAGAAGAATATAAAACCAATGGCTAGAAAGATATTTTTGTGCCAGCATAAGATAATAACCAGAGACATTAGGCAGGTTGTTACCAGCATTACAGTTATAACTGCCAAACCTGTCAGAAATTAGAAAAGGATGCTGTGAGTGATTTATGATTAGAAAATTCAATTCATGTTCACGCATTAATGGAGAACACAAAACTTTTCAAAAGATTTTCCAAGGAGTCCTTCAGATTAGAATAACATGGCATGTGGATTATCACATTGACAAAAATAAATGACTGTTTAATATCAATATACAGAACATGGGCTCAACTTTTAAGCATCATCATCTCCGAGAAGACAAAAGATCAAAGGAAGTGAAGAAAAGGTCAATATAATGAGTGATACCTGCCGCATTTCCCATGTGTTTCGTGTTTCTAAAACCAACAGTAACAGCCAGACATAACAACATCAATATCCAATTGATCTCTGGAATATAAATCTGGCCATGTATTTTGGATGAGGTGTGGACAATTTTAACTTTTGGAAAGCAACCAAGAGCCGAACATTGTTTGATTATTGAAAAAGTTCCAGTGATGATGGCTTGACTTCCCACGACTGCGGCAAGAATAGCTATTGCCAGAACAGGCCATCTTATTTTCTCTATAAAAACAAAATATAGTATTAACCACAATAGAATCCAGGAAGATCAACTGGAATCACCATTCAAAAACATTATTAGTAACTTACCAGGTACAGATACATAGAAACCAATTCGGTATTCATTTTCAATGATATGATGCTTAGAAAGATAAGCAGCTTGTCCCATATATGCCAGGATCAAGGAAGGGTAAACCGCAAAGGTGAAAGCAATCTGCAGAATTTAACGATTATCATTTATTAGTTGCCAGATATTGTTCTGCAAAAGAACTCATTCTAGCAGCAAATTTATAATTAATTTTGCACTGATATCCGTTAAATAAATGAGATATCTTTATGCTTGTTCAACTATTTTTATTAGAAAAAGAAAAAATAAAAAGTTTTCTTGATGTTTCCATATAAAATTGCTTGAAATTAAGACACAAAAATGAACTTGTTACCTTGATTGACAACTGTGAAAAGTGTCCAAGATCAGCAAACATAGCTTCTGAACCTAATATCCAAAACTCCAGATTAGAAAGATAAAAATGACATGGCCGATTAGATAAATAGGGAGGTGAAACATTCATACTCTTGTACCTGTTATACACAGAAGAATCCCACCCAAGGACATCCAACCGCTCCTTTGGGTCTTCTTCAGAAATTTGTACATATAATATGGAGACAGGGCCTGGTAGACATGGGGATTCCAGTGCACAATGTTGTATACACCAATTGCACTTATGCATAGCAGCCATGTAATCACAATTGGCGCAAAGATGAATCCTACCCGGTGAGTTCCATAATGTTGGAGGGCAAACAAAAATACAAGTATAGCACAAGCAACTGGGAGTTCAACATCTGCAGAACCAATTAATATACTATGAGTAATGTTTAATTACATCAAGGAACCATTTTATCGTTACAATAATCTAAAGGCCTAAAACAATATCAGTGTAAATTTATGGCAGCAAAACAATGTAAACTGTTCACAGTTCTTTTCCCTTGTTTGATTTCTGAAAAGGAATGATTGTTTTAAGCAATCATAGGTGAAAAATAATTCCAATTTCAGAATATATTGGAAGGAATATACAACAAAGATGATCAGTTAACTACATATCCATAGTGAAAGTGCAAAATATCATTAGTTGACCTTGTAAATTCCTATTAATCAAGCAATATAAGCACTAATCTATAGTGGATAGTACGGTTCCCACAAATTGCAAAGGCTAGAAACTAATGGAAGTAGGACCAATACAATGACCTGGACTGTAGATGGAAACCCACTAGTTCAGAAATTTCAGAAAATGGAATTCTGAGAAATATTCTTCAGAAATCCATAGTTCTTAAATGATTTGACCAAATAAGTGGCAACATTCAATAGAAAATGATGATGTCTGCATCACAATAAAATATCAAATTCAATACTTTGGACAGCAGGCATTGGCAGAGACTTGAGGAGACTAATTTTTATGATTATGCAGGTCTCATAGGGGACTTGCAGTCACAATACCTAACTCAATTTGACCAGTCTGACATCGCCCATATAGGAATCTGATGGCATAAATCATAAGGTGATTGCACTAGATTATTCCATATTGGTTTTCTTCTATTCATTTGTCTTATCCAAACTAAACCACTTTACTTTCTCCACCATATAGTGACATACTAATGAACTTTATAAAAGGCAAATATTTAAATCCTTGATTTTATAATATATGAATTTCCCTTGGCCATTTGTTGCATTCTCACTTTATCTAAAAACAGTGAGGTTATCAACTTTATCTTCCAACTATTAAACTAATCATAATTAATTAGCTTGATAATGATTTGACTTTGATTAATACAGGAATCTTGTCTAGATTATATTAGCGGGGACCCGCAATAATGCATGCGGTTATCCAAATTTTTGTAATTTCTCCTTTTTCTTTAATTTGAAGTCTGTAAATTGACAGTCACTCAGTCAGGTAGACGTAAAGCTTTGAAATTTCCAAATCTTCATGTTCAAAGTGTGTTACATTAAAACGATCCCTAAAAATGGTCTGCTGCCTTGTCGTTACGACATATACAGGAAAATATGCCAAAAAGAAAATATATTGTGTTAAAATTCTTCAGGCAACCAAGAAAACCAGCCCTCTAACGCCTGCAGGCTGCAGTAACTATAATCTTACCATTTACTAGGATTCTCTCTAATATGTTTCTGGTCGATACTTTTTGTTATCTCCCATATCCTAAATATTTCGCCCTCTTCACCTTACTTGTGGGTTATTCAATGCTAACCACAGACAGAAATGACCAAAATTCAGATTTTCAGAATCTAGATATCTTCTACAGCAGATAGCTGAACATTTTCTGTATGAATAAATCATCATTTGACATGTAATTATTGCTGATATGCAATCACAATCTATAAAAGTAACACAATTTGGCTTCAACGAGAGACTTACATTGATGGTGCTCTTTTGACATGGATAGCTCCAGCCCAGATACAGCAGAAAAAACTGCAGAAATAACCAGAACCCAGAAATTCTCAGCCATGGACAGTCAAATTGGAAATACGAATCTAAACCCAGAAAAGAAAGAACAATAACAAGTACCTGAAATTGCAGGTGTAAGAACTCCATCCCCAATGACCATACAAGTTCCAATCAAAGCCAAAACAAGCAACAATTTTTGTAATACTCTACACTTCTCTAAAGTTGATTTCAAAGTATACCCAATAGCATTTTTATTTTTAAACAGAGAGCCTTCCTTCTTGTAATCTGATAGTTCCTCATCCGCAAGCTGGCAATTGGGTATGGAGCTAACCCGGGCATGGCGGCAAAGCAATGAATACAAAGCAAAAGTACCACCTTCGCCATTATCATCAGCTCTAAGAACAATAAACACATATTTAACTAGAGGAATTAGTGTCAATGTCCAAAATACAAAAGATAAGACCCCAAAAATCTCCTCATTGGTTTCTGAATGCTGTATGTCCTCAGCAAAAGTGCTTTTATACACATATAATGGGGAAGTGCTTAAATCTCCATAGACAACACCTAAGCTCTGATAAGCCAAAGTTAACACTGTCTTCCATGAATCTCTCTGCAAAAGACAACAACATGATGATTAACAATGACAGAAAACAAGCTGAATCAAAATAATCAATAATACCCACTAACTCACCTTGATTGGGTTGCCATGAATCACACCTTCAAGATCCATTACAGCCCCTTAGAAAGCTACTCAAGTTCCATTTTTGAAGCAAAATAAAGAATACCCAGACGGATTAATACCCTCAGTTGAAACAAGACTAGTAGTAAATACCAAATACAGTTTTTTTTAAGAAATAATTAAAGGTCCAATGAAAGTCTCAAATTAAGTGTTTATTTTGGTATACGTGGAGAGTGGAAAGTAGCTCAATCAATTCTAGACCCACAAATGTAGACGAATCCAGAACAAGCACGAAACACAACACACGAATATAGAGAATAGTTTTTGAAATTGCAGAAATATAACAATATTATGGCTGTGTTTTAGAGAGAGAAGCTCAATAAATAAAGAGAAAGAAAGGATTTTGATTTATGGGTATTGTTTAGAAATTAAATTAAATTAAATTAAATTATATGGCTTGTTTAAGTTTCCAGGTTTCTAGATAGAATATTTCTGGCTTACTCTGATAAAGAGAGAGAGAGAGAAGTGGTGTGTTAACTGGGCATGCACTAACTCTTCGTCTTGTTTTATAATAGACACCTAAGAATGGACCACCACTAGGAAAAGGAAGATTCATAAAATCTGACATATGCTATCCAAACTTAATATATTGTTACCTACTGAACAATTTATTTATTTATTTATTTTACACCAACATCATTTACCATACCAAGTAGGTTAAGGTTAGTTCTAACCATAAGTATATTAAGGAAAAAAAAAAAGTGTTACGAGCACAAGCAATTAAGAATATAGAGAGACTTCCTATATTTTAAAAAGGTACATAATCTGAATATTTTACAATTCACCATAATTCGAATTTATGTTTTTCCACTCTAAAATATAATTATAAAAAAACAATTAAAATACTTAAATATTTCGTAAGTTAATAGATTTGAATATTTAACCACTTCTATCTTTAAAAATATAATTTGTAAAAATATTCTAAAAAAAAATTCATTATGCACGTGAATTTTGCAAGATACTTTTTTTTCTTAAAACTCACAATTAAGTCATAAATTAGATAATATTTGACAAAATCAATTAAAAGTAACTCAAAAATTAAATACTCACTCCGTTCTTTTTTATCTGTCACTTTTGAGTAAAATTTAAATTCTATTTATCTGTTAATTTTAGACTTTTAATATAATTTAATTTACTTTTTTAATTTATTTTTCTTTTTCAATAAAATCAGAACCAATTAGATTTGATAATTTATTTTTAATTACGTAATTTAATACTAAATTTAAGTCTATTTATTATTTCTTAATTTTAATAAAAATAATAAAAATAACTGATAAAAAAAAAAAGAAAAGAGTAATATCTAACGGTGCCATATTGCTTCTACAGGAATGAGTCTGAAGTTGCTTTAAAATTTTGGAGTATTGGACATTTTTTAAGACAAATTAAAAAAAAAAATTGATACATTGCAATTTGTAATTGTGGATAAGGCTTATAATAGGACAAAAGCAAATGAAGACTTTTAAGAGGGGAAAAAAATTGGAAATGTATCATATAAAATATCAGTCTTTGTAGGCAAGTGAATGGTGAAAGATGACACAAATGTGAAAATCATTTCTTTTTCTAGCTAAGAGAGGGAGGGAAAAAATCAAGAGGCAGCATAAGACCATCCGCATATAGAAGCTTATCTAAATGTATGATTTAGATATATACTTGTCGCATACGCATAGATGTCATATTATTAAAAGAGAATTTTTCCTCTCAATTAATTATCTCTATTTAGAGTTTTTTTATGAGAATTCACGTACTATTAAAAATAATTAAATTAATATTATATTTAAATAATATATTAATGATAATTAATATTAATAATTAAAAATAAATTATAAAATATGAAAAATTATTTAAATTAATGATAAAGAAATATTTAAATTAAAGGACAATAAAAAAAATTACGTCTATTTCTTAAAATTTTTACGGCACACGATTAGATTGAAATGTAAATTATAAGTACTTTAACATAATTTCTACTATCAATTTCTCATGATGGACAAATTGTGCCACAGATATAGTAGACATGTTTACGTTAAGGATTGCTACTGCCAATTCCCTTTTCTTTGTTTTGATTTCCTTCAATCTGACCGCCAACTCTTATTACTTCATATTTTTGAACTCCTGAATCGTAGCCGTTTTCAATATGCAAGCAGATGTGTTAGTTTCCACTGAATTATCGAGATCGGAAGCGATAACCTTCAATTTTGATTTTTCTTTGTTCTTTTCTCTTGTTGCTTCCGTCTTGTGGACGAACTATAGATTCAACTTTTGTATCTCCATTTGTTGATAGATTGGATGATGTCGTGTAACTCCCAAAAACATTTGTTTTTGTTCGCTTTTGATAACCCGAATGGTTCTTGGGTCCATGCCCATAGTTCGAATATTAAAAACGTCTGGTGCATATGGGAATAACAAGTATATTAAATAGTTTGAACTACTCAATCAGAAAAAAGGTAATTTACCTACGGAAAATTAATTCCGTCGGTAAATTACTACGAAAATCGAATTCCGTAGGTAAATTATCGATGGATTCAACATACTATCAGTAAATTTCATGTACCATTTATCTACGTGATATTGGCGCCAATTTAACAACGGAATTTTGTGAATCCGTCGCTAATTTCCGTCGTTAAATTTTGGCAGGATAATTTTCCACCATTATTTACGACGGATTTTATACCGTCACAATTAACATTTTTCCAACAGCTTTCCCTACGAAAAATATTTTTCCATCGGTAATTAGTGACGAAAAATTTTTTGTCGGGATTTTGGATTTTTCTTGTAGTGTCATTTCCCAGTATGACTCCTATGGTCATCAGGACTCCTAGCAGGAGTAGAAGACTAGTCCCTATAAATAGCTAGTATCATTAGGTATTTCTCGTTCTTAGCCATTCTTTACTAAAATTACCCTATTACTGTTTACTTATTTGACCGTCAGAAAGTTCCATCGCCGAACCATGCTGGAATTTCATTATTTTTATGAACCTTTAGAGCATCAGTCAGATCGAACAATCCAATAGCAACCCAGTAATTTCTAAACTGTTATCAGCTTTGAACTTCCGCCTATAGATTTAAGATTTCTCTATTTTGTTTGATTTTGGAGTATATTCAAAGCCAACTCTATATTGAATTTATGCTCCTATTTTTTTAATACAGTTTATATGTCATCTTCATTGCATTGTCTTCATTCATTCCACTATGAAATCCTTGAAAATTGAGACGGCGGTGTTGATCTTGTACCATTGTTATTTCAAGGCATTTACTTTTTCTTTTATGAAAGTTAGGTTACTTTGTCTACAATGGTCGTAAATGCAATTCCAAAATATAGTTAAATTTTGATTGGCACCGACAACGGTACCTTTCTAACATTTAGCTAGTCATTGATTAGCAGCCGATCCTCATCCCACATCCAAGTAGCATTAGTGCGGCTACCATCTTTAGCTTGAATAGAGTTGTCATTTATGTCAATATCATCTAGGCTCACCCTCAAAAAGTGAGTAAATGATGAATTCGAGATCATATGTGGCGGTTATTTGAAGGATGCTTTGAAAGTATTGCCAAATACTGAACCCGTGATTTACATAAATTGGGATAAGAAAGAACTTGCATCTGTATGTTGAAATGGAATAAAAAATGGATACGAATTTCGATTAGGTAGAAAATATGTATTTGAAAAATGGTGAAGAAAATTAGGATTTGATTTTTGAAAGTTTGATATTTGGGGATTTTAAAAATTTGGATTTTTGGAGAAGTTTAGATTTTTTATATAAAATCCAAAAGTTTCGGGTTCAATTGATTTGGATCATTTTTTTTAATTGACTAACAAAAAAATGAAGATTAATTTATAGATATAGATTTTGTGTGAAAAAATATTGAATTTAAGTTGATGTTATATAGTATTTTAAAAAAAATGATGATTGTCCAAAAATTTTGGGCTATCGTTGTGAGGAAGTCACCTGAAAAATGCAAGAAAAATCTGACGAAGATTCCGACAAGGGAGATTCTAACGGTTAAGTCAACAAAATTTGAGAATAAAAAGGAAAATGGAAAAAAAAACTAAGAAAGTCAATCATACCTTAATTCTCCTTATTTATAAAGGTAAGTGGTAGAATTTGTACCTATTTAGGGACTTAAACTATAATTCTATTAGGGAAGAACTTTCATCTTCCCTAATTGGGAAAAATTCATCGTTTCCTATTTTGTAAAAAAAAAAAAGAACTATCTTTTCCTAATCTTTCATAACTGGAATTACTACCATTCTCTTTGGGTTCCAAACTCTTTTATTAAGATTTAGGCTACATAGAATTAGACGAGTTGTCTATATAATGAACCACAAGTATGTCTATCTTTTTTGAACTGTTGAGTGTAACCAAATATTAGCAGAAAATGGTCTCATTAATTGAGTTTGTAGGATAAGTTCCCCCTTCAGCGTATGACATTTATGTCAGCTCAGAGTTTGGGCAACAATTTGAAATTTGGAAAGTTGAAATCTTAGGCACATTTAAAACTTGAGGTGATGGCTTTTTACTTTTTATGAGATAACAGTGGGGCATTATGACTGACAAGATAAAATGCTTCGATATCCACATTGAAAGCCATTATGATATAACAGTTTGTCACCTTGCACAATCTCAACCCTCCATGCGTATCCCAGATTACGGGTCATGCATCCTATATATACATCCCACTCCTTGCTAATTCCAAGTTACTTCATCTGTCATTTTCATTTCATCATTTCTTCTTGCCTTTCTTTATTCCTCATTCTATTCTCATCGATTCCTGGTGCATTTGAAGAAGTTATTAAATCGATTGTGCATCAGTGATGCTTTATCTAGCTAGTTTTTTTCTCTGAAAGTTTGTGTTCTTTCTCTTCTCTGTTCTTTATTTTCACCATAAGTATGTATCTTGATAGAAAGTGATTTGAATGGTGTGTATGAAATGAGAATGTGTGGTGATGTATATGTACATAAGTTGTTTATAAACTATTGTGCCCTTGAAGAGCTATGGAATTGTCTATTTTTTAGGGAGCTAAACAAGTTTATAGCCATAATATTGTCGAATTTTTGTAAAATAAATAGTAAAATTGGACAGTTATAGGTCAGCGACGAGTTAAATTTGTAAACATGAAAATGGATAAAGTTGGAATTAATGAATTAATTGGTTAAGTACAAGATTTTTAAGATAAGGAAAGGAAACAAATTTCGGCTATTCGCTTATTTCATATGACTGTAATAGTATGGGTGTTACATTTTGTAGAATCAGAGCAATGGTTTAGACGATTCTGAGATCGAGGGTGAGATTAAGTGAATGATTTGTCTGTATATACATGCCAATTATCGGTGAAAATGTGTTATGAAATTTAATATGTACTTGCTCCTTTTTGTTTTAAAGTGAAAATATGTTCTATGATCGAGATATACTGGTGGGGGATGGTGAGAGTGAGGCTTCCATAGGCACTGGACAGTAGGAGGCACCACAACAGCAGGCTTCTTCACCATCATGCCACCTCTACCCCTACAGTTGGATTTTCTTAATTTGATGATAGATTATATTAAGTAAAGGCTATAGGCAGGTTAGGCACAACCTTCTCAGGAAATAGTACAGGTTCAGCCAACTCTACCCAAAAAAACCTATTCTAGAGCAGTTAAAGAGGCTAGAAGCTGAGGACTCTCATGGTCATGACCCAATAACACCAGACCAGGCAGAAAGTGGTTATTTAAAATAAAAAAAATAGTTTGAGATCACAAATACCTCAACGGAAGAAAAGTTTAATGGCATTGTGGCTTTACTTCAAGGGTCAAGTTTTATCTGGTGGGACTTAATCAGGAGGCATACCCTAGTGGATAAGTTAAGTTGGGGATTCTTTGTGTCTCAGCTTAAAAAGAAATACATTGGGTTAGAGTACAAGGTAGCAATGTATGATACCTTATGGAGGCTTAAACAGGGGAATAAATCAATGGCATAATATGAGCATGAATTTGAGCACCTGAGTGCCTATTTAGATAATAATCATTCTACAGAAGAAAAATTATGTTAAAGATTTGAGAGGGGACTGCACACTAAGCTCAAACAGATCATTGGTACCTAGAAATACCCTGATTTGAGAGTTATGGTTGAGGTTGCCATTAAGTTAGAAACCATTCAAGTAGAAGAAGCTGACAAGAAGTCTCGATTTCAACAAAAGAGAAAGCAGGAACATTCCAATGGTAAAGGAGGATAGGGTAAGAATTTCAGGGGATCTCTAGCACCTCAGGGCCGTTCGCGAGCTTCTTTAGGCTAAGGTCAGGATAGTGCATCCCGTGGCAAGGTACCAGTTGCATCAGTAGCTAAAACACCTTGAGATAAAGACAGTGGGATAGCAATAGCCTGTGACTATTATGGCAAGGTTCATCTTGGGGAGTGCAAATATTTGACTGGAGCATGCTTCATGTCTGGTTCCAAAGATCATCAGATTAGAGACTATACTGTAGTGCAGACTGCTTTAGCCACCTCACCAGCAATAAGTACCAGATCCTCTACATCGAGGGGTCATGGTAGGGGAGCTACTCCTATCATTTCAGCTTCTAAACTAGCTAGGTAGTCATCTCAAGGTCAGAGATGAGTTACAGGTTAGATCTATGCTGTTAGGGTTAGACAGGATGAGGATGCTCCAAATGTGATCATAGGTAAATTCCTCTTGTTATCTGATTCAGTAATGCTTTGATAGATCTTGGTTCTACTCATTCCTACATTAGCACTGATAGCACGAAGTAAAGGGATGAGAGATACATGCTTAGATAAGAATTTCTTGGTGAGTAATCCTCTGGGGCATAGTGTGGTGGTGAACAAAGTATACAGATAGTGTCCTATCAGTGCCCAGGAATATGTGTTCCTAGAATATTTGATTGAACTGCCATTTCATGAGTTCGATGTGATTTTGGCAATGGATTGGTTATCCACCCACCAAGCTACAGTTGATTGCCAAAGGAAAAGGGTCACTTTGAGGCTAGAAGAGGGTCAGGAAATCACAGTTGTAGGTGTAAGAATCAACTTCTTATCTGATGTGATATCTACTACAGCTGCCAAAAGACTGATTAGAAAAGGGTGCATGGCTTATTTGTATTATACAGTAGAGGCAAAAAGAGATAGTCCAATGATGTCAAAAGTGTCTATTATTAGAGAGTTCCTTGATGTGTTCCCTGATGAGCTACCAGGGTTACCACCTAATAAGGAAGTAGAATTCTCCATTGATATTGCTTCAGGCATTGATCCAATCTTCGTTGCTCCTTACAGAATGGCACCTACAAAATTAAAAGAATTGAAAATTTTGCTACAAGAATTGCTTGACAAGGGGTTTATTAGACCTAATATTTCTCCCTAGAGAGCACCAATCTTGTTTGTAAAAAAGAAAGATGGGACAATCAGGTTGTGCATTGACTATAGACTGCTGAATAAGGTGACTATTAAGAACAAATACCCCATTCCTCGCATTAAAGACTTGTTTGATCAATTGAAGGGAGCGGATGTATTTTCAAAGTTGACCTAAGATTAGGCTATTACCAAATGGTAGTGAAAGAGGCAGATGTGTCCAAGACTGCTTTTCATACCAAACATGGCCATTATAAGTTCTTTGTCATGCCATTTGGGCTCACAAATGCACCAACCGCCTTCATGGATTTGACCACCCTTATTTGGATTAGTTTGTGGTGATCTTCATTGATGACATCCTGGTGTATTTCAAGACACGGGAAGAGCATGATAAGCATCTAATGATTGTTCTGCAGACATTGAGGGAAAAATAATTTTATGCTAAGTACAATAAATGTGATTTTTGGCTGAATGAAGTATACTTTTTAGGTCATGTAGTGTCTGCTGAAGGTATAAAGGTGGATCCTTCAAAGATTGAAGCAATTCTTCAATGGAAGCCACCCAAAAATGTTACAGAAGTGAGGAGTTTCCTGGATTTAATTGGGTACTACAGGAGATTCATAAAGGGATTCTCCACTATTGCAGTTCCTTTAACTCGACTGCTGCAGAAGCATACTAAGTTTGTATGGACTGACAGATACCAATAATATTTTTAAAATCTTATAGGTATGCTGACAGAAGCTCCTATTCTTACTCAACCAGAGTCAAGTAAGGATTTTGTGATCTACAGTGATGCCTCCAAAAATGATTTAGATTGCGTATTGATGCAAGAAGGCAAAGTGATTACTTATGCCTCCCGACAGCTTAAGACTCATAAAAAGAATTATCCTACTCATGATCTGAAGCTAGCGGCCATTATTTTTGCTTTGAAGATTTGGAGATATTATCTGTATAGAGAGAGATGCTACATTTATTCAGATAATAGGATCTTGAAATACTTACTTACTCAGAAAAAACTCAACCTTAGACAGAGACACTTGTTAGAGTTGATTAAAGATTATGATTGCTTTATCAACAACCATCCAAGAAAAGCTAATGTAGTGGCTAATACACTTAGTAGAAAATTCATGTTAGGTAATGTGAATGTTTTTAAATGAATATATATAAGTGATTGATTAGTGTAATTGACTGATGATAATGTTTGCAGTTCTTCGGGCTATGAATGTTAGTTTGAGTTTGGCACCAGATAGAGGTTTATTAGTTGAAATGCAAGTAAAGCCTGACTTTGTGCATCAGGTGAAAGTAGCCCAAAAGGAAGATGATAGACTGATAGCCATTGTAAATAAGCTTAAGGATAGTAGTGATGGACACTATTCCTTAAATGAAGATGAAAGCCTCTACTACAAGAAATAACTCTGTGTTTCATATTAGGAGGAACTAAAGAAAAACATCCTTACCAAAGCTCACCGTAGCAATTATGCCATGCATCCTGGATGTAATAAGATACACCAGGACTTAAAAGCTCATTATTGGTGGCTAGGTATGAAGTGAGATATGATAGAATTTGTAAGTAAATATCTGATATGTCAGAAAGTAAAGCCAGAGCACTAGGTTCCCTTAGGATTGCTTCATCCCATTTTAATTCCAAATTGGAATGGAATAGGGTAACTATGGATTTTGTAACTAGATAGCCTGCCACTTAAAGGAAATATGATGTTATACGGGTGATCATTGACAGACTCACAAAATTTGCTCATTTCTTGCTAGTGCGAGTGGATTATCATTTGACCAAGCTGGTATAAATCTACATTAACGAAGTAGTGAGATTGCATGGAGTGCCATCATCCATCATTTCTGATAGGGATCCTAGGTTCACATTTCATTTTTGGAAAAGTCTGCAAAAAGCTTTGGGTATGAGGCTCCACTTCAGCATGACATTTCACCCTCAAATAGATGGTTAATTTAAATGGGTGATTCAGATTTTGGAAGATATGTTGCGATGTTATGTACTAGAGTTTGGTAGCAGTTGGGAAAAGTACTTGCCTTTAATAGAGTTTGCCTACAATAACAACTATCAGTCCAAAAAACTGGCATCTTCAAAATTAAAATTAGAAAATATTTTAGATTATAGGTCAATTGGGTGAGAAAAAGAGGATAAAAGTCAACAGTTAACGACCAAAGTCAAAGGCTGTGAGTCACGGCCTTGACCTGTGAGTGGAGTCCGTGAAATACCTCTATAGTGCATTTTATACTCGAAAATAGGGGAAATGTGAGAAAATATATCCCCTTTAACCCTTATCCCATTTGGGATATTTAGGGGATTACTTAACCCCTAAGGGATTTTTCTCTCTCCTTTCCCTTCTTCTTATTATTTTTCTTGCTTTTCTTTTTTATTATTAAAGATGGCTCCTTTTGAAGTTTTGTATGAAAGAAAATGCAGAACTCCCTTATGTTGGATATAATTGAGTGAAAAGAAGCTAATAGAGTTTAATTAGATCCGTGACTCACAAGAACCAATTGGTAATTTTCTATACCATTATTGAATGTGAAGTGAAAATAAGAAAATTAATGGTAATTTTGTAATTACAGTGTAAAAAGGAAAATTTTGAAATATAATAAAAAAATTAAGAACTATTTTGAAAAGTTTATCAAAGTATTGTTATTGAATTGAAATGATTGTTAAAAATATTGGAAAATGTATTTTTGTTAAGAAATTGATGAATTTTGCATAATTAATGCAATTATACTTGTTTGGAAAATTCCTCGATTTTTAGTCACCACGGAGCATATTTAATGCTCAGCACGTAGGATTTACTGCGTGCAGGTACTGATGAAAATGCAGAGCAATAGTACACAATAGGAGCAATTTTGAAAAAAAAAAGAGACAATAGAAATATTTTGTAATCTAGCATGTATATATTTATTTAGTTGGATTTGAAGTAAAGAGTGATTTGTATATAAATAATATTATACATGTATGTGTAAATATATATCTTTGACAGAAAGTGATTTGAATGGTGTATGGAATGAGAATGTATGATGATGTATATATACATAAGTTGTTTATAAACTGTTGTTCATTTGAAGAGCTGTGGAATTGTCTATTTTTTGGGGGCTAGACAAGTTTATAGCCGTTATATTGCTGAATTTTTGTAAAATAAATAGTTAAATTGGACAGTTATAGGTCAACGACAAGTTAGATTTGTGAACATGAATAATGGATAAGAGTTGGAATTAATGAATTAATTGGTTAAGTATATGATTTTTAAGATAAAGAAAGGAAAAAAAATTCTGGCTAATCACTTAAATCTGTAGAACTATAATAGTAAGGGTGTTACAAGCCTGTAGAGGCTCGCCTTTCTCCTATTGAACTTGGTTTAAATCAATCGAGACTTTTGTAGGTTGAATGGTTGTCACAAATTTAGCGATAAACATGTTGCTGAATTACTCAAAATTTTCCACCGAATGCGTGAGTAGATTTTAGAATCATATCTAGGTGAAGTCCATTAGCATGTAGGGAAAAATCTTGGCCAGTTTAATGTCGTCAGTAGTAAGCACTGGCATGGTATAGTGGAACTAGTCTAGATGAACTTAGGAATCGGCATTACCATTGTACTTGGGTAGGTTGGGAAGCCAACTCTTTTGGAAATGAGCCACTAAAATTTCCCTGGACAAAAAAGACATGAAACTGCCTGATATTGCAGTGTATTTTTGTTCCGGTATTCTTGCATTCTTTCCTCAAAAAGTAGTTTAAATTGCTCAACTTTTCAGGGTAATAGTGAAGCCCAGTGCTAGTGGAACAATTGAGAGTAATGGGTCATGAGTGAGGCAAGTTGATAAGCCCGTGAAGGTGGCGGAGGCGCTTAAGCAACCATGGCAGCTTGTGGTGTGAATTCGAGTATGGGTGGAATGGGCATAACAAGGGGTGCTATCGAGGGATGTATGGGTGCTAGGGGAAAGAGTTGTTGCAGTGGGGGGAGGTAGAGGCTGGTTTTGTTGTTCAAGCTAGTTCTCTAGTAAGGTAGGGATAACACTTAAGTTCGAAAAAATTTCCATTGTCGGAGGTTCAATTCACGCTCACCACACAAAATGATGACTGTCCAAAATATTTTGAGCTATCATTATAAGCGAGTCCCCTGAAGAACGTAAGAAAAACATAACATGGATTGTGACAAGGAAGACTCCAATAGTCAAGTCAACAAAATTTATGAATAAGAAGGAAAATGGAAAAAACTAAAAGAGTCAATCATACCTAAATTTTCCTTATTTATAGAGGTAAGTGGTGGAATTTATATCTATTCAGGAGCTTTCAAGTAGAATCCCTATTAGGGAAGGACTTTTGTCTTCCCTAATTGGGAAAAACTCATCCTTTCCTATTTTAAAGATAAGGAAAGAATAATATTTTCCTAATGTATTGGGACTGGAATTACCTATGTTCTCTTTAGGTTTTGAATTCCTTTATTAAGATCCAAGCTACATAAAATCAAAAACATTGTTTGTATAATGAACCACAAGTAGGTCTATCTTATCTGAATTGTTCGGCATAACCAAATATTAGTGGAAAACAGTCTCATTAACCGAGCTTGTAGGATGATAAGGTTATGTTGTCCAATTTTCCCATACTTCTTGTTGAGTCTTGTTATCCTGACCACTAAATTTTGTTTGTTCGTAATTTTACCTTGTGCAATTTTTTTCAAAAACAAAGATGCACACATCACCAATTTCTTAGTCTTTCCAACGAGAGACTCTCAATTGTTCAATGTTGCACCACTAAGAAAAGACGCTTGAAGGCTGTCCGAGGGGATGCAAAGAGACACATTGAATACCCTTACCACGAATGGTCTAGTGGTTTGAGACTTTTCACACTTTCAAGCTCATCCATATTGAATTTTCTCCGGTTTTGCTTCTTGGAGGTATGCAAATTTCAATTTGAATTTATGACCAATTCGGTAAACTCTCAAAACATGTTTTTGGTATTTAAATATAATATATATTCATATATTAAGTATGTTTAAAATGTATAATAAAATTAAAAAAATATAATACATAAAGGATATATAAAATCGATTGAAACAAACCAGCTAAAATAGTTTAGTTCAATTTAGTTCAGATCTCTAGTAAATGTTGATTCAATACATTTATTTTGAATGTTAGAATTTCAATTGATTCAGTTTCATTCTAATTGAAACCTACCATTTTCACAACCTTACCCTTCTTCATACAAGTATGTACCTCTTGCCCACAAAAAAAATAAAAAAATAAAAAAATTAGAGATTGATGCCCACCGAGAGCAAGTTTATGATAAATTGTTAATTTCTAATTACTACTAAATTTTATAGAGTGAAAAAAAATTGAATTTTTAGTTAATTGAAAAATTGTTCAAAATCAAATCAATTTTAGATTAACCAAACCAATAATTTAAAATTATAGTGTTTACTTATAAGAATTGGTGATTAACTAATAGTTTATTATTATTATTATTATTATTATTATTATTATTATTATTATTATTATTATTATGAGAAGTATATATAAATACCTCTCGAAATGCAAATCGTTGAAGCGAAAATCATATATTTCACATTACCAGTAAGCCTTTCACCCATGTGTCATGAACTATGGGATGAAAGCAAAGATTCACAAATTAAAAGCTCCTTAGATAGAGAAATCAAGTATAGAGAAAAACCTACAACAATTCGGTATGAGAGATTTTCCTCCCTCTTTTAAAATTCTTAGCCCTTTATATAGGGCTCCCATTAAGAAAATCATAATTTCCTTAATAAATAAGAATTAAATATAGAAGTTACAAATATTAAGTAAAAAGAAATAATTCCTTATTAATTATGTCAATTACAAAATCAATTATGTAATTGCCATGTTAATATACACATAAATGGTAGATTCCCTAATTAAGGTGAATTCCAATATGGAACTAATCCCATATAAATTATTTTATGTTTCGATATTATCTCGATTATATCGAAATCAATTTCTCATCTTGGGAGTCATGGACGTATCCCAAACTCCTTCATCTCCGACTCGCACATGACGAAATGATTTTCAGCCATCATCTCTAATCATATAGATAGATAATTCATGTGACCGGCACACATCGAAAACACTAATGCTAGACACCTATTAGGGATATATGATATCTCAAGAAATAATATCTTCTCACAATTGTATGCCAAGCCCTAGATAGTTTTTTCAAATTCGTTGTTTTATCTTATGATATCATAAAAAAAATTGTGTTTACTATTGTGTCTCTACTTATAAAGACTACAATAGGTATACCGGTGAATCACGAAACTACCGAATGTGATCAAAATATATCTTTTCCTTTTACTATATTCCATCCATCATAGTCCAACTCGTTTTTCTAGTTAGATTCATCAAGCCAAAATTTTTCCATGATCATTTAAAAACTAACTAAGCTAGTCACATTGAACTATACTTTTGGTATAAATTAAAGATCCTAAGGGTCGAAATTAGAGTCTCACACTAGAAAAATTTTGAGATCATTCATATAAGATTCCCTTCCTCGGTCAACTCAAGCACACATAGTATGATGCATGTGTTATGGTGTTCTTTCCTTTTCCTTAAAAGATCACATATCTTATTGTTATTTAACACCATACAGAAGCATAAGGTTGCAATGTATAGAGGCATTTGACTTTAGTCCACTTCCTTTAAGACTACTTCTAGCTTTTGGACGGAACATGATAGTTACATTTAACTTATCATACATTTAACTTATCATAAGATTATGTTTAATCCAGTTTGGATCTCAATCCAAAGCATACAACCTTATGTATGCCTTTATCTTGCACCTTAATAAGACTTCTCTTATAATTTTTGCTAGACAATACTTTTATTTTGAACAGGTTCTCGAGTTCATCATATGTTTAAAAATTGCCTCATCTTAGTCTTTGTCAACTCATTATTAAAACTAAGGTAAATAGCCGTGTGAGTGGGCTACTTCTCCGTCCAACATGCTCAATCATTTAAATAATAATAAATGTAACATATAAATATTCACACTTATGTATTGCCAAATAATAAACTTTATTATTATTCATAAATAATAGTGTTAAGGGATCACATAAACAGTATAATCAAATCCTATGCAAACCTTGAGATCTAATTTGTCTTTCAAAACACATCTCTCAATACAGGTTTTTGTTAATGGATCTGCAATCATATCCAACGAGAAAATGTATTGTAAGTTTAATTCTCCTAGTGCAACAATATCTTTAATTTATTGATACTTAATATTGATACATCCATCAATGACTGACTGTCACCATAGATTGTCACTAATTTCTCTAAGATAGTTACTCCCAAATGGTTCACAAACCGTTTCAGCCAAAACTACCTCTTGTATTGCAGCAGAGGAAGTGACAAATTCAGCTTCCAATGTTGATGGGGGCTTTTTGCTTCTCTATAAAATGGCACCCTTGCCAAGCAAGAATACATAACCTGAAGTGAATTTTCTCTCATCCACATCACTTCCCCAATCAACATCTGAGTATCCTATCATTTGCAGATCTATTCTTTGATTAATAGAGAGAATAGTCTGTGGTACTTTTGAGGTATTTCCAATGTACTTGGTCTGGGTTAGATTGATATCTATTTACTATAATCACTGCATAGCATATATTAAGTCTTATACACAATAATGCATATATTAGACTACTCGCAATAGTGATATATGGAATATTCCTCATGCGTTCCATTTCATCTGGCATCTCATGGAACATACTTTTGTTAAGAAATTGATTCTTAATAATGGGGTCATCTATGGGTTTAAATTTTACATATTAAATCATTTAAGAACTTTGTTAATATATGTCTCTTGAGATAGTGACAATAACCTTTTTGAGCGATCCCTTGAAATCTTAACTCCAAGATAAATTTACTTGACCCATATCTTTCATCTCAAAGTTGGATGACAATCAATCTTTGATTAAATTTACGTATTCTTTATTATTTTCTGCTATAAGTATGTCGTCTACATACAACGTTAAAATGAAAAACTCATTTCTAGAGCTTTTGGAATAAATACAATGATCTTCATCAATAATTTTGAACGCATTCGACATGATTGCTTCATGAAATCTTAAATACCATTATCTCAAAGACTGCTTTAGGCCATATATTGATCTCATCAATTGGAAAACCTTATGTTCGCTGCCTTTTTCATTGAAACCTATAGGCTGAACCATGTAGATTTCTTATTTTAATCCTCTATTGAGGAAAGCAGTTTTTACATCTGTTTGATGTAGCTCTAGATCCAAACTAGCCACCCAGGCTAGAATTAACCTTATCAATATAAATCTAACAATAAGTGAAAATTCTCCTTATAGTCAATTCCTTTTTATTATGTAAACTCCTTAGCAGCTAGCCGAGCCTTGTATCTTTTGATACTGCCATTAGCTTTTCATTTTATTTTGAGAATTCACTTATTTCCATTTGGTTTATATCCTTCAGGTAGATCAACCAATTCTCAAATATGGTTTAATCTCATATATGCCATTTCTTCTTCCATTGCTTTAATCCGTTTATCTTTAGTTGGGCATGAAAAAGCTTTTAGAATGTTTTTTAGGCTCTTTTCATCCTGTGGCATAACTAAAATGACTTCGTTCAAGCCTTCGATCTCAAATCGTTAATTTGGAACACTTTTCCTTTTAGATTTTATAATTTCAATTCTTAATAAACATATCTCATATATTCATCATTGTTCAAAAATTCTCCTACTGGGATTAAGCTCTACATTTCCACTCAAATAGGGATCCTAAATATCCATACTTCCACTGGAGTTAGGCATGTTTATCCTTTCACTAGAAGAATGGATCCCAAACATCTGGACTATTGAGAAGAGAGTTTTGACCTTCTTCTTAAATTTTCCTCCCACTCAGATGAAGAGATTCAGGTAATACATCTTTTTGACTTACTTTGCCTAACTTTAGAAACTTATTTTCCAAAAATATGATGTCTCGTGATTCAAATTCTATTACTGAGCTATTTTTTTGTTCACCCATGAACACGTATTCTTTTGATACATCAGAATATTGCACAAAGATACTATTTTTACCTCTTGGTTCTAACTTATCAAATTTACTCGAGGTATCATGGATATAAGCAACACAACTTCAAGATCGTAAATGATTCAGGTCGGGTTATCGATCAATCCATAACTCATAAGGAGTGGAAGCAATAGAATTATAGGGCCCACGGTTTAGAACATATGTGGCTATTAAAAGTACATCTCCCCAATGGGAGATTGGCAAAGTTACCTCAGCCATCATAGATCTTACCATTTCTAGGAGAGTCCTATTTTTTCCTTTTTATAACACCATTTTGTTATGGAGTTATAAGAATAAACAGCTGATGTTCAGTCACTTTTTTCATCGCATAAAGCTTTAATTATTTGGAATGATATTCTCGACTACGATTGATTCTTAAAGCTTTAATTTTCTTATCCAATTGATTTTCAACAAGATCCATAAAAAGTTTTAAAGCAACTCAATGCTTCGAACTTGTGAGAAATCTAATAGACATGATCATACCTAGTATAGTCATCTACAAAAGTGATGAAAAACAATAAACCCCATGGCTTTCCCTAATATTCATTAGACCATAGACATCAGAATGGATTAATTTTAATGAAAATATGATTTTAGTTCCTTTTTTGAACGGTATTCTAACTAGTTTTCTTTTCAGGCAATGCTCATAAATAGGTAATTTATACTTATTCAAATCACCTATCAATCCTACTTTGGCTAACCGACTCATTCAGTATGGGCCAATTTGGTATCATTTAGCATGCCACAATTTCCCATTATTCTCATAATAATGTGAAATAAAAGGAAAAATTAATGAAAAACTAATAGTATTCCAATAATCAGGATCAATATCCATAATAATGAAATCGTTCAAAATAAAATCAAAACCATATTAAGCATCATCTAAATATAAGCATATGCTATTATCCTTGAAATGTAAATGAAACCAAGTTTCATTAAAGCAAAAACAAAAACTAACAAGATAAAAAAAAATTCGATTCTTTTTGTAACAAGGTCTATTATTTCTGAAACTATTACCCATAAAGAATGAAATTTAGTAGAAAAATATGAATAAATACACAGGTTTTTACTCACTCATGAGTCAAGATGGTGTATCTATTAGGACACATTGCAGTCTCTTGCATAGTATTTTTTTTATTGGCAGTTGAAGAAATATTTCACTTGAAATATTTATCCTTTTATTGCCTTTGGATCTTATGTAATTCTGTTTGATCTTTTGCCTTTTAGCACTCGAACCTTTTTCTTACCCTTACCATCAAAGCTTCTTTTTTTATTCTGGTTAGAACTCATTCTACTAGAATATGATTGTTTCATATGCACTTTGGCATTGATCTTAATCATCGCCATATGATCCTTTTCAAGTTCTAAATGACAAATGACATTCCTAAATATCTTTATATTGTCCATATGAGTTAATTGCATCTTCGTATGCTCCTAACTCTTCGGTAAAGAACGGATAACAACTTGAACCTGCTGCTTGTTGATCATCTTATGACCAACTTAACTAAGCTCACAAATCATATTTTCCATCTCTCTTAGATGTTTTGACATTTTATAATCATACTTTTCGGATAAGTATCAAACCTGATCACTAATGATCGAAAACTTCATCAGAGACATATCTCTGAATTTCTACTACAAAGTGATCTATAGATTTTTTTTACATTTTGATACTTGCAAAGTTGCTTAGTGATTTAATTATTCATTGCACTGAGCAAGATGATGCGAGCAGTTGGTCTCGCATATACTAGACTATGTTGCCATTCTCAGGTTTAATCATAATCAAACTCAAAGTTTTTAAAGCATCTAGCTCTTCAAGCATATACTGGATTTACATATTCCATTTAAATCCTCTGATCACTAATGAAATAATTTTTGTACAATTTTAAAAGAGATCAGGCAATACATGCTATTTACTATGCATCTAAAAAATTAACCTAATAAAGTTGTCTATTAGGCCTAAATTTGAAAAGGCTACTTAAAGCTACCAATTACCCTCTAAATCCTAATGTATAACCTTACAGGTTAAAATTTCATGCATAGTAAATGTCGATTGTTGGATATTAAGTTCTTAAACTTAATTTAGGATATTATACATAAGATAATCTAAGTATTAACTCAATTATCATGCAATCATTTTACTCATAAAATATTGCTAAGAAATTAACAATAAAATAAACACATTCATAATAAATGTTAAATGCCAATGTAATATCCAAAAGGTAAATAAACTCATTTATTTAATCAATCATTAAATATTTAACAATCCAAAAAACAAACTTATAAAATAAGATAAGACACACTTGTCTTTAATCTTATAATAGGAAACATAAATCCTAATAAAAAATCCACTAACCAATAATAACTTAACACTCATGTCAATAACTCAAGAACTCAATAGATCCAAATCTAACCTAATCATTGGAACTTAATTAATGGCAATACCTATCAACTGTGAAGGAACAACATGTGTGTAATCATGAGATCATGGGCGATACACTTTATGCCTACTCCTGAGCACCAACTCAGACTGAGTTTTCCTTCTAAACACTCCCCGTTTAGCTACCATATATAGAAATTGAATTATGGATTCTCCATAATGTTCACTCCATCACTTAACTAATAAGTTCTGGAGTGCCACATGGTAACTAAATGATTCACACATGATATCGAAAAGCAACTTAAGATTCCACCCCTTTTATAAGCCTTCAACCCAAATGAACTCTTGCATCTTTTAATGCATATACAAAATATGATGCATTATTGCATTAATGTCATCAGCTCGGACCTTCTTATGCATCCTCATTTTGCAAATTATTTGCACTTTTGCTTCAATTTCAACAATTCCTTAAGAAATCTGTGGATATCTAAGAGTCCTTATCAACACAATTTCTGTCATATATAACAGAAAATTAAATAGTAAGTATACTTATGCACAAACATGTATAACTGAAACTCATTTCAATCAAAAAATAAAGACAAATTGTTACTCATAACAGAATATAAATAATCAGTACACTCAGGTATAAGGACATATGATTGAAACTCATTTCAATAAGCAAATAAAAGATATCTATAGAATATAATTTTCTAACAAATTTGAAAATTTAAGAAGGCAAGAAAAATAATTTTATCAATTTTATCACTATTAAAATAATTTTAATTAGAATAAAAACCAAAAATATTTTTTATTCCTAAAAAAAATTTCAAAAAATCAGAAAAATTGAGAAAATTAGATTATAAAAAAATTGAGCTGATTTAGAGGCCGAAAAAGAGTACACGTGCCCTCACACGCCGTCGAGGTTGCACCGCACGTGCGACAAGCACACCATGTGCCAGCTGTGGCCCTGAGCTACATGGCGTAAGCCCAATGGGCCATGTGTCACCATGTCAGATACCAATTAACATATGGCAGACATCTATTGATCCATGTGGATCCCATGTGGCTTACAAGTGACATGTGGCATGACCACAGTTTGCCATGTGGCATACGTCCAATTGCCCATGTGTCACCCCGTGGCTGGACCCATATGCCACGTGTCAATGCCATAGGCTTCCATGTGGAATGACTCATCAAGAAACGTGGTTGAACCCATATGCCACGTGTCATCATCGCATATTGCCACATCATTAACACATGTCACAATCTGGTTGGTCCACGTGGCACAATATATACCCACCTTGCCATGTCAGCTGACACAAGGCCCTTCACTATAAGGACACATTTTACCCTCCCATTGGTCCACGTGGCTGAGTGACATTTCATTCAGCACATGGATCAAGAGCGTGCTGGAGACGCACCTAGCATACTAGTGGCGCGTGCATGCCACACGTTGCCTTTCTGGTGGTTTTAGGCCACTAGATTTTTTCTAAGGTGGGATTTTTAGGGTCCTTGAATCCAATGGTGTGGTCAAAAATAAAAAATTTCCACTTGAAATTTTAATTATGAATTTTTAAATTAATTTTTTTCATGTACAAATACATAAAAAAAAACACAGACAAGCAAAAAATACACATACATACATCTACAGTATTAATATGCATATTATGCAGTCTGAATCATATCTGAATTTTCATAAAA
Organism: Excoecaria agallocha; assembly: GCA_037975025.1. Classification (NCBI taxonomy): domain Eukaryota; kingdom Viridiplantae; phylum Streptophyta; class Magnoliopsida; order Malpighiales; family Euphorbiaceae; genus Excoecaria; species Excoecaria agallocha. Next base: position 66,764,857 of record CM075810.1, read on the forward strand.
ATACAGATCTAAAAAAATAAACAAGCCGGAACACAAAAATATTGCTTTGATACCAATGTTAGAAAATTTATTACAATATATTATAAGAAGTAAATATAAATACCTCTCGAAGCGCCGATTGTTGAAGTGAAAATTGTATGTTTCATGTTACTAGCAAGCCTTGCACCCACATGTTAAGAACTACGGGATGAAAGTATATATCCACGAACTAAATGCCCCTTAGATAGAGAAATCGAGTATGGAGAAAAATCAATAGCAATTCGGTATGAGAGATTTCTTCTTCCTCCCTCTTCCAAAATTCTTAACCCTTTATATAGGGTTTCCATTAAGAAAATCATAATTTCCTTAATAAATAAGAATTAAATATGGAAGTTACAAATATTAAATAAAAAGAAATAATTCCATATTAATTATATTAGTTACAAAATCAATTATGTAACTGCCATATTAATATACACATAAATGGTAGATTTCTTAATTAAGGTGAATCCCAATATGAAACTAATCACATATAAATTATTTCCTGTTTCGATATTATTTCGATTATATCGAAATCAATTTCTCATTTTGGGAGTCATGAGCGTATCCCAAACTCTTTCAATATATATATATATATATATATATATATATATATATATATATATATATATATATATATATATATATATATATATATATTGATATTTTTTATACTTTATAAATATTATAACATATAAATTTATAAAATATTATTGTAATACATATTTTTATTAAGTAAATATTGGAATTATTTTCTCGTTACAATAATTTATTCATTACATGTGTATAATGGAAACTCTATTGTTAGTTTCACATTGAATATATTCAATTTTTACAATTAATTATGAAAATTTTATTTTTCTTTTGATGTTTTGATAAATGTTATATTTAATTTGTATTTTTCATTTTTAAAGCATTTTACTATTAAAAAAGATTACGATTTGTATAAATTATTAAATTTATATGTTAAAATTTTTTAATAGTTAACCATAAATAGATCTAAAAAAAATTAAAAATTGAAACCAATATGAATAACATTATTTAAAAATCAGTTAACCGGTATATACTCATCTCTAAAATTGACTAATTAGCATTGTATATAAATTAATCAGTATACCTAACAGTTGGGTGAAATAATCTTGAGCTTAAAACACTTGTCTCGATCGAATCCATGAATTTTTCATGGATTAATCCAATCATGAAGTGTTACATGATTTTAAACTGCTATATATATATATATATATATATATATATATATATATATATATATATATATATATATATATATATATATAGGGCAGTGAATTTGAGAAATGAAGGAGCACAAAATGAATTTGATTATGATTAAAGGGTTGCTGGAATATATGTGATGCTAATTTGAAAAGATATTTTGCATTATTTTATTACAGAAAGGAATTATTAAAACGAATGCAAAGCCAAATTCATTGTTGTTGTGCAATGTTTGGTCATCCACATGAAGAGGCAATTGAGAAAGAAAAATTAGATAATTAAGAATCAGAATAAAACTGTTTCTTTTTTTTTTTTATTAAATTTTTTAAGCAATCTCAGCTTTTACTCCTTAGAGTAAATACCATTGGCATCCGATTCCTTTTTAATGTAGCCATTTACCAAGTCAAAGCATTAATTAAATTTTCCAGAAAGAGTTTTGCCTTTCATATATCCAAAAAAATATAAAATAAGAAAAATAATGGACCCGATGTTTACATGATTCGGTTAGAAATAATTATTTTTGTGAGAACTGAAAGTCAAAATAACTAAAAAATATATATTTATTTTTCAAAATAAAATAAATTATGATAAAGATGAATATGGTGGATCCCAAAAAGATTGTTAGAATTTAATCCTCCTTAAAAGAAAATAAATAAACAATAAAATGGAGGGATCGGATTGCAAAAATAAATAAGCTAGAATTAAACAAATAAAATAAAATCAACAGAATAACTTAATCATATATTTAAAAATAAATATCTCTAGTTGGTTCTAGTTTGTCTTTCGTTTCTCTTCTTATATATATATAAATAAATAAATTCTAAACATTTTACCGTAAACCAATTCTACTTGTTGACAATGCTTCTGACTAGAAGCTGGAAACGTACATGATGCACAATTCAAGAATTTAGAAATTTTCATATTTTTTAAAATTTCAAATAATTTAAAAGTTAAGTATTATTATTATCTTAAAAATTTAAAATAATCAGGTATAATTTTATAAAAATTTAGTACAATTTGGTATAATTTTTCTGTTCTTCCTAGAGGTGTATAAAAACCAAACTGACTAATCCGATTAACCTAACCCGATGCATTCGAATGGGTTTAATCGGGTTAACATGATCGATTCGGTATTAATAAAGTACAATAAAAATTCGGTACTTTAGATAATTTAATATTTTTTAAAATTTTGTAATATAAATTTCTAAAATAATAAATACAAATACAATTAAAATATCTCAATACATATAATTAAAGTTTAAGTCAAAGTACATTAATTAAAAATTAATATTCGACAGTCTTCTTCTGTATTATGTTGACACTAATTTCAGAATCTTGAACAATATTTAAAAAAATAACACAGATTTTAAATAATCACAAAAAATATAAATATTAAAAACAAAATTTAAAAATTTACGTAAATATAATAATTAACTTATTCAAATTTTTTATGCCTTTAAAGTCAAAAGTGTATTCGATATCAACCAGTTTTGACAACAAATGAAAACTTTGATTGTAATCAGAGTTAAAAATAACTTATAAATTTATTTAAAGTCTTTTCTCCAATACTAAAACTTATTCGGAAGCTACAGTTGAGCATTGAATAAACAAAATATTCCTAGCAACCTTAACTAAAATTGGATAATTTGACTTATTTATCTTCCACCAACTTAAAATATCAAAATTAGAATTTTTTTTTTACTAATTTATCAATCAAATAAGCATTCAAATCTCTTTAAGACACAACTTGCACCTTATCGTCATTTTCAAAAAATCATTCATCAACATCGTCAATTTCATCAGAATTTGGTGGTAGGGTTACAATTTGATTAACATTAACCTCTTTCACTTTTTATATTCTTCTATCTAGGTCTGAGTAAAATAAATCAAAAAACGGTTAACCAAAAAATCGGTCCGAAAATGAATTAGTTTTTTAGTTAACCGAACTTGATGGTTACGATTTAGGTTAGTAAATTTGAGATATTTTGATTTCGATCTGAAAAAAATCGACGATTTCGATTAACTGACCGGTTTAATTATTTTTTAATATATATATTATTTTATTTTATTTTATTTTATTTTTATATCTTCAATTTTTTTCTATTTCTTTTTAAAATTTACATAAAATAATACTTTAAAATATACTTAAATTATATATTTATTTTTATACCTTAATTTTTTATATTTTTCTATAAAATTTATATAATATTTTAAACTAAATTTATATTATATCATTTTCTTTAATTATATAGTAATATTTATATATAGTATCTGATTAACTTTTATATATGTTATTTTTTTTATCATATATTGGATTTCATATTTTACTTAATAGCATTTAATTATTTTTTCTTATATTTTAGAGTTTATGTTATAATATTTAATATTATCCTAAATTTTATTTACTTAAAATTAAATATATTAATTTTCAACAAATATCAAATTCATTTTATAATATTAGCTATTAATATATAGAACATAATTTTGGCTAGTAAATTATATTTGTTTCATAATATTTATATTGAATTATTTTGCACATTTGAAATTTAACTAAATTTTATCTATTTTTTTATAATTTTATGTTATAAATTTTAATGGTTAACTGAAACCAAACCGAAAAATGAAACCGACGGATTGGTTATCTGAATGTAACGAACTCATTAATGATTAGTGATTTTATTAAATTGATATTAATTAACTAGTTAATTTTTTTATCATGGACCAGTTAACCGGTTCATGCTCACTTTTATTTCTATCCGTCCATTCAAAGTAGTTATCACTTTAAAAATTAATTGTTTCGACTTAGGTGAGGGGCGATGGTGAGAGGTGGAGCAAGGGAAGCATGGTGAAGGCAGGGAGGAGACTGAAAGGAGGAAGATTGACGGAAGGAAAACCTAAACCTAATATTCTCTATTACCTCAAATAATTTTATTTTTAATAATTTGAAAATTATTAACTACTTAAATTCTATTTTTAATTCCCTCCAAAAATCCAAAATAAAAAAAAATATTCCCTCTTAAAAAACTTTATATTTAATTTTTAATTCCCTCTAAAAATTTTTAAGTTTTCTCCTTCTTTAATTTTAAATATAAAACTTAAATTTCATTATATATAATAACTATATAATTAAATTATTAATTTGTATTGAACCAAAAATAAACAAATACTATTTGAATTACACTAAAAATAAGTAAAATTAATTGATAAGATGATTATATACTTATATAATTGCATTCATGATATAAAAGTAAATGAAGTTATTTGATAAGATAATTATATATTCATATAATTACATTAATTGATAAATTTTTATTATATATAATAACTATATATAATTATATTATTAATTTGTAACTTTATTCTAATATAGGTATTATGCGAAAATACATAAATACTAGTTGAGTGACTAAAAATAAATAAAATTAATTGATAAAGTGATTATACACTCATATAATACATTAATTGGGAATATTTCATTATATATAATAACTATATATAGTTAATTATATTATTAATTTAGATATTCATATAGGTATTGTGCTAAAAATAAATAATTTTTAGTTAAATGTCACTAAAAGTAAATAAAATTAATTGGTAAAATAATTATATAATCATATAATTACATTAATTGATAAAATTTCATTATATAATAATTGTATATAATTACATTATTTATTTACATACTCGATTACTCATATAGCTATACTGTCAAAAATACATGAGTATTGCTGGTTGAATAATGCTAAAAGTAAATAAAATTATTGATAATATATATATATATATATATATATATATATTGATAAAATTCCATTATAAATAATAATTATATATAATTATATTTTTAATTTACATACTTATATTATTATTGTGTCAAAAATAGATGAGTGCTAATTGATATTAAAAATAAATAAAATTAATTTATAAAGTACTTATTGATAAATTGCTTAGCTTGTATATCTATATAAATATTAAAAAAATAAAAATTAAGTAGTAGTTGAGTCATGAATTATATCAAAGATAAATTAAATTAAACACAAATTATTTTAGTTACATATTCATATCCATATTCATATAGATATAATAATGGTTATAATAATGAAATTTCTATTATTAATAATTAAAATATTTAGTTTAATTTATTAACTAATTATTATTTTAATTTCGTGCATTAAAATATATAATTCAAATAATTATAAATTTAAATTTATATAGTACATATAGAATAGAAATTATATATATATATATATATATATATATATATATATATATATATATATATATATATATATATATATATATATATATATATATATATATATATCGATTCTTTCGGTATAATTCGATATCAGAACAGTTTAATACGGTTTTAGATCTAGTTCTAAATAAAATATCCAGATCCGTTCTAAATAAAGTCAGCGTTACAATTTGGTTTAGTTATAGTCAAAAAATCAAAGGTATAGTTTGATTCTGAATTTTCGTTCAATATTTTGGTTCGGTACAGAAAGATTCAGATCCATATACACCTCTACCTCACTTTTTAAACTAACCAAGAGATGTATGATTAGCCTTAACTACTAAACAATAGTTGAAGATGATTCATCTAATTTAATTCAATAATTACATTATTAAATGGAAATGCCTAATACTAACCGGCAAAACAAAATACTTGATTTCATTAAACTAAATTATACTATTTCTTAATTTAAACACGTGCTATGTGCTTAAACACCCTAACCTACCACCAATTTACAGATTATAGAGACGATTATGGGTTTAGCTAACCTGTATGGCTGTAAACTATCCTAACACTTGCACAACTGGCCATTAGTTCAACAATCAATAAAATAATATTGACATGATATTGCAGAAATAATACAAATATTGAAAGTAGTAAAAAATAAATAAATAAATAAATAAATAAATATATATATATATATATATATAGATCTCAGAAATAGTAGAATGGAAATCTTAATTATCCTTTTAACTGGAAAAATTACCTAGCTATACAAGTTCATTAATGGAGGTTTAGAGATGCAGAAAACCACCTCCAAATGCTATAGAAGAATAAACTTCACTTTTAACCTAAAAAGAATCATAAATAAAATAGGAAAGCTAGCTAGATAAAAAGGAAAATATTTTAAAAGAAAACTATAATCTTCCTTTCCTATCTAATGTATGATTTTGTACTTAAAATTCCGCAAGATTGACTCTAATACTTCTTGTGACCTTACTCATGGACTCACAAATCATAAATGGTCTCTAGCAAGATATTATAACTATCCAAATAATATAAATATCGATAATTCAATTTTAACCTAATTAATAGAATTTGTTATAATCATTTTGTCACACGATATCTTATTTGAACATAAATCATGGTTCATGTTAAACTTATATAATTCAAACATATAATTTCTTGATCACTAAGTAAACTGATAATACAAATGATATTGATCACTCCATCAATTAATTTGAGCATAGCCATGCATTTCGCAGTCTTACTTATCGAGGGGCCTAATAAATATCTCTCTCATTAGAGAGGGATAAAATCCTTCTTGATTATTCACTATCCTCTGCATAATTCTCATCATGTCCAATTATAATCTTTATAATTGTCCGATTAAAAATAATATTTGATTATGTCAAAACACAATATTCCTCATGTAGGATACTACGATAATCTCAAGTCTAAAGATCGATAACATAACTATTATAATATTACTAATGACATTGATCTATATAATATCTCATAGTGGCTCTATCCAGTAACCTATTCTCTAACATTTACCTATAAGTTTGATTTATATCATAATATATAATTATCTTATAATTATTAATCGAACTCATACTAGTTTTTATTTTATCATTATTCCTTTAATGATAAATGATTAATGATAGTTAAAATAATATTAGATTGTTATTTACAAACATTATTATAATGTAACATGTCAATAATATAATAATATAAAGAAAATTCCAATTTTATAAATGAAATGTGACATTACATAAATGATCGAATGTTTGGCTTATGGTATAACCACTAACAGATAAGAGTTTGAGTTAGTTTCCAATTCTGCTTCCTAAAAATTTGCCCTCAATCCCTGAAATCCGTGCCAAAATCTCCTCTTTAAAAAAGGTCTTAACTAAGTTTAAAAACATGGGAATTTTGAAAAAAAAAAACCCCACAAAAGGGCTTCTATGGATGAGAGATGGGCATATGTGAAAATGACCACAGATAACCAAAACAAGCAGTCTATCAGGAGATGGCCAGCCAAAAAATGGTCACAAACAGGCGTCTATCTATGACGGACAGCCTTTTGTCATAGAAAAAAGCCAAAAAGCAATATTTTTCAAGACCATTTTCATGCATTAGAAATGCATATTAAGTTAAAACTCACAAGATCATTTTTTAGAAAAGTGTTAAAATTACGGACAGAACTCGAAATTTATGCTTTTCGTTTGAAATATTAATTTTTTTTTCATTATTTGATAACTTCGATCTGGACTGCCTCGTATTTTCCTCTTCCAAAAGGGTAAGAGGTTGCTCTATATCGTTATGGTGGTCATCAAAATCTTTATTGGAAAAAATATTTTCCACAAAGAGACATTCGAACTTTCTTTGATGAAAATACTCTTTTTTTATGCTACATTCATTTTATATTTATTTCATGTTCATGTCACTAAATAAAGTGTCTGATTGTGTTATAAAATTTGAGTGTAAGTTTATATTTACTAAAATACAAGTTTACAAAAGACTCTGTACCATACAAATAAGTAGAAGGACCAAAAGGGAAAAGTTGTTATTTAGTAATTTCCAATTAATATTTTTTATATTTATAGATAAACATTTAAAATAAAATATAAAAATGCACATAAATAAATACAGAAAGAGTACTATTTAGCCAATCATTTATATTATTTTTATTCATTTAAAATTAGGAACCAATTAAGATTAATGCAGGTAGGCAGGTAGATTTTTAAACGGATATGTCAGTAATAAATATTGATTTCAATGTACCGAAAGATTTTGAATTCGAATTCCTGCTCCCTCATCTTTCAATAAAAAAATACATCCCTCCAAAAAAATAATAAAAAAAAAGTCGGTGGAATTAGGTGCTCAATATCTTTGGTTTCGGAATTAGGTCCTCAACATCTTTAGTTTGTAATAATATGAAAAAAGTCAAGGAAACATCTTATGAAATATACAGTGGATGTTGGAAGGACATGGATCGACCCGATACATATGAACTATGAATCCTACTTTCCATTGTATTTCTGTTCTTGATTCCCCAATTTCTCACAAGTGTTGAATCCGACGGGCCAAATGGACCCATGGAATCCAACGTCAGCTCTTATGTAGAAATTCCTAGAATCAATACACGTGTAAATATAATGTATTTATTCTAGCATGACGAATACATTTATAAAGTTTTGAGAAATATATATAAAATAGTGAGTAACCCAAAACCATAAAGCTAATACTGCCAGGGAAACTATTACTTTCTTTTTGTCTTAATTTTCAAACTCTTAGATATTTTGATTAATCAACAACACATGTCCCAATAAAGCAAGGATTTATTTTGGATCTTTAGACATACAACATGCAATATCTGTAAAATGAAAATTAAAAAATAATATATATTTGTTAATTTTTTATTCAACAGTCCATACAAACTGCATTTAATAAATTCATTATAGTGTATTATTCTTTCAATAATCCAAATCCTACTTATAATTAAATTTATAATAAATTAATTTTATCAAAATATTTCAACATTAAAATCAATTTCGATATACCGATATTTTTTTTATGTTTGAATCACTATTTTCCCTTAATAAAAGAAAATATAGCAAATTGAATAATCTTTATAAAGAATTTTGGGATACGTGCATGACTCACGAAATGATAAATTGATTCCGATATAATAAAGATTATATCGAAACAGGAAAAAATTTATATGAGATTAGTTCCATATTAGATTTTCCTTAATTATGTAATTTACCAATTATGTGTATATTAATATGGACAGTTACATATTAATTTTGTAATTGTCATATTTATTATTTCCTTATTAATATTTGTAACTTCCATATTTAATTCTTATTTATTAAGGAAATTATGATTTCCTTAATGTGAGCCCTATATAAAGGGTTAAGAATTTTGAAAGAAAGAGGAAGAAGAAATCTCTCATACCGAATTGCTGTCGGTCTTTTTCCATACTTGATATTCTCTATCCATGAAATTTTTAGTTCATGGATCTATATTTTCATCCCGTAGTTCGTGACACATGAGTGATAGGCTTTGCCGGTAGCGTGAAACAATCGATTTCTGCTTTCGCTTTAACGGATATATACTACGAGAGGTATTTATATATTTACTTCTCATAATATATCATGATATATTTACTATCATTGGTATCAGAGCCCATATTTTTGCGTTCCGGCTTGTTTGTTTTTTAGATTTGTATTTTTATTAAAATTCAGATATGATTCAAACTGTATGATATACATATTAATACTGTAGATGTATGTATGTATAATTTTGGTATGTATATATTTTTTGTGTATTTACACATGAAGAAATTAATTTAAAAATTCATAATTAAAATTTCATGTGAAAATTTTTTATTTTCGACCACATCATTAGACTCAGGGAGCTCGAAAACCCCACCCTAGAAAAAATTCGGTGGGTTGAATCCACCAGAAAGGCGACGTGTGGCTTGCACGTGCCATCTATGTTAGGCGCATACCAGAAGGCGCATCCCATGCACATGCTAGAGTGATGCGTCACCCAACGATGTGGTCCAATTGCAGTGCAACACGCAGCCCAATGGTGAGGAGCCACTTGTTAGATGATGTGGCAAAGTTTTTCTTTTTAGGGTGACACATGAATCAACCAGATGCTGCCACATGTTGATGATGTGGTGACACGTGTCAGCCTACAGTGCTGACACGTGGCAAGGATCTTGTCATGTGGCTTGATGTGTCATGCCACGTGTCAGCCTGTGGTGCTGACACGTGGCATATGGGTTTAGCCATGTGGCGACACATGGGCCATTGATTGGCTACCACGTGGCAGGCTTTCGTAATACCACGTGTCATACGTCAGTCTAGTGAGAGCCATTGGCATCCATTTAGACTAATGAAGCATCGTCACGTGTTCAATGTTCTCATCACATGGAGACATGTGGCCAAATGGGATCATGCCACGTGGCATAGAGCTTCAACTGGTGCGTGATGGGTCTTCCGCTCGTGTGGAGCGTGAAGCCCACCCTCGGCGATGCGTGAAAGTGCGTGAGACCTCCTTCGACCTCCAAAGGACCAGAAAATTTTCAAGAAAAATTAATTTAAAATTGATAAAAATTAAAAAAATTATTTTTTTCTGCTTTCTTAAATTTTCAAATCTGTTTGAAAATTATATTTCGTGGATATCTTTTTATTTGTTGGTTGAAATGAGTTTCAATCATATGTTTTTGTACATCAGTGTACTGACTATTTATATTATGTTATAAGTAAGAGTTTGTCCGTATTTTTAGATTGAAATGAGTTTCAATCATACATGCTTGTGCATAAGTGTACTTATTGTTTTAATTTTTGTTATGTGTGATAGAAATGGTGATGATAAGGACTCTTAGATGTCCATGAATTTCTCAAGGTATTGTAGAAATCAAAGCAAAAATATAAACGGTTTGCAAAATGAGAATGCATAAGAAGGTCCAAGTTAATGCCATTGATGCAATAGTGCATCATATTCTTTGTATGCATGAAAAAAAATGCAAGAGTGCATTTGGGTTGGAGGCCTAGAAAGGGGGTGGAATCATTAGTTATTTTTCGACATCATGTGTGAATAAGTTTAGTTACCATGTGGCACTCCATAACTTATTAGTTGAGTGTTGGAGTGAACATTATGGAGAATTCATAATTTGATTTTTATATATTGTAGCTAAATGGGGAGTGTTTAGAAGCAACACTCAGTCTGAGTTGGTGTTCAGGAGTGGGCATAAAGTGTATCGCCTATGGTCTCATGATCACACACATGTTGTTCCTTCGCAGTTGATGTGTATGGTCATTAATTCAATTTTAATGACTAGGTTGGATTTGGATATATTGAGTTTCTGAGTTATTGACATGAGTGTCAAGTTATTATTGGTTAGTGGATTTTTGGTTAAGATTTATGTTTCCTATTACAAGATTAAAAATAAGTGTGTCTTATCTTATTTTATAAGTTTTTTTTATTGTTGGATATTTAATGATTGATTAAATGAATGTGCTTATTTATCTTTAGGATAATATATTGGCATTTAACATTTATTATGAATGTATTTATTTTATTGTTAATTGCTTAGAAATATTTTATGAGTAAAATGATTGCATGATAATTGAGTTAATACTTAAATTATCTTATGTATGATATCATGAATTAAGTTTAAGAACTTAATGCCCAACAATTTACATTTACTATGTATAAAATTTTAACCTATAAGGTTAGACATTAGAACTTAGAGGGTAATTGGTAAATTTAAGTAGCCTTTTTGAATTTGGGCCTAATAGATAACTTTATTTGGTTAATTTTTTAGATGCATAGTAAATAACATGTATTGCCTTATCTCCTTTAAAATTGTGCAACAATTATTTCATTGATGATTAGAGGATTCAAATGGAATATGTAAATCCAGTATGTACTTGAAGAGCTAGAGACTTTAGAAACCTTAAGTTTGATTATGATTGAACCTGAGAATGGCACCATGGTCTAGTATAAGCGGGACCGACTACTCACATTATCTTGCTCAGTGCAATGAATGATAAAATCATTAAGCAAATTTGAAAGTATCAAAATGCAAAAGATCTATGGATCACTTTGCAGTAGAAATTCAGAGATATATCTTTAACGAAGTTTTCGATTATTAGTGATCAAGTTTGATACTTATCAGAAAAGTATGATTATAAAATGCAAAAAACATCTAAGAGAGATGGAAAATATGATTTGTGAGCTTAGTGAAGTTGGTCATAAGATGATTAATGAGCAGTAGGTTTAAGTTATTATCCATTATTTACCCAAGAGTTGGGAGCTTATTAAGATGTAACTAACTTATATGAATAATATAAAGACATTTAAGAATGTCGTTTGTCACTTGGAGCTTAAAGAAGTCTGTCTGGCATCGATTAAGGTCAATGCCGAAGTGCATGTGGCACATTCACATTTTGATAGAATTGGTTCTTACTAGAATAAGAAAAGAAGCTTCAATAGTAAGGGTACACAAAAGGCACAATAGCCTAAAAGGCAAAAGATCAAAAGACTACAATATGTCCCAATAGATACACCATCTTAACTCATGAGTGATTGAAATCTATATATATATTTCTATGTTTCTTACTAAATTTCATCCTTTGTGGATGACAAATTCAAAAGTATTGGACCATATGACAAAGGATCGAGACACTTTTTTCTACATGGTTTCTATTTTTGCTTTAATGAACTTGATTTCATTTACATTTTAAGGATAATAACGCACGCTACGTTTAGATAATTCTTTATATGGTTCTGGTTTTATTTCGAACAATTTCAATATTATGGATATTGTTCCTGATTGTTTGAAGACTACTAGTGCTTCTTTAAATTCTTCAGTTTTATATTGTTATGAGAATAATGTGAAATTATGGCATGCTAACTTATACCATATTGACCAAGGCTGAATGAGTCAGTTAGTTAAAGTAGAATTGATAGGTGATTTGAATAAGCTTGAATTACCTATTTATGAGCATTGGCCGAAAAGAAAACTAGCAAAGAAATTGTTTGAAAAAGGGAACTAGGACCGCAAACTCTATTGAAATTAATCTATTCTAATATCTGTGATCTAATAAATGTTAGGGCAAAGCATGGGGCTTATTATTTTTCATCATTTATATAGATGACTATACTAGGTATGGTAATATTTATTTGATTTCTCACAAGTTTGAAGCATTAAGTTGTTTTAAAATTTTTATAAATCTTGTTGGGAATCAATTGGATAAGGAGATTAAAGCTTTAAGAACTAATCGTGATCGAGAATATCATTCTGAAGAATTAAAGTTTTATATGATGAAAAAAAGGGGATTGAACATTAGTTGTTTCTTCCTAGAACTCTATAACAAAACAGTATTGTGGAAAAGCGAAACAAGATCTTTTTTAGATATGGACTGTTCTATGATGGCTCAAGCAAATTTGTCCATCACTTATTGGAGAGATGCTTTGTTAACAACCATATATGTTCTAAATTGTATACCCTTCAAGTTTGTTGCTTCCATTCCTTTATGAGTTGTGGACTGATTGGTAACTCGACTTGAGTCATTTACAACTTTAGGATTATGCTGCTTATATGATATCTCAAATAAATTTTGGTCAATGAGGACTAAGAGATTAAAATAGTATTTTTATGCAATATTTTGACGTATCAAAATGATACGTGTTCATGGATGAACAAGTAAATGACTCAGTAACAAAATTTGAATCATGAGATGTCATATTTTTGGAAAATGAGTTTTCGAAGTCGGGCAAAGACAATAAGATGAACTATCTGTATCTCTCCATCCGAGTGGAAGGAAAATTGAATAAGAAGGTCAAGACTCTTTTCTTAACGGTCCGAATGTTCGGGATCCATCTTCCAGTAGGAGGATGAGAATACCTAACTCCAGTGGGAGGATGAGAATACCTAACTCTGGTAGGAGTATAGATATTAAGGATCCTTATCTAAGTGGGAACGTAGAGCTTAATTCCAGTGAGAATATTCCCAACTATGATGAATATATGAGACATATTTATCAAGAATTAAAATTACAAAAAAAAATTAAAAGAAAAAGTGTTCCATGTCGATGATTTTTTAGTTATCCCACAGGGATACCTGGGTTAAAGAAATGGAAGAAGAAATAGAATCTATGAGATTGAACCATGTTTGAGTACTGGTTAATATACCTAAAGGACACAAACCAATTGGGAATAAGTGGATTCTCAAAGTAAATTGAAAAGTTGATGGCAGTATCGAAAGATACAAGGCGCAACTAGTCACTTAGGGGTTGACACAATAGAAAAAAATTGACTATGAGAAATTTTTTTTCCACCTGTTGTTAGATTTACGTTGATAAGGTTAATTCTAACCTTCGTGGATAGTTTATACCTAAAGCCACATCAAATGAATGTAAAGACTGCTTTTCTCAATTAAGGATTAAAATAATAAATCTATATGGTTCAGCCTATAGGCTTCATTAAAAAAGGCAACGAATATAAGGTTTGCCAATTAATGAGATTAATTTATGGCCTAAAGCAGTCTTCGAGATAAATGGTGTTTAAGATTTCATAAAGTAATCATGTTGAATGCATTTAACATGATTGATGAAGATCATTTTGTTTATTCCAAAAGCTCGAGAAATGAGTTTGTCATTTTAACGTTGTATGTAGACGACATACTTATAGTAGAAAATGACAAAGAATATGTAAATCTAATAAAAAATTGGTTGTCATCCAACTTTGAGATGAAAGATATGGGTCAAGTATATTTATTCTTAGAGTTAAGATTTCAAGGGATCGCTCAAAAAGATTATTGTCACTGCTTTAAGAGACATACAATAACAAAGTTTTTAAACGATTTAATATGCAAATTTTAAACCCATTGACAACCCCATTGCTAAGAATCAGTTTCTAAGCAAAAGTATGTGTCCTAAGATAAAAGAGTAGATTGAACGTATGAAGAACGTTCCATATACCAGTATTGTGGATTATAACACCCTTACTGTAACAGTCTTATCGGATAGGCAATAAGTTGGAAATTTATTATTATTTATTTTATTATTATTTTTTTAACACTTAATTCCTTTAACTTGATAATCTTCATTTATATATAACTTTCATTAATCATTAGCCTATAACTGTCCGAAAAATCACTATGCATTTAATAAAATTTTGGCAATATAACGGTTATATTCTTAACTAGTCCCCTGAAAAGCAGACATTTGCACAGCCTCTCAGAGGCACAGCAGTTTCAATCCAATCATAATAACCCACAATTACTATCAAACAACACATACATTCCATCCATTTTCTGCAATTCCTCATCCAAATACTACTAAACATAATACACAGTACGATCATTGCTACAATATTATCCTTACAAAACAAAACATAATAAGTGTATATATACATGCCACACAAAAATATCCTTCTAACTCTTCAGCTCCAATTTTCTTGCTGTGTACCCAAGCTCCAACCTATTTGTACCTGCACGCACTAACTCTTCAGCTCCAATTTTCTTGCTGTGTACCCAAGCTCCAACCTATTTGTACCTGCACGCAGTAAATCCTACGTGCTGAGCATTAAACATGCCCAGCGGTGACTAAAAATCATAACATTTCCCCAATATATAAATATTTTTAATAATTTTGGTTTAAATGATTTATTATCGATCTTTCTTATTTGAAAGCAATATTTATTTATGAATGACTAATGTCCCGTTTAATTTATAAACTCTCTTAAATTTTCAATTTAGTGCTTGAACTTCTTATTTATTTCAAAAATGCCCTTTTACACTATTAATTACTAGTTTGCCCTTTTTATTCCTTATTTTCTTACCTTACCTTATTAATTAACTTATAAGTTACTGATTAATCCTTAATTTAACCCTTTGCATGTAAAATTACATTTTAGTCCTTTAACTTTGTACGGTTGACTTTTTACCCAATTAATTGACCAAATTACCATTTTACCCTTATTACTTATTTCCTTTTTCCCTTTTACTTATTACTTTCATCTTTTAAGAGAATTACCGTTTTATCCTTAAACTTTTAAACCCTCTTCATTTTAGTCCTTTTTCAAATTAAACTTCCGTTTTAGCTTCTCTTTTACACTTTTAACATTTTCTCATCAATATGCTCCTAGTACAGACCCGACAGAAAACTCTCAGACAGGATATGCGGGACGTAAAAACTTGACCGGTGTCTAACAAGTGTACTAGATCGGCTAGTAATATAGGAAAATATAGATTAAGACCCCAAATATCGTACCCAAGGGAACATGGATTGCTAAGAATAATACCTATGTATGAATTAAATTAATCCGAGATTGTTTCCCAAATATTTTTGATTCAAAAGAAAAAATTAAACAAAAGAAATAATTAAACAAAACAAAAGCTAAAACATAAATTAAAAACAAAACAATAACTGGAATTCTCTTGCTAAGGAAACTATCCACCTTAACTTTCATTGTAATGACTTAAATTCAAATAATAACACCAATGATTATGAAGAATTCAGATAAATAAACCCAGATAACTTTATTCAAGATTATCATTCCAAGCATTAAACTCCCTTATTCAGAACAATTCAATACTTGGCATAAAAGTCTGAATTAATCCTCCTACATGTCTATTAAAGCCTTTCTCAAGAGATTCAACTTTCACCTATTCTTAGTTCTTCCTCTCTTAGTATTAACCAATAAAATTCATACATAATCATTTCATATTTCGGATAATAATCATGCATAAACATTAAAGAGTTAACCCAAGAACATGCAAATCATTAACTATGTCAAAACCAATTCTTAGTTATTTATTCAATAAACCAACAACCAATCTCAATACAATCAAAGATAAGAATATGCTTAAAACCAAGAAATAATCAACCGATATTGAAATTAAGCTCAAAATAAAGTCATAACAATGAAAATGTAAGATTTCAAGAATCCATTAATAAAAGAAGAAAAACTACTTCCTAAACATATTTAAAAACTAAAACAAAGTTGAAGAACTAAAACAAAATCAAAAGAAAAACAAAAACAGAAAAACTAGAAAAAAAAACAAGTAAAACTAAAACTAAAGCAATTAATCTCTTCTAATCCTTAATTCCTTAATTCGATCTTAATTTTTCAAGATTCGATCCTTTCTTTGGTGTTTAAGCCTTGTATTTATAGGCAAAAACGTGGTGGATTTCTTCCAAAACTGTAGAAACCAAATAGGAAGTAAATTCTGCTCAAAACAGAAAGCTCGGGAGAATCCTTCGTCGAGTTGGAAAAGCATCACGTGGCCACGTCCTTCAGTATGCCTTCAATACACGTGGTCACGTCCCATTTTGTTCTTCTTCCACACGTGGCCACGTGTGGTCTTTCACTGGGAATCCACGTGGTCACGTGTCTTCACAATTTCCTTCATTCTTCCTTCACACGGCCACGGGTCCTCCTTTCTTCTTTATTCTCTTTTCTTTACATGGCCAATGACCTCCAGAATCATTCCTCATATAACATATGAACATATGACAGTACGTATGATAAATATACTATGGAGATCAGTGATCCCACCATAGTAAAGCAAGTCGCCATGACTTGCACCGCGATATATATATCCCTATGGCCAGCCAATTATATCCTGAACTAGGTTTTACTACCTGACTCTTTCTAAGGGCACATATTTTCTTAATTTTCCTTTTATTAGCTACTTTTTCATTCATTTTCTTACTTTTCATTCCTTGTCAATACCGTATCAATACTTTATAATTACAGTCAATCTTATTTACACATACTACGAAACATTTTACAGTAGTTTACCATGTAATCAACAAATTATGCCATAATTCATTCAAATTTTACCTTTTTCAACTAATACCTAATTAATATTTATTTTGAAAATATTTATTTAATTCCCATAAATTCTATAAAAATTCATAACTATTTATTTACATTAATATTAACATTAAAAAGCCCAAAATCATTAAAATCACTCAAATTTACATTAGTTTCTTATGAATCTTCATTCGGCCTATACTACATGTCTATCATATCATTGGTTTTAACTTCATTTAAAGTCTCTAATAGGCATATATAACTCCTAAATGCTTGAATATAACATTACTTTCAATTATATCCCAATATATAAATTTTTTCTTAAGAAACCTAAAGAAAATTCACTAATTTAATAGGAAAATAAAAGGATTAATTAGCCACATACCTTTTTCTATGGATTAGCTTTGCCTAGACTTCCTTTTCCTTTCCTTTAGCTTGAGAAATTTGCTCCTCTTCTTGGATTCCTTCACAAACCGAATTTTCCATCAAATATAACTCAATTATTTTGAGCCCAAATGCTAAATTTTACAGAAAAAATGAACTCTAGGCACCCAAAACTAGTAGTAGGCACCTAAAAACTAATTAAAAATCAATAATTTTACATACCTAACTTTGACACCAAAACTTTAACCCTTGATTTCTCTTGATTCCTTTCCTTAAATCAAAGAATAGAGCTTGCTAGGATACTCTAGAGAGGTTGAAATCACTTTAGTATGCTTTTATTTGGTGAGAATTGATGAAGAATTGAAAGAAAAAGAGAGGAAATTAGGAGAGTGGGAATTCAGCCACTTATGAAGGAGAAGAAGACACAAGCTTTTGCTGGAGATTTTTGGAGAAAGTCAGATTATATAGGTCTTATAAATGGGCTATGGGCTGGGCCTTAAATGGGTTTGAACTATTTAATTGTTTAGGCCCAATATTAGCCCTAATTAATTTCTCCCACTTTCTAACTTCAATTCTCTTCAAATTTTATTCCATTATTCATATCACATTAAAAATAGGTTATACCTAAAATTTTAGCCCAATCGGAGTTCGTTTTGGGTCCGATTCAATTTTATCGATCCGAATAAATTGAATCAATCCGATTCAAAAATACCAGTGTGGCCAAAAAATTCACTTTTTGTTACCAAAATATTCTATACATTATTTTAAGCATAAATGTAATTTTTGAAAATTTTTAGACTTCATTTGATATTTTTAGTAGCTAAAACGATTAAAAATTCAATTAAAAATCCTAAATCTTAATTTTCTCGGTTTTCATTTTTTTGGCTTTCGGAGGCCTATTTGACCTCAAATTCAATTAAAATTTCAACCTTGGACTACCCGTGACTAGTACTTTCTAATAGTCCAATAAAATAGTTTTCACTTCTCGGTGTCATTTTCAGCCTGGAGACACTATTCATTATCGAAAAGTACTATTTACGATCAGTCCGACTTTGAGGCCATTACAATTCTCCCCTACTACAAATAAATTTCGTCCTCGAAATTTACCTAATTCGAAAAGCAGATGATATTGCTGTCTCATGATCGCTTCCGGTTCCCAAGTAGCTTCTTCTACATTGTGATGGTGCCATAAGACCTTTACTAATGGGACCTGCTTGTTTCTTAGCTGTTTAATCTCCCTAGCTAGGATCTTCATCGGTCTTTCTTTATAAATCATATCAGACTGTACTTGAATATCTGCTGGTGTAATAACATGGCTAGGGTCAGATTTGTACCTTCTGAGCATGGATACATGGAACACATCGTGAATCTTTTCTAGCTCCGAAGGTAGCTTCAATCGATAAGCTACTGGACCTACTTGCTGAAGTACCTCGTAGGGACCAATAAACCTTCGACTTAACTTTCCTTTCTTGCCAAATCTCAAGATTTTCTTCAATGGAGATACTTTCAGGAAAACTTTATCTCCAACTTGAAACTCAATGTCTTTTATCTTTAGATCTGCATAGGATTTCTGTCGATCCATGGCCTCTTTCAATCAGCCTTTGATAATTCGTACCTTTTCTTCTGAATCACGAATCAAATCCGACCCGATCAACTTCTTTTCATTCAACTCTGTCCAACATAGAGGAGTCTTGCATTTTCTTCCATATAAAGCCTCAAAAGGAGCCATCTTAATACTGGATTGATAACTATTGTTGTAAGTAAATTCTGTAAGAGGCAGATATTTTTCCCAACTACTACCAAACTCTAGTACACAACATCGTAGCATATCCTCCAGAGTCTGAATTACCCTCTCTGACTTACCATCTGACTGGGGGTGGAAAGTTGTACTGAAGTGGAGTCTCGTACCCAAAGCTTCTTGTAGACTCTTTCAGAAATGAGAGGTAAACCTGGGATCCCTGTCTGAAATGATAGATGATGGTACTCCATGAAGTATCACTATCTCATTAATATAGATTTCTGCCAATCTGGTCAAAGGATAATTCATCCGAACTGGCAAGAAATGAGCAGATTTGGTGAGTCGATCAATAATCACCCAAATAGCATCATGTTTCTTTTGAGTGATAGGCAATCCTGTAACAAAATCCATAGTAACTCTGTCCCATTTCCACTTCGGTATTAAAATAGGATGGAGTAATCCAGAAGGGACCTGGTGTTTAGCCTTTATTTGCTGACATATTAAGCATTTACTCACAAATTCTGTCACATCCCGCTTCATTCCTAGCCACCAATAATAAGATTTCAAATCCCGGTACATCTTGTTACCTCCAGGATGCATAGCATAACTACTATGGTGTGCTTCTGTAAGGATGTTTTTCTTCAGTTCTTCCTGATCTGGAACACAAAGTCTTTTCTTGTAACAAAGGCTTCCATCTTCATTTAGAGAATAGTCTCCTTCATCGCCATTCTTTACCTTACTTATAATAGTTTTCAATCGATCATCTTCTTTTTGAGCCATTTTCACTTGATATACAAAATTTGGTTTCAAGTGCATTTTCGCCAGTAAAGCTCCATCTGATGCCATACTCAGACTAACATTTAAAGCTTGAAGAGCTGCAAACAATACTATTAGTCAATTACATATATCACTTACCTATATCAATTCATTTGAAACTGTTTAATTTACCTGTCATGAATTTCCTGCTAAGTGCATCAGCCACCACATTAGCCTTTCCTGGATGGTAGTCAATAAAACAATCATAGTCTTTTATCAACTCCAACCAGCGTCTCTGTCGGAGGTTAAGTTCTCTTTGAGTGAGCAAGTATTTCAGACTCTTGTGATCAGTATAAATATAACATTTCGCGCCATACAGATAGTGTCTCCATATCTTTAATGCAAAAACAATAGCTGCTAGCTCCAAATCATGAGTAGGATAATTCTTCTCATGAGTCTTGAGCTGTCGGGAGGCATAAGCAATCACCTTGCCTTCCTGCATCAAAACACAGCCTAGTCCATTTCTGGAGGCATCACTATAGATCACAAAATCCTTGTCCGGTTCGGGTTGAGTGAGAATAGGAGCTTCAGTCAACATACTTTTAAGTTTCTCAAAACATTCCTGGCATCTGTCAGTCCACACAAACTTGGTATTCTTTTGTAATAATCGAGTAAGTGGAACTGCAATAGTGGAGAAACCCTTTATAAATCTCCTGTAATATCCAGCTAATCCCAGGAAGCTTCTCACTTCGGTCACATTTGTAGGTGGCTTCCACTGGAGAATTGCTTCAATCTTTGATGGATCCACCTTAATACCTTCTGCATAAATCACGTGGCCTAAAAAAGATACTTCATTCAACCAGAAGTCACATTTACTGAACTTAGCATACAGCTACTTCTCCCTCAACGTCTGTAGGACAATTCGCAGATGTTTATCATGTTCTTCTGGTGTTTTAGAATATACTAGAATGTCGTCAATGAAGACCACTACAAACTGATCCAGATAAGGATGAAAAACTCTATTCATCAGATCCATGAAAGCAGCCGGTGCATTTGTAAGTCCCAATGGCATGACTAGAAACTCATAATGGCCATACCGCGTACGAAAAGCAGTCTTAGGCACATCTGCAGCTTTTACTTCCATTTGATAATAGCCTAATCTCAAGTCAATCTTTGAAAATACACCCGCTCCTTTCAGCTGGTCAAACAAGTCTTCAATGCGAGGAAGGGGGTATTTGTTCTTTATAGTGACTTTATTCAGTTGTCTGTAGTCGATGCATAGCCTGAGTGTTCCATCTTTCTTTTTAACAAATAGAACTGGTGCTCCCTAAGGAGAAATACTGGGTCTGATAAATCCCTTGTCAAGTAATTCCTGTAACTAAATCTTCAATTCCTTTAACTCTGCTGGAGCCATCCTGTAAGGAGCAATGGATATGGGTGCAGTGCTTGGAGCAACATCAATAGAAAATTCTACTTCCCTACCAGGTGGTAAACCTGGTAACTCATCAGGGAACACATCTGGAAAATCTCTGATAGTGGGCACTTTTGACACTTTTGGGCTATCTTTCTTTGCTTCCACTGCATAACACATGTAGGCGATACATCCTTTCCTGATCAACCTCTTAGCTGCAGTAGCAGATATGACATCAGACAGATAATTATGTCGCACACCAACCACTGTAATTTCTCGATCATCTTCAAGCTTTAACGTGACTCTTTTTCTTTTACAATCAACAGTCGCTTGATGGGCGGATAACCAATCCATCCCCAAAATCACATCGAACTCATGGAAGGGCAACTCAATAAGGTTTGCCAGGAATATATGTCCCTGGGCACTAATAGGACACTGTCAGTACACCTTATTTACCACTACACTATGCCTCAGAGGATTACTCACCAAGATATCCTGGTCCAAGCATGCCTCTTTCATCCCCTTATCCTGAGCTAATGCAGTACTAATATAGGAATGAGTCAAACCAGGATCAATCAAAGCATAAACTGAATCAGATAATAGGAGAAATGTACCTACTATCACATCTGGAGCATCCTCCTCCTCTCTGGCTCTAACAGCATAAGTCTGACCTACAGATCTCCTCTGACCTTGAGATGACTGTCCAGTTGGTCTCGAAGCTGATGTGATGGGGGCAACTCCCCTACCACTACCTCTCGGTGCAGAGGACCCAGTACCTGATGCTGGAGATGTAACTGAAGCAGTCGGTAATGCCGGACAATCTTTAATCTGGTGCTCCCTGGACCCACAGCGAAAACATGCTCCAGTCTGGAATCTGCACTCTCCATAATGAGTTTACCACAATAGTCACAAGCTGCGGCTGTCCCACTGTCTCTATCCCGAGGAGTACTGGCAGCTGGTGCAGCTGAACCTCTGCCACGAGTAGCAGTACCCCGACCCCGTCCTGCTGGAACTGGAGGACGGCTCTGAGGTGTAAACGATCCCTTTGACTTCTTACTTTGATCACCCTTTTCGCTCGACTATCCTTGCTTTCTCTTTTGCTGAAAACGTGACTGCCTCTCAACCTGCTCAGTCTGAATAGTCTCTAACTTAATAGATGCCTCCACCATGGCTCTCAAAGTAGGATACTGCCGGGTCCCTATAATCTGTCTGAGCTCGGTGTGCAATCCCCTCTCGAACCTTAGTCGCAGCTTTTCATCTATAGTCTGACTTTTATCAAGATATGTACACAAGCGGTCAAACTCGCGCTCATATTCTGCCACGGATCTGTTACCTTGTCTAAGCCTCCAAAAGGCATCTTGCATAGCTAACTTGTATTCTGACCCAACATATTTTAACTTAAACTGAGACACAAAGAAGTCCCAAGTCAACTGATCCGCTGGGGTGTGCCTCCTAACTGAATCCCACCAAACAAAAGCTGGTCCTTGTAATAAAGCAACTATACCTTCCAGTTTCTCCTCTACCGAACTGTTTGTGATTTTAAAAAGCCTATTTATCTTAAATAACCAATTTTCAGCCTAAGATGGTGTCAAAGGATCCATTCCAGAGAAGTCTTCAGCTCCCAACCTTTTTAACTGTTTCAGAATGGGTATTCTTCTAGGTGGAGCTGGCTGAACCTGAACAACTGTATGAGAGGATTGTGCTTGTCTCGCTTGTAGTCGTTGCTGGATATACTCAGTCATAAGATTAAGGAAGTCTGGCTGTGGAGGTGGGGGTGGCACTGTTGGAGAAGAAACCTGTGGTTGTGGGGCCTCTTACTGTCCAGTACCTATTGAAGCTTCACTTTCATCATCCCCCACCTGTCTATCTTGATCATATGACATCTTTACACTATAAAACAAAAATGAGCAGGTACATATTAGATTTTGACCACACTTTATCACTTACAATTGGCATGTATATATATACAGGAAATTAAATCATACTTATTCCCACTCTGATCTTAGGACAGGCTAAACCAATGCTCTGATACCACAAAATGTAACACCTTTACTGTAACAGTCTTATCGGATAGGCAATAAGTTGGAAATTTATTATTATTTATTTTATTATTTTTTTATTTTAACACTTAATTCCTTTAACTTGATAGTCTTCATGCATATATAACTTTAATTAATCATTAGCCTATAACTGTCCGAAAAATCACTATGCATTTAATAAAATTTTGGCAATATAACGGTTATATTCTTAACTAGCCCCCTGAAAAGCAGACATTTGCACAGCCTCTCAGACGCACAACAGTTTCAATCCAATCATAATAACCCACAATTACTATCAAACAACACATACATTCCATCCATTTTCTGCAATTCCTCATCCAAATACTACTAAACATAATACAAAGTACGATCATTGCAACAATATTATCCTTACAAAACAAAACATAATAAGTGTATATATACATGCCACACAAAAATATCCTTCTAACTCTTCAGCTCCAATTTTCCTGCTGTGTACCCAAGCTCCTACCTATCTGTACCTGCACGCAGTAAATCCTACGTGCTGAGAATTAAACATGCCCAGTGGTGACTAAAAATCATAGCATTTCCCCAATATATAAATATTTTTAATAATTTTGGTTTAAATGATTTATTATCGATTTTTCTTATTTGAAAGCAATATTTATTTATGAACGACTAATGTCCCGTTTAATTTATAAACTCTCTTATATTTTCAATTTAGTCCTTGAACTTCTTATTTATTTCAAAAATGCCCTTTTACACTATTAATTACTAGTTTGCCCTTTTATTCCTTATTTTCTTATCTTACCTTATTAATTAACTTATAAGTTACTGATTAATCCTTAATTTAACCCTTTGCATGTAAAATTATATTTTAGTCCTTTAACTTTGTACGGTTAACTTTTTACCCAATTAATTGATAAAATTACCATTTTACCCTTATTACTTATTTCCTTTTTCCCTTTTACTTATTACTTTCATCTTTTAAGAGAATTACCGTTTTATTCCTAAACTTTTAAACCCTCTTTATTTTAGTCCTTTTTCATATTAAACTTCCATTTTAGCTTCTCTTTTACACTTATAACATTTTCTCATCAATATGCCCCTAGTACAGATCCGACAGAAAACTCTCAGACAGGATATGCGGGACGTGAACCCCACAGGATCACAATAGAATGAGATATGACCTCCAGAATCATTCCTCATATAACATATGAACATATGACAGTACGTACGATAAATATACTATGGAGATCAGTGATCTCACCATAGTAAAGCAAGTTGCAATGACTTGCACCGCGGTATATGTATCCCTATGGCCAGCCAATTATATCCTGCACTAGGTTTTACTGCCTGAGTCTTTCTAAGGGCACATATTTTCTTAATTTTCCTTTTATTAGCTACTTTTTCATTCATTTTCTTACTTTTCATTCCTTGTCAATACCGTATCAATACTTTATAATTATAGTCAATCTTATTTACACATACTACGAAACATTTTACAGTATTTTACCATGTAATCAATAAATTTTGCCATAATTCATTCAAATTTCACCTTTTTCAACTAATACCTAATTAATATTTATTCTGAAAATATTCATTTAATTCCCATAAATTCTATAAAAATTCATAACTATTTATTTACATTAATATTAACATTAGAAAGCCTAAAATCATTAAAATCAC
Organism: Excoecaria agallocha; assembly: GCA_037975025.1. Classification (NCBI taxonomy): domain Eukaryota; kingdom Viridiplantae; phylum Streptophyta; class Magnoliopsida; order Malpighiales; family Euphorbiaceae; genus Excoecaria; species Excoecaria agallocha. The sequence continues at coordinate 66,790,683 of CM075810.1, forward strand.
TCAAATTTACATTAGTTTCTTATGAATCTTCATTCGGCCTATACTACATGTCTATCATATCATTGGTTTTAACTTCATTTAAAGTCTCTAATAGGCATATATAACTCCTAAATACTTGAATATAACATTACTTTCAATTATATCCCAATACATAAAATTTTTCTTAAGAAACCTAAAGGAAATTCACTAATTTAATAGGAAAATAAAAGGATTAATTAGCCACACACCTTTTTCTATGGATTAGCCTTGCCTAGACTTCCTTTTCCTTTCCTTTAGCTTGAGAAATTTGCTCCTCTTCTTGGATTACTTCACAAACCGAATTTTCCATCAAATATAACTCAATTATTTTGACCCCAAATGCTAAATTTAACAGCAAAAATGAACTCTAGGCACCCAAAACTAGTAGTAAGCACCTAAAAACCAATTAAAAATCAATAATTTCACATACCTAACTTTGACACCAAAACTTTAACCCTTGATTTCTCTTGATTCCCTTCCTTGAATCAAAGAATAGAGCTTGCTAGGATACTCTAGAGAGGTTGAAATCACTTTAGTAGGCTTTTATTTGGTGAGAATTGATGAAGAATTGAAAGAAAAAGAGAGGAAATTGGGAGAGTGGGAATTCGGCCACTTATGAAGGAGAAGAAGACACAAGCTTTTGCTGAAGATTTCTGGAGAAAGGCAAATTATATAGGTCTTATAAATGGGCTATGGGCTGGGCCTTAAATGGGTTTGAACTATTTAATTGTTTAGGCCTAATAATAACCCAATATTAGCCCTAATTAATTTCTCCCACTTTCCAACTTCAATTCTATTCAAATTTGATTCCATTATTCATATCACATTAAAAATAGGTTATACCTAAAATTTCAACCCAATCGAAGTTCGTTTTGGGTCCGATTCAATTTTATCGATCCGAATAAATTGAATCAATCCGATTCAAAAATACCAGTGTGGCCAAAAAATTCACTTTTTGTTACCAAAATATTCTATACATTATTTTAAGCATAAATGTAATTTTTGAAAATTTTTAGACTTCATTTGATATTTTTAGTAGCTAAAACGATCAAAAATTCAATTAAAAATCCTAAATCTTAATTTTCTCGGTTTTCTTTTTTTTGACTTTCGGAGGCCTGTTTGACCTCAAATTCACTTTAAATTTCAACCTTGGACTACCCGTGACTAGTACTTTCTAATAGTCCAATAAAATAGTTTTCACTTTCCGTGTCATTTTCAGCCCGGAGACACTATTTACTATCGGAAAGTACTATTCACGATCAGTCCGACGTTGAGGCCAATACATGGATAGTTTGATGTATGCAAAGTCGTGTACAAGATTTGATATATTCTATGTAGTGGGCATAGTAAATAGCTATCAATCTAACCCAAGTGAAGCATATTAAAAAGCAGTTAAGAGCATACTTAGATACCTTAAAGGTACTGCAGACTATTCTCTCTACTATCAAAGAAAGGATCTGCAAATGAGAGGATACTCAGATGATGAATGGGGAAGTGATGTGGATGAGAGAAAATTCACTTCAAGTTATGTATTATTGCTTGGCAAGGGTACCATTTTATGGAGTAGCAGGAAACAAACCTTTGTAGTCTCATCAACACTGGAAGTTGAATTTGTCATTTCCTTTGCTGTAGTACAAGAGGCAATTTTGGCTGAAATGATTTGTCAACCATTTAAGAGTAATTGCCTTAGATGAACTAGTGACAGTCTATGGTGACAGTCAGTCGTCGATGGTGGTATCAACATTAAGTATTAATAAATTAAAGATATTATTACACTAGAAGAAATTGAACTTACAGTACATTAAATGTAACATCCCATATCCAGTCAGTTAGAAGATCCAAATATCGGATGCCACACCCAAACTTAATTTCCTTTGAGAGGACTAACTATAAGATTCACTACTTAGAACCTTATTAATTTCCCAGTTATTGTTCAATTTCTAAAAATTTCGACAGAATTTCCCTTAAATATTATCAACTTCCTGTGAAATAAGAATATAAAATCAACACTTCTACCATCATACAACTACTTCCATAGCTTCAATCAAACTATAACACAAATATTCCCATCCTCCTTAATAAATCATTCAGTCTAACATTCTTCACCTGCCAAGTAAACATTATACCAATATTTCTGTTTTTAACTATATCTATACAATTTCATCATACAGTTGTCACAATTACAAAATCTCTTTTTCAACATCAACAAAGCATTATTAATATTACAACAAACTTTAATCATGTACATTCCAAAATAACGTAATAATAGCATAGTATAATCCACTTCTTAATGTAACCATATCCATCTGTAAATCTCATCTGTAGCATCTTTAAAGTATTTGCTTTATTTACCTCGAGCATATCAAATATTAACCTACATGTGGAGAGAACCACGCGCTAAGCTAAAACCTTAATGGTGACTACTAAATTTATCTCTACAGCTATACATTTTAACATGCATTTCTAAAACTTTAAATAATCACATTCAATATCATAAAATGTATATTATATAAAAGTTATAAATTCCAAACTTAGCATACATAAAAACGTAAGTAATCAATATTAAAACATCATATGTAGTTTATATAAATGATTTCTTAAGGTGTACTTAATTGTTTGTGAATTACATGAAATTAAATGGTTAATTTCATGTTGAGCTTCTTAATTCACATAAATTATTCACGAAATAGAACCAATTGAGCATGAGTATCGCATATTAATCATTCACACAAAATCACATACACCACATATCCGTGTATATGCATGTTTATTCCTAATTACGTAAGATTATACCAAATTATGTACTAAATAATTAACCTCAGTAAGAATATTTATTTATTTTAGTTAAATAATTATTTTTATAAGAGTTCTATCTACTTATTCATTTTTAATTTCCCCAGTAAAATCTAGTTGAATGGTACGACGAGCTAGATAAATGGAAATCAAATCCAAAAATCAACTACGGGATCTAGTTCTCGGAACCATTCGATCCATTCAACATTGTTTTCTCATTATTAACATACAACACTTTATCATTACTTTATATATTTACACACACACACACACACACATATATTTATATATATATATACATACATACATAAATGGACCGAGCTCTTAGAGCCATTCAGCCCACGACTTAACTTAAGTACATCCACCGAAACATTTCTATACATTTGAATACATACATATATTTATAAATATACATATGTGAAAAGAGCTCTCAGAGCCATTTAGCCCATGACTCAAAATTAATCAAACCCACTAGAAGAGCTCTCGGAGCCATTCAATCCGATAACCACACCAAGATGCAGTATTGTTAAACATCCCTAATTGGCATGCCAATCTTATTCTATTTCTCCCATTCCTATCTAATTTTACTAAGGGCAAAAGTAAAATCATCATTAAATTAAATAAATAACATTATACTTATGTTAGCATTACTTATTCTCATTTCTTATCATTTTCATCGTCTTTATTATCATGGGCACCGTAGTGCTCTAATTGTCACTTTTGAAATCTTGAACTATCATCAATTTATAACTTTTCATCAATCACCTTATTCAAATTATTTATATAAATTCAAAATCATATCTATGTATTTGTCATGTTTTTAAATATACATGCCATTATAAATTACACAGTCATCATCGTAAAATCATCCAGCTCAAGTTATACCTATTTACTTTCATACGCGATTTATAACAGTGTACTTTCCTCTTAAAATCTTAATTTCTCAAGATACATGTAATCATAGGTTTTGTTTAGTCATTTTAAATTAACAGTCAATATGAACCTTTAGAGATAAAGCCAATATCATACACCTAAAAATAAGCATAAAACTTCATATCGCATTTGAGTGATTACATACTTTTTTAGTAATCATAAATTTGCATATAAAACTATTAGACCCAAGCATGCTCCCTTAAAAACAAAACATAAGGAAGGTAGCTAACCAATTTATTTCCCAGTTTATGCAAGCAAAGTAGCATGCACTAACACATTCCCTTTATCTCTTCTTTTTGTGTTTCAAATCTTTTCTACATATAATTACCGTTCTACCACCAATACATGTATTCTTTCATGAATATGTATACTTATAATTTAGTATTCCACCAAGTTTAAGCTAATATTTACTTTCCATCTCAATTAAAATCTAAGTCAATCATAAAATATATTTTAGTCATTTCTCCATATTTTACATTCAAGTCAATATAGGATACTTCCTGGGTCCCAAATTGCGCACGCACACACACGCCCACACACACACACACACACACATATATATACACACACACACACACTCACAATTTAATGTATTATTCAGTTTCATAATTTGCTGAGTGTATATTAATCACAATTGTCGACCGATTAGATTAAATACATAAGAAGTTAAGTCATTGACTCGATGCATCTAGATGAGCAACTAAGTGTTATCAAGGCAAGAATCTAATTTATTTATTACAACTTAAAAGCTCAAGTTATAATTTTAACTCTAATTGCTTTGATTTATAATTCTTTATTAATTCTCTACTTTAGACATTTTAACTAACTTGAAGAGAAACCGAATTAATCATGAAACCTGTCAAGTGAACACTTATAACTCTTTAATTATTTAGTAAACTACATTTCCTCTCGACACCAAATTCATAAATCTGAAAACCTACTCAATGTTGCTATTCATATGCGATAGATAGAACTTGCCCAATAATTAAGTTTGTAAAACCAACATCAACGAAACCAAAATCAATAAAGTACAATTGAAAAGAGAGTACTACTTAATCAAGCAGCAAATAACAAAATAATTCAAATAAAAATACTCAAGCTTACACTCAAAATATTAATGATTATCCAAATGACAAAAGATACAATTGTCAAAGAAGTATTCCTTTAACAAAGAAGAATTCTCTTTTAAATTTTAAAGAAACTAGTCTTGTTCATTAATGTACATATTTCCTAACTTAACCAAGGCAATAATGTGTAAATACTAGAATGTAAATAGTACTTTAACTCAAATTCCAAAATCTACACTTGAAAACCAACTATTTTTGACACCTAACAGTACATACATTGTTGATATTTCAAATACAAACTCACAACACTTAACAATATTACATTCCATTTACTAATACATGATCATTTTATATTATGTTCTATTAAAATTATTCAAGAGATGTATCAATTATGCAAACTGTGATTTAATTTTTCAAAATACAAGCTTATGAACAGATTTAATAGTTTAAAATATTGCACGATTTAAACTAACCAGTGATAGATTCTATCCTAACTAAGATAACAAACTATTTTAATAAATAAATTGCATAATTTATTTAAATAATTTGTGGGGATAAATTAGGCAGTCACGTACCATTTAAAGTTGAATTTAAGCATTTTTCTCCAATTCTATCATCACTGTGCTCGTTTGACCGATCGTCGAAGCTTCAATGGAGATGCATTATTGTTGTCCATTTGTAGTTGGAATCACCGGCAGCCACCTGGTGGTGGTCATACGCCCCAATGTCTCCTCATTTGGTTGGGATCTACCTGAAAAATCATGAGTTCTTCCTCTTCGATCTTCTCATTGCCGATGATTAGGAAGGGGAAAAGGATACTGAGGCGATCATCATACCTTTAAAGGTTTTTCAAAGTGATGTATGTCATCGGTTGCTACCGTGGTTCACCAGAGTCCCGCATTGAAGCTTTGGCCATAATAAGAATTGGGGACTAGCTAGAGGAAAGGAGCACACCGAGGAAAGAAGTGGTGGTGCTCGCGAGTTGCCACTGACGAATGTGGTCAGCGTAGCCACTGGTAGGTTGTCCCCTTTTCTAGCTCCCTCTCTCGCCTTCCCTGCCCCTTTTTCTCTCTCCTTTCTTCTTTTTTCCTTCTCTTATCTCTTATGTACCTTTTCTTTCTTTTCTTTCTTTGTTTTTGTTTTATTTTATTTTTTGTTATTTTTCTAACTGTTAGCGGCCATAACAAGTTGTCCTAAGAATTCTAGGGACTACACAAGATCTTCTTCTTCTTTTATTTCATTATTATTATTATTATTATTATTATTATTATTATTATTATTATTTCATGTAAATTAATTTATATTAATTTATTATTTGTTATCAAAATATATTTTAATTAGAATTTTTAATTTTTGATCCCTAAAAATTATATGATTTACCAACTATTAACTGATCCGAGTTTAGGGACGTTACAATTCTCTCCGCCTTAAAAAAATTTCATCCTCGAAATTTATCTAGTTAAAGAGATAAAGGACAAATATATTCATGGTAGCATTTATTGCTACTAATTAGATTATTATACAAACTTTCATTAACCACGAGATCAAATTCACCAAAGTAGTTCGTTAGTTGCTCTAATCTATCAACATTTAATTGTTGCATATTTGCAATGTCAACCGGATTCCTTATCTGGTTGGTTTGCTCTAATCTAGATGTGTTATGTGAGTTACAATCTTTGAGTCAATTAAGAGTTAAAATCTAGTTAATCAATTTGAGAGACATAGCACAACATCCATTTCATTATCTCCAGACAACTGCTTCCATTTTCAGATCTCATATTCATAAAAGCTCCTCTATTTGTGTCTAAGGTAATCACTGGATAGTTTGGGGAAGATCCCAATAAGACCTAGTAGTACTTACATGATTATTATCACATATCCCCTTCGTAGGTACACCATTATATAAATCACCGCTAACTATCAGTCTTGATTATCGACATAATGTCATACCAACATTAAATCCATCATTGCAATAAAGAGGTTCCACTTCTAGATCACATCCCTATCAGTACCTATTTTGGCATGTATACTTACATTTCTCCACCTACTTTCCTTAATACCACTCAATTAATTCTAATTCACATCATTCTTCTATAAATATATCATATCTTTATACTTCAATGCACTCATTTAATAACCTATCAGTTCCCTTTCCATTGGGGGCGTATACACAAAACTTTATGCTATTGTGAATGGTCAAATAATGCTAATGATATGCATGTAATGTTATGCAAATGCATATCTCATATAATGACAATATATGTTAATTACCCATCCCCATGCTGAAATATTTAAATTGTAGCCCTTAATATCAAGGTCACTGACAGGTAAACAAAGTGCCACAACCTCCATCTTGACTAAATTCTATTATCCTATGCCCAGAAATGTCTAAACCTAAGCTCTGATACCATTAAATGTAACATCCTATATCCGGTCAGTTAGAAGACCCAAATATCGAATGCCACACTCAAACTTAATTTCCTTTAAAAGGACTAACTATAAGATTCACTACTTAAAACTTTATTAATTTCCCAGTTATTGTTCAATTTCTAAAAATTTCGACAGAATTTCCCTTAAATATTGTCAACTTCCTGTGAAATAAGAATATAAAATTAACACTTCTACCATCATACAACTACTTCCACATCTTCAATCAAACTCCAACACAAATATTCCCATCCTCATCAATAAATCATTCAGTCTAACATTCTTCACTTGCCAAGTAAACATTATACCAATATTTCTATTTTCAACTATATCTATACAATTTCATCATACAGTTATCACAATTACAAAATATCTTTTTCAACATCAACAAAGCATTATTAATATTACAATAAACTTTAATCATTTACATTCCAAAATAACATAATAATAGCATAGTATAATCAACTTCTTAATGTAACCATATCCATCTGTAAATCTCATCTGCAACATCTTTAAAGTATTTTCTTTATTTACCTCGAGCATATCAAATATTAACCTACGTGTGGAGAGAACCACGCGCTAAGTTAAAAGCTTAGTGGTGACTACTAAATTTATCTCTATAGCTATACAGTTTAACATTCATTTCTAAAACTTTAAATAATCACATTTAATATCATAAAATATATATATATAACAGTTATAAATTCCAAACTTAGCATACATAAAAACGTAAGTAATCAATATTAAAACTTCATATGTAGTTTATATAAATGATTTCTTAAGATGTACTTAATTGTTTGTGAATTACATGAAATTAAATGGTTAATTTCATGGTCAGCCTCTTAATTCACATAAATTATTCACTAAATAGAACCAATTGAGCATGAGTATCATATACTTATCATTCACACAAAACCACATACACTTACATATTCGTGTATATGCATGTTTATTCCTAATTGCGTAAGATTATACCAAATTATGTACTACATAATTAACCTCAATATGAATATTTATTTATTTTAGTTAAATAAGTATTTTTATAAGAGTTCTATCTACTTATTCATTTTTAATATTTGACCCTGATAAAATCCAGCAAAATGGTATGACGAGTTAGATAAACGGGAATCAAATTCAAAAATCAAATACAGGACCGAGTTCTCGGAACCATTCGGTCATTTCAATATTATTTTCTCATTATTGACATACAATGCTTTATCATTACTTTATATATTTACACATACATATACATACATAAATATATAGTACATACATACATAAGTGGATCGAGCTATCGGAGCCATTCAGCCCATGACTCGACTTAAGTACATCCATCGGAACATTTCTATACATTTGAATATATATATATATTTATAAACATACATATGTGGACAGAGATATCGGAGCCATTCAGCCTAGGACTTAAAATTAACCAAATCCACCAGACAAGCTCTCGGAGTCATTCAATCCGGTAACCACATCAAGATGCAGTACTGCTAAACGTCCCTAATTGGCATGCCAATCTCATCCTATTTCATCCATTCCTGTCTAATTTTATTAGGGGAAAAAATAAAATCATCATTAAATTAAATAAATAGCATTATACGTATGTTAGCATTACTTATTCTCATTTCTTATCGTTTTTATCTTGTTTAATATCATGGGCACATCAGTACTCTAATTGTCACATTTGAAATCTTGAACTATCATCAATTTATAACTTTTCATCAATCACCTTATTCAAATTATTTATATAAATTCAAAATCATATCTATGTATTTATCATGTTTTTAAATATACAGGCCGTTATAAATTATATCGTCATCATCGTAAAATCATCTGGCTCAAGTTATACCTATTTACTTTCATATGCAATTTATAACAATATATTTCCCTATTAAAATCTCAATTTCTCAAGATATATGTAATCATAGGTTTTGTTTAGTCATTTTAAGTTAACAGTCAATATGAACCTTTAGAGATAATGCCAAGATCATACACATAAAAATAAGAATAAAACTTCATACCGCATTTAAGTGATTACATACTTTTTTAGTAATCATAAATTTACATATAAAACTATTAGACCCAATCATGCTCCCTTATAAGGAAGGTAGCTAACCGATTTATTTTCTAGTTTATGCAAGCAAAGTAGCACGCACTAACATGTTCCCTTTATCTCTTCTTTTTGTGTTTCAAATCTTTTCTGCATATAATTACCGTTCTACCACCAATACATGTATTCTTTTATGAATATGTATACTTATAATTCAGTATTCCACCAAGTATAAGCTAATATTTACTTTCCTTCTCAATTAAATGCTAAGTTAATCATAAAATATATTTTAGTCATTTCTCCATATTTTACATTCAAGTCACTATAGGATACTCCCTGGGTCCCAAATTATACACACACACACATATATATATATATATACACACACACACACACACAATTGTCGACCTATTGGAGTAAATACATAAGAAGTTAAGTCAGGGGTGAGCAACGGTCGGTTCGGTTCAATAATTGAATCGAACCGAAATAACCGAAAACCGAAATTCTCTTATTTTTATCAACCGAACCGAACCGAAATTTTAGAATAACCGAATTTAAACCGAACCGAAATTTTTGGTCGGTTTGGTTCGATTAACCGAAAAACCAAAATTTAAAATTATTTTTTAAAAAATAAAAAATATTGTGTTTAAAAATTATAAAAAATTATAAATTATAATATACTAAAGTAAAAACATCTAAATTGTACAAATAAAAGTTCAAATTAAAGAAATAATCTCAAAATATATAATAAATAATACAACAAAACCATTAAAATTTTTTTTATTTAATCGGTTTTCAATTTAATCGTCAAAATTTTAAATTATCACCTAAAAAATAGATATTAATAATTGATAAATGTACTCATATAATTTACAACTAAAAATAAAATAATTTATATGTATAAAATAATTATTTAATAAAAAAATCAAAAAAATATATATATAATTATATAAATTTCGGTTCGGTTCGGTTTTTATGCGGTTTTCTCCTTTAAAAACCGAACCGAACCGAAAAACCGAAATTTTTCAAAATTAAAAACCGAAAAACCGAACCAAATTAAAAAAATCGGTTGGTTCGGTTCGGTTTTTCGGTTTTGTTCGGTTTTTGCTCACCCCTAAGTTAAGTCTTTGACTCGATGCATCTAAATGAGCAACTAAGTGTTATCAAGGTAAGAATACAATTTATTTATTACAAATTAAAAGCTCAAGTTATAATTTTAACTCCAATTGCTTTGATTTATAATTCTATATTAATTCTCTAGTTTAGATATTTTAACTAACTTGAAGAGAACCCGAATTAATCATGAAACCAATCAAGTGAATAGTCATAACTCTTTAATTATCCAGTAAACTACATTTCCTCTTGACACCAATTTCATAAATTTAAAAACCTACTCAATGTTGATATTCATATGCAATAGATAGAACTTGGCCAATAATTAAGTTCGTAAGACCAACATCAACGAAACCAAAATCAATAGAGTATAATTAAAAAGAGAGCACTACTTAATCAAGCAACAAACAACAAAATAAATCAAATTAAAATGCTCATGCTTACACTCAAAATATTAATGATCATCCAAATGACAAAAGATGTGATTGTCAAAGAAGCATTCCATTAACAAAGAATAATTCTCTTTTAAATTTTAAAGAGACTAGTATTGTTCATTAATGTACAGATTTCCTAACTTAACCAAGCCAATAATGTGTCAATACTAGAATGCAAATAGTACTTTAACTCAAATTCCAAAATCTGCACTTGCAACCAACTATTTTTGACACCTAACAGTACATTCACTATTGATATTTCAAACACAAACTCACAAGACTTAACAATATTACAATCCATTTACTAATACATGAACATTTTATATTATGTTCTATTAAAATTATTCAAGAGATGTATCAATGATGCAAATTGTGATTTATTTTTTCAAAATACAAGCTTACGAACAGATTTAATAGTTTAAAATATTGCGCAATTTAAACCAACCAGTGATAGATTCTATCCTAAATAAAATAAAAAACTATTTTCATAAATAAATTGCATAATTTATTTAAATAATTTATGGAGATAAACTTGGTAGTCATATACCATTTAAAGTCGAATTTAAGCATTTTTCTCCAATTCTGTCATCATTGTGCTCGCTGGAGCTTCGTCGGAGCCTCGCCGAAGATGCCCTAATGCCATCCATTTGTAATTGGAATCATCGGCAGCCACCTAGTGGTGTTCATGCGCCCCAATACCTCCCCATTTGGTTGGGATCTACCTCAAAAATTGCCGACTTCTTCCTCTCTGATCTCCTCATTGTCGACGATTAGGAAAGGGAAGAGGATACCTGGGCAATCATCTTACCCTTAAAGGCTTGTTAGAGCGGTGCGTGTTGCCAATTGTTGTCATGGTTCACCAGAGTCTCGTATTGAGGCTTTGGCCATTAGAAGAATCGAGGACTAGCTAAAGGAAAGGAGCATACCAAGCAAAAAAGTGGTGGCGCTCGTGAGTTGCCACCGACGAGGGTAGCCGATGTGGCCGCTAGTCGGCTGTCCCCTCTTCTGGCTCCCTCTCTCGCCTTCCCTGCCCCTTATTCTTTCTCATTTCTTCTTTTTTTCCCTTTTCTCCTTTCACTTTTGTACCTTTTCTTTCTTTTGTTTATTTGTTTTTGTTTTTTTTTAATTTTTTTTCTAATTGATAGTGGACATAACAAGTTATCTCGGGAATTCTAGGGACTACACAAGATCTTGTTCTTCTCTTTTTCTTCACTATTATTATTATTATTATTATTATTATTATTATTATTATTATTATGTGAATTAATTTATATTAATTTATTATTTGTTATCAAAATATATTTTAATTAGAATTATTAATTTTTGATCCCTACAAATTATACGATTTACCAACTATTAACCAACCCGAGATTAGGGGCGTTACATTTTTTTGCTAGATATGATTGCAGATCCATTAATAAAACTTGTACTCAGAGATGTATTTTGAGAGACACATTAGATCTCAGAGTTTGCATAGGATTTAATTTGCAATGTTTATGTTCCCTTGTCATTATTATTTATGAATAATAATAATTGAGTTTATTGTTGGCCATACATGAGTGTGAATGTTTATATGTGAACATTTACTCTTATAAGATAGAGCATGTCAGATAGAAAATTAACCCACTCGCATGGGTTTTTATATTAGATTTGTTAATAAATTAACAAAGTCTAATATGAGGCAATTTTTGAACACAATGTGAATTTCGAAAACCTATTCAAAATAAAAGTGTCGTCTTGCAGAAATTGCAAGATGAGTTTTGTTAACGTGTAAGATAAAGACACACATGAGGTTGTGTGCTTTGGATTAAGATCCAAAATAAGATTAAGAATGATCCGATGATCTGTTAAACGTAACTATAATATTTTATCTAAAAAGCTAGAAATAGTCCTGAAGGATGTGGACTAAAGTTGAATGCTTTGGTGCATTGCAACCTTATACTTCTGTATGGTGTTAAATAATAATAAGACATACGCTCCTTTAAGGGAAAGAAAATAACACCATAACACATGTATCATACCATGTGTGCTTGAGTTGGTTGAGGGAAGGGAATCTTATGTGAAGGATCTCAAATTTTTCCTAGTGTGAGATCCTAATTTTTTACTCTTAGGACCCTTAACTTATACCCGAAGTATAGTTCAGTGTGGCTAGCTTAGTTAGTCTCTAAAGGTTTATGGAAAAATTCATTTCGTCATGTGCGAGTGGAAGATAAAAGAGTTTGGGATACGTCCATGACTCATAAAATGATAAATTGGTCCCGATATAATAGAGATTATATCGGAACAGAAAATAATTTATATGGGATTATTTTCATATTAGGTTTTCCCTTAATTAGGAAATTTACCATTTATGTGTACATTAATATAGACGGTTGCATATTAATTTTGTAACTGCCATATTTATTATTTCCTCATTAAAATTTGTAACTTTCATATTTAATTCTTATTTATTAAGAAAATTATGATTTCCTTAATGTGAGCCATATATAAAGGGCTAAGAATTTTGGAAGAAAGAGGAAGAAAAAATCTCTCATACTGAATTGTTGTCAATTTTTCACCATACTCGATTTTTCTATCCATGGAGCTTTTAGTTCGTGGATCTATTCTTTCATTCCGTAGTTCGTGACACGTAGATGATAGGCTTTGCTGGTAACGTGAAACAATCGATTTTCGCTTCTGTTTTAATGAATCTGCGCTACGAAAGGTATTTATATATTTTCTTCTCATAATATATTGAGATACATTTACTATCCCTTTTCCCACTGAAAACTATAATAAGCGGGACTAAAGATAAGATAAGAAATTGTTCTTACCATTAATAATTAATATGGTTCAAAATGAAGATAAGTGGAGAAAAAGTAATGACTATGATTGCAAGAAATTTATATGATATCAATTGTGGAGTGGACAACAACAAGTGGGCATAAAGTCACAAACCAAAAAAGATGCCAATGCCAAACAAATATTAATTTGGTGAAATACGTCCCGTGGCACTTCATATCAATATGAAATCTTCTTAAATTTCAAAATACATGTGTTTGTTATTGAAAAAAAAAAAAGAAGTAAATATGAAAGCTAATTTGATTGGAAATAATTAATTTGTTCCTCTAAACATGACAACATTCATTTTTTTTATACAAACAAAAAAAAATTATTAATTAATGTTGATTTTATGAAATATTTATTATACTTTACTAAAATATCATTTTTACTTATTCTTTTTAGTTATATTTTTACCCAATTAATTATCTCATTTTTTGTGCATTCAATAATATATATATATAATACTTCTTGAAATTCGATAATGTCACTTTGAATGGAAAAAAAACCTTCTCAAAAATTGTTGTGATAAGTGGAACCGAGAGAGTCTGTATGGAGAAAAAGCGGCTAATTTATATTCCCTCTGTACCAAGTTGTGTCAAATTTCACTTTTTTTTTACACATATTAAGATAATCAATTTTTTTTTAATTTTATCAAAAAGTATTCTAAAAAACTATAATTTTTTATATATTTAATGGGAAAAATTTGTGTAAAAAGAATTAAAAACATTAGTATAGTTTCGATATCACTAAAAAGATAAAATTGTAATAAATGCAATAATAAATATTATTTCAATTTAAGAAAATGACACTTGATGTCGAATAGAAAGAATAATAAATATATATATATATTTAAGTTAGTGGTGCGGTGACCACTTTTCCATTCTCTCTCTCTCTCTCTCTCTCTTTTTTTTTTTTTTTTTCTGTCTTTGTCGTTGTTGTTTTTGGCCTTTTCTTTTCCATTTTTGGAGTCTGAAGTGGAATTTTGGTGTTCAAGTTCTATATAATCTTATCTTATTAATTACCTTACGTATACCAAGTCCATAAAATAACCTATAAAAACTGAAGCAGAGAAAAGTTGCCCATTCTTCTTAATTATATAATAATTTGTTTCTTACTTTTCTTGCCACATACAAAAATAATCATAAATTAATATTCTTTTAGCTAGCACCATTATCTTCTAACATTATCCATTATAGTAATAATAATCATTCATGTAAATCATCCTTTATTTTAGCAAAGGCAGAAAAAAAAATGTTTAATAGAAACAATAAACACATTATATCAGATCATACGAATTAGAATCAGTTTTTTCACTTTTGAATTTTTTGGGTTATCAGTTTTTCAAACCACTTTCAGTTTGGATTTTTTTATTTTTTTAGGTGAGTTTAGATCAAATATGAGATCATAGTTAGAAATGAAAAACCAAATCAAACTTGAAATTGAATCGCAAGCTATTCGATATATTTGGTTTAATAAATATAATTTTTAAATTTTTTGATGTTATTATTTAAAATATATAATTGATATTATATATAACTTATCATATTGATCAATTTGAAGTTTTTAGTGTCTAAGGTCAACTTTGGCCACTGATCAAACTTGGTTAAACATATTATTATTTACTGCAAAACCATAATTTAGATTTTAGTTTTAATTTTAAACACCTTAAATGAATTCATTTTAGCTTCAAATTTTATTTTTTGATTTGTCTCAAATGGCACTATTTATACCTTAAAAGAATACTATTCCTGCCCTGAATGGCACTATTTATCTCAAAAACTACTATTCACGATCAGATATGTATTATTTATAAATTCAAAATTTTTGAAGTATTATATTTTCTTTCAAATTTGAAATGTGATGTTTTGATCAGAAAAAATCTAAAAAGTATGACTAAGCAGCACTGCTATGTAATATAAGATGGCAGATGAATTATGAGTAGCAAACAATGACATATTATGACTTGAAGCGAAGAAAAATAAAAAAAAATGCAAATAATAAAATTTATCGGTTCACTATTTTTGGGGTAGATTTAGATCGAAAATTTAGGTCGGGTAAAAATTATCAGGTCTAGTTTTTAAATTTTTAGTTTATGGAAGCGTTTTTAGGTATGGTACAATGTGTAGCACATGTGTGCACGCTATTAGATTTAACGATACAAATATGCATGCACTAAATTATTACTCTTTTATATTTATCTAATATTTAAGAAAATATAAAATAAGTGGGAACAAAGAAAAAATTTAACTTTGGATTAGTGGTCTGTGAAGTGTTTTGAACAGGAAAACGAAAGAAAGGGAGAAAGAGAGGCATTGTAATTATGTGGATGCACATAACCAAATCAAAATCCCTATGAAAATCTTTAATTTGATTATATTTATTAATTACAAAGTTAAATTAATGTTATAACATGATTTCAAGCGATCCCATTGATTTTGGGTTTTATTCTGTTCCTTTATATTTTAATATTGTCTATATTATTTTAATCATCTAAGTAAATTTTAAAATATAGCGAAAAGGAACTTCCAATTAAAAAAAATAAGAATCATTTGCAATGATATTTAAATTATTGATTCGAGAATTAATATTTGAGAGATCTATTGCTTGGTAAAGATGGCATCCTTTTCCTAGTTTGAATCTTCTACATCTCATCTTTCCTATTTAAGGGAAGATTGGTATTGAGATTGTCTTTTATTTATTATGGTAATCAAAGAATCATCTTAAAACAGTATAATGTGCATCAACATGGTCATAATTAATTTTTCTGACTATTAACATGTGCACATCTTTAAAGGGAAAACAAATATTTATGATTGATTCCAAGTATAAAATAGCAAGATTTAGTAATATATTTATGGTTGAAGGTCAAATTAAAACCTTAAATTTAGCTCGATAGTTAAGCGCTTAGTAAATTGGTAAGTCAATTTCATTCTTAATAAAATAAAAGTGGATCAAATAGATCTTAATGGCCATCCAATTTAAATGACAGAATATTCGGATTTTTTTAATAATATAATTTGAAAAAAAAAAGGAAAAATAAGGCTAGAGTAAACTTATTTAGCAAAATGGTGTTATTAGAAACAGGCATAGTACAGTTCTAAGGCTATGTTTGGTTTTCTATATTGTATATAATATAATATAATATAATATAATATAATATAAATTAATATAGCCGTCACTTCCATCACTACCACCATCACTACTATCCCACCATAATCGTCACCATCATTGTTGTCCCCGCCATTACTATTATTACCGTCACTTCCACCACTACTACAACCATCATCCTATCATAACCGCCGCTGCCACTATCATTACTGTCACAACTATTATCGCTGTCGCCACTATCACTATCATCATCACTACCATTACCATATTGCCACTACACTATTGCCGTCACAATCATCGCTGCCACCGTAGCCACACGGCCAGCGTCACCATCTTCATCTAATTATTGCTAATTTATCTATTAATATATATATTCATATTCCAAAAAAAAATGTACACTTTAAGGAAAACAAAATTAATGTATGTATGTATGTATGAAAAACTGTATTTTATAATTATTTTTCATTTAAATTAATAACATTAAAAAATTTTAATTTTATATTGTAATATTTTATACTATATTTGGTATACAATGATGTACTGTATTATTTTTTAAAAATAATATAGTATACCATTGTATACCAAATATAGTATAAAATATTACAGGTTATTACAGTTTTGTATGAAATATTGTATATAATAATACAAGCTAAATAGTATAGGCTAATGCTATGTAGACTAATACAATATATCAAACTTTAACATATCCTAAAATAACTAGATCCCACAAAATCTGAAAAATTGTTCTACAACCGGCATATACAATTCAGTTTCTAACATGATATCTATCAATTATATATATATATATATATATATATATATATATATATATATATATATATATATATATATATATATATAAGAAAAGAAGACAAATTCACAGGATGATGTTTTCACTTTTGAATAAAAACAAGAATAAAAGGAAAAATACATTCCCAGGTACCTAAATTATCCACTTTTTTTTTTTGCATTGGATCCGTCTACCAGAAAATGTCAAATTGAGTCCCTTAGCTAATAATCCACTATAAATTGAGTCCGGTTAGCATCGAATAAGAAGTAATATGAACATTTATAGACCCCACTAACAGATTTAAAATTAATTTTTTTTACGGATCAGATGCTTAATTGGTTTTGGTGGAAAATGCGAATAGTATTAGGAAGGAATTGAAATCTTTAACCCCCCCATTTTGCTTGGAATTAAAAATCTCACTCCTAAAATCATTGGTATCCTCAACTCATCAACAAGCAATCATGCTCTTCCAGTGGCATTTAGCTTGAGAAGTTCAAGCGGAAACAACAGTTTTGGAATTGAGAATTTGAAGCCGATGTGCATTTGTCACAGAAAAGTAGTGTTGTTTATGTCCAAGAGTGTCGCAAAACCAGTTGTTAACGTCACCTGAGAAGAAAGCCAAAATACTGGAATGAGGCAGCAGCTTTAGCTAAAAGGGCTTTCGCCGCTGGGTAATCCCTCTACATGAAGCACCGTAGATTTGATAGAGCCCAGAAGAAGCCAAATGACGATGCCAGTTCAAGATACCTTCAATCCCATGACATCGAGAAAGCACCCCATACGCTGATTCAATAGAAAAACTACCATTAGCTGAAGGTAACCAAATAAAACTATCATCACCTAATCCTTCTACCCAATTGATGCCAAAATGCTGCTATTTAAGAACCTACTAATAATATCTCTCCGCCACCCATTAATAGGGTCTTACATGTCCTTAACAGAAAAATGGGAGATGTAATTCCAAGAGCTAGAGATATAAAGGACCCACCTTCGCCCAGTTATCATACCAAAAGGTGACAGGACACCCATTATTAATATTCCAACAAAACATTAGCTCTGAAAAGGGCCCAAGTCTAACAATATTCCTCCACATAATCGACCCTGTAGTGGAATTTAAATTAACCGGCCAAAAATTCTTTGTTATCCGATACTTAGCTTTGAAATTCCTGACCCACAAAGCCTCCTTATCATGTAAAAGGCGCCAAATAATCTTCAGAATAAAAGCATCATCACAGGACCTTAAATTTTTAATCCCCTCTACCCGCCAAAGATAAAGCTTTAGCCTTCCAACTACTCAACTTACCTTTAACTTTATCAATTAAATAAGTGTAAAATTTAATACCCGATCTGCCATGAATAATTGGAGTGCCTAAATAAAACCCGAGGTCATCTGTCAACTTAAAACCCGAAATATTCCTCAAGGCCAGAGCCACTTCTCGACTGACATTCTTAGAGACACAAACCGAACTCCTTGTTAACCCGTTGATCAGAGCAGCGACAAAAATCCTCGAGCACTCCGTTAATGACATTCAACTGATCCATTAAGGATTTTGCAAAGAAAATAAGGTCATCCGTGAAGAAAAGATGGGATAAATTAAGGAGGTCCACCTTGACCAAGAACAACTGGCTTCCACTTACCTTACCTAACAGTCTTGTTAATCCCACGGAAGAGACGCTCCATACATAAAACAGAAAGATGGAAAGATAGAGGATCACCTTGCCGGATACCACGTGAAGGAAAAAATCTGTCAGAAAGATCGCCATTCCAAATAATTCTCGAACTACTAAGTGTCAAAAATGAAATCCCACCTGAGTTTATCGTACACATTTTCCAGATCAATTTTGATCATCACCCAACCTTTATTACCCGATTTAATTCTCATAGAGTGGGCAACTTAATTCTTGAACGATGAGCACATTGTCTGTGATTTGGCAGCCAGGGATAAAGCTAACTTGATTAGCTCCCATTAGCCCCATGAGAAAAAAGGACTTAATGAGTAGTGGGATAATAGTTAAGGGAGTCAATGTGAGGTTTATTTTGTAGAGAGATCTGAAGCAAAAAAAAAAAGGATAAAATCGATTATCCATGGTAAAAATTAAATACATATAATAACAATATGCCTCATAAAAATGCATGCATAAGATTAAAATATAAATTCTAAAATTTTTAAAGATAAATTACTGATAAAAGTATAAGTTACTAAAATTTAATGCCAATACAATAAAAAAAAAATTTACACAAACACTTTGCAAGTAGATCCAATAAATGGGTATTAAAATGAATTGGGTTATAAATAGATATGATCGTAAACGTAAACGGCTCGTGGATTGGTCACAAATGGATTAGGTGGATCATAGATTGGCCAACAAGTTAATGAATCAACCCGGTGGTCATGGGTCAATTCATTTGACCTTTTTTTTTTTCAAATTAAACAATAACTTTTCTTTCATAATATAAAGTTTAAACTTATAAATATTACATTCAAACACTTAAAATACTAAGATGTCAAAATCCAACTCTGATAACACTTCAATATACAAGAAACTTTACATTATGGATAAAGAAAATAGCTTGAAAAAGATAATTCTCCTCGTTACTGAAACAACAAGAAGCCATGAAACCACTTAATATAATCGAATTATCTATCGTTAGTCTACTTTGTGTTTGATACAATTCTAAACTACTATTGGTGTCTGTAAAAACAATGTAAAATGCAACATGATTATGAAATGAAAAATGAACAGGCTACAAAAAAAAAAAACAAGTAATTTGTGCAAATTTATGTTTAAAATATAGAAGCAAATACCCAAAAATAATGTAAAAGAAATGAGAGCGAACACATATTTTATAGTTTGGTTATGGGTAATATAGGTCACATGGATCAACCCAATCCACTCAATTTATGTGTTGACTCAACTCAATCTATTTGATTCATGGGTTGACCCAACCCAATCCAATTTTTTACAAGTTATCCAGGTAGGGTCATATTGGGTTATTTAGGGTGAAGTTGGGTTCAAAATCTTACAGGCTATATGGGTTGGGTTCATGAGTCGGGTCAAAGTTTGACAAGTCTATTTGCAAGACAATAAAAAATAATTTAACATTAGTTTATCATTCATCAATATTGACAGATGGATGGATTTTGTGATTAATTAAGTAACAAAATATACTCATGTTTAAATATAGAAAATGGTATTTTCAATTAAAAATGTGAAAAATTATCCCTTTATACCATATTTACATAGAACCAATGGTTAATCAAACATTAAACACAAGTTCAAGTCAATTAAACATAAAATCTTAAAAATTAAAGTGCACATCTACATTCAATCGGGTTGGATAGCCATATAGATCGGTTTGAACTCAATTTTAGCTACTG
The DNA here is from genome assembly GCA_037975025.1 of Excoecaria agallocha. Lineage (NCBI taxonomy): Eukaryota > Viridiplantae > Streptophyta > Magnoliopsida > Malpighiales > Euphorbiaceae > Excoecaria > Excoecaria agallocha. Next base: position 66,811,625 of record CM075810.1, read on the forward strand.
AGTTAACGGTTTTATAATTTTTTTTATCCAGTCCTACTCTCAACTACTAATTACACTAGCAAGTTGTAATTTTAAATGCCTTTTTCTGTAAGAGATATTTCTCAAATTCTTATTATTATTTTTTATTTAATAGGTCCAATCATAGTTTTCAGAATCGTATAGAATAAAGAACCAGTAAACGTTTATGGGTTAGAAATTTAATTGTGATATTATTAAGGTTGAACCAGTTAAAAATAAAATCCACTAAAATATAAATTTCAAAACATTTCATATTATAATATTTATAATAAAATTTTTAAGATACTAATATTTGAAAATATAAATAATATTCTCTCACTCCCATAATTTCTATCCATTTTTATTTTTCATATATAACAAGAAATTGTAGTTATTATCGTTAGTGGACAAAAAATTTTCTCTGACTTCCACATTATATCCATCCTAATTCCTAAATATAGGATAGTAATTAAATGTTATTAAAACTAAATTAATAAAAACAAAATTAAATAAGGGTATAATAGTATAATTTATAGATTAACTAGTATGCAAAAATAAATAAATTAGACAATATTTTTGGACAGAGTAAAAATGAAAGGTGAACAAAAGTCTTGGAGAGTATAATTAAGTGAGCCAGTGCGCACATGTGTTCAGCGTCGGATCGGGCAAGGTACGCACCGGCACACTCATGTTATTCTCTAGGCAGTTACATTTTTTTTTTTTTTTTGCGAAATGCACGGAGTATCCTGGATGGCCTTCAACTGTGGAAGGCACCTTTAAGCCCGTACCACATCTAGACTAATCCTCGTTCGCACCGTGTCGGGCCCAATTAAGGGGTAGTACATTTAAGCATGTACTAATTCATTTAAGCACGGAGTAATTTGAAATACACTCATGTTCTTCTTCTTCATTTCTTTTTTTTTTTATTTTATGTTTAAATTTTACTTTACTTTCAATTTAACAAGTACTAATTCGGTATAAGTACATTTAAACCGTGCAATCAATAAAACACGTATGCTGTTTTATGCCCAATTTAACACTCAACTTAAAAATTTTAACAAATTATGTATTTATTTTATCAATTCCTTTAAATTTCAGGACTCTTTCTAAAATTAATGTTAAAGTTAATGGAATAATGGCTTGGCACGTACTCATAGAACCCACTTGCTTACATTTTTATTCTCTTATTCTCTTTAAGACTAATGTAATTTAATCAGTATTAGTACAGGTGCATATTTAAACTATCAAACTGTAAATATTCATTTGATCTAATTGTTTAAATATGTGTGCTTGCATAGTATCTCATCCTTAATTTCATTGGCTGTTTGCCTGTATATATATAAAAAATTTAAATTTGTTTCGTGTCAAGGTTTTATTTTTAGGTACGCCTGATTCCAGCAAAATAAATGCAATAAGAATTGCTAATTTCGATTTTAATTCTAAAGTTCCCTTAAAAATTTGTTGGACTGCTCGTCTATTTGTCTGAACTTTTCTTCAAGCCCATCTAAGCCGAGTATATAAAAGGGATTTGCATAAAAGTGCCATAAAAAAGTGGAGATCTTTTTTAAAATTACTATCTAATTTTTTTTTATTTCAAAAAATAATAATATTTTTTACTCACTTGAATATAAAAATCCGAAATGGTTTATTTGTTTTTTTTTAATTATGTTGCTGTGTTTTATGGAAATTGTCTCATTGAATCAGAAGGAAAAGCACACACTAAAAGAATAAAAAAGAAAAGAAATCAGATCGATTTCTTTACCTGATATTTTTATATATATAATTTCCGCCATATAATCATACACATAACACAAATGATCAAGCGAAGCGATAAATTTTATGCAGCGTTGTTATTTTCTTTTTGGATTTGCGCCATTTGTGAGTTATTCTATTTTTGTGTTTTTTGTGGTTATCATCAATTCTCTTTTAAGTGTTCAGTTGCATTGTCAAAGTGACAATATTCTAGACTATTGCGGCTGTTGCGTGTGTGTTTTATATATATATATATATATATATATATGGTATTGTTTTATGTGCTATTGTATATATGTATTAAGTTTTTACCAGTAAATAAACAATTTGGTATTAAGATGGTATTTTATGAAATTTAAATTTAAATTACAATATGGCTATATATATATATATATATATATATATATATATATATATATATATATATATATATATATATATATATATATATATATATATATATATATGTTGAGATGGGTTCACTGAAGTATCAATATGTTGTCAAAGGAACCTCTATGGAAATCAATTGATTTATTTCAACATATATAATTGGTTTTGTGTATGTAATTATATAAATATTGATTGGCCCAAAGGAAAGTTGATGTTTAATATGATTATGTATACATTTGTGGCAGTTAACATGTGATAATTATTTGGTCTTACATGTGAATTATAAATCAGCCCAAAGGAAGAATTATTATTTTTGTTTAATTGCTACATCAAGATATCACTTACAAGTTAATATTTTGTCCAAACATAAAATATTAATGGAGTGCCAGATGTCTTGAGATGGATGTTAACTGTATTTAAATTTGTTATTCAATTTTGGTATTATTTTGGTACTTATGTGAGTTTATTTTATATGTTTTGTTCTAAATTCATTTTCTGCTCCTACTGCTAGTATCAACTCCATTTCTATGCTGACTGGCACGAATTTTAAGGCATGGCAAGAAAGTGTATTCTCAGAGTTATGGACCTAGACCTTGCACTAAGGAAACCTAGACCTGCTGACCTCACTGATGAAAGTATCTCTGAACAAAAGAGGGAGATAGAAAAGTGGAAAAGGTCTATTCGCATAAGTCTTATGGTCATTAAGCGTGCCATTCCTGAAGCTTTTAGGGGCACAACATCCGATCAAGTGGAAACAACTAAGGTTTTCCTTGAGGACCTTGAGAAGAGATTTGCTAAGAATGAAAAGGCTGAAACAAGTACAATCTTAGCAAAACTCATCTCTATGAGATATACAGGTAAAGGAAATATAAGGGAATACATTATGGAAATGTCTAATCTTGCTTCAAGTTTAAGGGCACTCAAGTTGGATTTATCCGAAGACTTGTTAGTGCATTTGGTTTTGATCTCTCTTCTTGCATAATTTGGTCAAATTAAGGTGAGCTATAACTATCAAAGGGACTCATGGACCCTTAATGAGCTCATCTCTCACTGTGTTCAGGAAGAGGACAGATTAAAGCAAGAAAAGACACCGAGTATTCATTTGGTCTCCACCTCAAAGGATAAAAAGAAAGAAAATAAGAAAAGGAAGAATAAGGAAGCTGCTGTAACAACACCACACAAGAAACAGCATAAGGAACAAACTAAAGATGGATGTTTCTTTTGTGGAGCTGTAGGACACTAAAAGAAGCAATGTACCAACTATCACACTTGGCATGCTAAGAAATGTATGCTTCTTAACTTTATTTGTTTTGAAGTTAATTTGGATTCAGTACCTAGACACACTTGGTGGATTGATTCAGGTGCAACAACTCACATTAGTGTGTCCATGTAGAGTTGCCTGAATTGTCGAAAGTCTAATAATGGTGAGAGATACATCTATGTTGGTGATGGCAAATTAGTCGAAGTCGAAGCAATTAGAACTTTTAGAATATTTTTAAGAACTGGTTTTTATTTGAATTTGTTTGAGACTTTCGTTCTACCGTCTTTTAGGCGAAATTTGATTTTTGTTTCAGCATTTGACAAATTTGGGTATTCTTGTTCATTTGGAAATGGAAAATTTAGTTTTTTTCAAAATTCAAGTTTGGTTGGATCTAGTTCTTTATCAGGTTATGATAATCTATATTTAATTGATACAATTGCTTCAGTTAATGAATTCTTGCATGTTCATTCAATATGTAAAAAGCGTAAATTAACTATTGAGAATTCAGCTTCGTTATGGCATAAGAGATTAGGTCATATCTCTAAAAAGAGAATTGAGAGACTTGTGTCTGATGGTATTCTTGATCCCCTTGGCTTTTCAGATTTTGACATGTGTATGAATTGTATTAAGGGAAAACAAACGAATGTCAAGAGATTTGATGCCAATAAGAAAACAGATGTCTTAGAACTAATACATACATATATTTAATTATGGATCATTTCCTCTAGCTTCTTGGAATGGTCAAACATATTTCATAACGTTCATAAACGATTTCAGTCGATATGGCTATCTTTATCTCACTCATGAGAAATCTCAGTTAATGGACATGTTCAAAGAGTTTAAAGCTGAAGTTGAAAATCAACTCAATAAAGGTATTAAAAGTGTTAGATCTGACCATGTTGGTGAATACTATGGTAGATATGACGGTTTAGGTGAACAACATCCAGATCCATTTGCTAGATTCCTAGAGGAAAGCGGTATCGTACCACAATACACCATGCCGAGTTCACCCAATATGAATGGTATTGCTGAAAGACGAAATAAAATGCTTTTAGATATGGTAAGAAGTATGATCAATCACTTTACCTTACTTGAGTCACTTTGGGGAGAGGCATTAATGACTGCAGCTTATATACTCAACAGGGTACTAACAAAGGCAACTAGTAAAACCCTTTACGAACTTTGGACAGGTAAAAAGCCTAGTCTAAAGCATTTTCATATTTGGGGGTATCCAGCTGAGGTAAGGCCTTATAGGCTAAATGAAAAGAAACTGGACTCTAAGACTATTAGTTGTTATTTTATTGGATACTCTGAATGTTCTAGGGGTTACAAATTTTATGATCCCACAAGTAAGTCTATTTTTGGGATAGGTAATGCTCGATTTTTTGAGGATGTTGAGTTTGCGGGGGGAGAAAGAGTTAAGAACTTTGTCTTTGAAGAGGAATATGTTGATATTCCTTTAATTGCTATGGATAATAATCAAGAACAAATTATTATACCAGACATTGATCATGATGCAATTCTATATCAAGATAATATCATGGATCCTCCCATTCAATCTCAAAGAGATGTTCTTGAAGAACAAACTCTACAGCCTCAAGAACCATTGCCATTAAGGAGATTCACTAAAGGAAGGAGAAGTGCAATTTTGGATGACTATGTTGTGTTTCTCCAAGAACATGATGTTGACATTGGAGTGATGAAAAATGATCCAGTCAATTTTCATCAAGCAATGAAAAGTTCTAACTCTCAAAAGTGGATAGATACCATGAATTAGGAGATTAAGTCTATGAAAGATAATGACGTATGGGATCTTGTTCCATTGCCTGAAGGTGTAAAGCCCATTGGTTGTAAATGAATTTTTAAAACCAAAAGGGATGTAAAGGGCAATGTGGAGAGGTACAAAATATGTCTTGTCGCTAAAAGCTTTATGCAGAAAGAAGGCATTGATTATAAAGAAACTTTCTCTCCAGTTTCATCGAAAGACTCTTTTAAGACTATAATGGCATTAATAGCACATTTTGATCTTGAGCTGCATTAGATGGATGTCAAGACAACATTTCTTAATGTTGACATTAATGAAACAATTTATATGGTGCAACCAGAAAACTATGTATCAGAAAATGCAAAGTCAATGGTTTGCAAATTGAAGAAATCCATCTATGGGCTTAAGCAAGTGTCTCGTCAGTGGTATTACAAATCTCACTAGATTATTATCTCTTATGGTTTTGAGATGACTTTTTGGTTGATGATTGTGTATATGGGAGTAAGCATATTTTCTAGTTTTATATGTTGATGACATATTGCTTGCCAGCAATGATAATATAGGCTTGTTGCATGAAACCAAGAGATTTCTAGCTATGAATTTTGAGATGAAGGATCTTGGAGATGCAAATTTTATACTAGGGATCCAAATACATTGAGATCGCTCTCGAGGTACCCTTGGATTATCACAAAAAGCTTATATCGAAAAGGTTTATAAGAGATATGGCATGCAAGATTGTAAACCAGGAAATATCCCTGTGGCGAAAGGAGACAAGTTTAGTCTTAACAATGCCCCAAAAATGCTTTTGAGGAAATAGAAATGCAAAAGATTCTTTATGCATCAGCAGTAGGAAGTCTAATGTATGGTCAAGTTTGTACGCGTTCGGATATTGTGTACATAGTTGGAGTATTAGGAAGATATTTAAGCAATCCAAGAATGGATCATTGGAAAGCAGCCAAACGAGTCATGCGATATCTTCAAAGAACAAAACATTTCATACTCACTTACAGGAGATCGGATAAGTTAAAGATCACTGGATATTCAGATTCTGATTTTGCTGGGTGCCAAGATAGCATGAAATCTACATTAGGCTATATTTTTTTTTGCTTACTGGAGGGCCTATCTCTTGAAAGAGTGCTAAGCAATCTCTTATAGCCTCTTCTACCATGATAAAAGAATTCATATCATGCTATGAGGCATCAAATCAAGCAATATGACTGCGCAATTTTATTACTGGACTGCGAATTGTTAATGAAATTGAAAGACCACTTAAGATCTTTTGTGATAATAAGTTAGCAATCTTGTATTCCAACAACAACAAGAGTTCGAGTAAGTCAAAGCATATAGACATTAAATTCTTGGTTGTTAAAGAAAGAGTTCAAAGTGGACAGGTGTCTATTGAGCATATTGGTACAAACTTCATGGTTATGGATCCGCTTACTAAATGATTACCACCCACGATCTTTAATGAGCATATTACTCATATGGGTGTCATGTCTTTTGAGGATATTCAATTTTAGTGGGAGTTTTGTAATCTTGCTTTCTTATTATAGACACATTTTTAGTTTTTTTGGTTTATCTACATTTTCTGCATAAATGAAGTTGAGTTATTCATACTTTGATTTAGCTATGGATTGATCTCACTACGTTTATAGAATGAATCAGTTAAAAATAGACATATTTAGATCATATTATATGTAATTTTCATGCTATGCATCCATAATAGATCTATGTCATTTAGTTGTGTTTATATATGTGATCAGGGATGGATTTAGTTACGACATATAAGTAACAAAAGTCGTCTTGGTTCTATGTAAGCATAATTGATGGATGAGATTGTTCAGAAATGTCTTTATTTATGATAGTAAAGTTTTGAGCTCATAAAGTTGACATATAATTATTAAGCAAAATGAATATATATATATATATATATATATATATATATATATATATATATATATATATATATATATATATATATATATATATATATATATATATATATATATATATATATATATATATATATATATATATATATATATATATATATATATATATATATATATATATATATGTCATAACTATCATTTAAAAGATTTGACCTAAATATTAAAGTGATCTAATTTAATAGAAAGTAAAGTGGGCCATAATAATAATATTATAAGTATGAGATAAATGTATAGATACTTTTTTATAATTTTTAATTTTATGATGGGCTAAATTAAAAATAAAGGAAAAACTTTTTTCATATAAAAGGGTTATGATCTCCAAATTATAGAAACAAGAAGTTGTCTTTCTATTTTCATTGACAGAAGACAGATTTCTTCCTTATCTATTAATTTGAAAGATCATAAACTACAAGATTTTGGTAATTCAATTAAGATGATAAATTCAGGTACGTTTTCTCTATAAAATTTATTTTTTTGTGATTTAATATGATTATTATTGCCTAGATGAATTTTAGGATTTCTTACATTGGTTTCATTTTTAAATTATTACTGTAGTACGAAATTGCTTCCCGTCAAATTTGACTTCACTTTCATGCCTCGGCGCATCTTCCTTGAAGTTTCAGTAAGGTATTAATTCATAACAGGAATGCGTTTGGTTCAACGATAAAATACATGTACGACTATTCTGGAGATGAGAAAGCAATGGATAATACGGATTAATTTTCTTTTAATTAGAACTTAAGAATGAAATATTTTTAAATATTTAAAAAATATATATAAATACCAAATGATTATGTTAATAGCTAAGGTTTTTTTTTTTTTTAAATAACAATTGGGTAATGTTTCCTTAATATATTTCTACCTAATTGGGGGTATGTGAGTAAGGTAAGGAATCATACAATATAAGATTTAAGGGTCTTTGAAGATGCATTATTTAATAGCTTATTTATATGAATTCCTTAGCATGTGTTTTTCCATTGAATTCTTATGTGCTGTGCCATATGATGTTATAAAAGAGTTAAAAAGTCTCCATTAACAAAATTCTTGCAAACTGTAAACATATAATTGGGTTTTTTTTTTTTTCCTCCCGTGAATTGTGGGATTTGTATGTTAGCCAAAAAAAAAACCGTTTTGCTTTACAAATAAAAAACTAAAGAGAAGCCGACGAGTGGGCGTTTGTCGTCCAACGGTTAGGATAATTGCCTTCCAAGCAATAGACCCGGGTTTGACTTCCGGCAAACGCATGTTTGTTTTCTCTGATCCATTTTTTTAATAGATTGAGCGTTTAATAATTTTTATTTTATTTTTGTGTCCTGCATATTATTTGTCACCATTTTCTTCTCTCCACTTTTTTAAAAAATTAGATTTAGAGTTTAATCCATTTTTTTCCTAATATACTCGTCCATTTTTTTTATCTGTTACTTTTATTATTTTCATAAAAATTAAAAAATATTAATTAGACTTAAATTTAATATTAAATTGTGTGATTTTAACTAAATTATTAAATTTAATTGATTTTAAAAAAATAAATTTTTATTAAAAAAAATTATATTATATTAAAAGTTTAAAAATGATAAATAAATAAAATTTAAACTTTGCTTGAAAGAATCATATATAAGGGAATGGAGCGGATATTATCTTATACTTCAATTCTTCTCTTCTCTCCATCCTACATCTACGTCTCACCTAAATCAATCAATTTTATAATTACTTTGGCCATTAATAAATTCTTTTAACTCTCTCTTTAAATTATCTTACAGTAAATAACTTGTTGGTACCCAAAAATAATAGAAAAAAGAAGTAAAAAAAGCCCCGAGTCAAATGGCTGGGGCAATTTGGATAAAATATCAACTACCCGAAATATTACGTAACAAAAGCATATAGCATATATATATATGTGTGTGTGTGTGTGTGCGCGTGTGTGCGCGTGCGTGTGAGAGAAATTGCGATGAACCAAGTGTTTTTCTTGAATTATATTTGATAAAAGTATTTGATCTTTGTGCCCATAATCAAAGGATATAATGCAGTGTTTGTAATAAAATTTAAAAAATTCAGCAAGTGTTATGCTTCAATCTTAGATTACATATTAATATAGATATTGGTTTAACCACATGAATGTTTATTTTCTTGGTTTTTCTCCAGGCAGATGGTTTACTACAACCTCAGCTTCAATCGACAAACCGAGCAATCCGTCCATCAGTATAGATCACAAGCAGCTAATGATTCATGGAAATTTTGTTGATGCAGCATCAGGTTGGTGTCTAATACTTCACTACTTTTTCACATGTTGATCTTGAATTTTTTTACAAAGAAAAAATGGTTTGTGTGCAGGAAAAACATTCCCAACTTTGGATCCTAGGACAGGTGAAGTAATAGCCCATGTTGCTGAAGGAGATGCTGAAGATATAAACCGTGCAGTCGCTGCTGCTCGAAAAGCATTTGATCAAGGACCATGGCCAAGAATGACTGCTTATGTAAGAAGTATTTTATGTGTCAAAAGAGCTATTTGATTCATATTCTTCTGACTTTTCTTTTGACTTGTGTTATTAAGTTGGTTGTATAGGAAAGGTCTTGCATTCTGTGGCGATTCGCTGATTTAGTTGAACAGAATATAGACAAAGTTGCTGCTCTTGAAACTTGGGATGGTGGAAAACCTTATGAGCAATGTGCAAAGATTGAAGTACCAATGTTTATACGTTTGATTCGGTATTATGCTGGTATGAGTAAGCAAATGTATATGCTTTATGGTTCTCGAAAGTTATGGCGATTAGCATTGTAAGATTTTCATGCTTTTGAATTCCAGGGTGGGCAGACAAGATTCATGGTCTCACAATTCCAGCTGATGGCCCTCGTCATGTACAAACCTTGCACGAACCCATCGGTGTAGCATGACAGAATATCCCATGGAATTTCCCTCTTCTAATGTTCGGTTGGAAGATTGGCCCTGCTTTAGCTTGTGCTAATACAGTTGTCCTAAAGACTGCTGATTTAATACCATTGTCTGCTCTTTACGTCACTAACTTGTTGCACGAGGTTCCCGAAAAAGACTTATCTTTCTCATGTGAACTTAGTTATATTAAAACTGTTGTCATTGATTTAATGCAATGTATTGGAAGCTGCTACATTGTATTGCTGCGATTAGAAAACTATTCTGCTGCTATAAAGAAAATATGACAGAAGTTCTGCATCTGCTACTAGAAATTTATTGTATAAAACTCATTCGCGGTAGTGTAAATTAGTGTAATTTGTGCAACAGGCAGGGCTTCCTCCTGGTGTTTTGAATGTAGTCTCTGTCTTTGGTGGGACTGCTGGTTCGGCTCTTGTTACTCATATGGATGTTGACAAGGTAAATCAATTTATTATGTCCTTTAAGTTTGAAAAATTGTAACATCTATCTTTGTATCTGCAGGTGGCTTTCACTGGTTCAACTGCTACTGGTCAGAAAATACTTGAAATGGCTGCAAAGAACAATCTCAAAGCAGTGACATTAGAGCTTGGAGGCAAATCTCCTTTCATTGTATGTGAGGATGCTGATGTTGATAAAGCTGTGGAGTTGGCACATTTTGCCTTGTTCTTTAACCAGGTTGAACAACTGGGATCATTTTGAAAGATATGAATAATTCTTGTATGAACTAGGTGTGAATAACTAATTAATGCAGGGCCAATGTTGTTGTGCTGGGTCTCGCACATTTGTTCATGAATGCGTGTATGATGAGTTTGTAGAGAAAGCAAAGGCTCGTGCTGAGAAACGTTTAGTTGGTGATCCTTTCGAAAAAGGGGTCGAACAAGGTCCTCAGGCATGATCCATCATTACATTTCATTTCATTATCTGCTAGGATCGGTCATCTCTCACATTTTAACTCAAAATCATTTTTAATAATAGTGTTATCTTCTTTCTATGGTTTCTGTGAATTATTTAGATTGATGAGAAGCAGTTTCAGAAGATCCTTAAGTACATAAGATCAGGTATTGAAAGCGGAGCTACTCTTGAAACTGGAGGTGATAGATGTGGCTCTAAGGGTTACTATATTCAACCAACAATCTTTTCAGATGTTAAGGTACTGTACTTATACTGATACAACTCTGTTTTTGAAATTAATTGCTACTGGTAAAGTACAACTAATGTGATTTCGACCTTTCATCCTAATCAGGATGATATGTTAATAGCTAAGGATGAGATCTTTGGCCCTGTACAGACAATCTTAAAGTACAGGTACGCTTACTACTTATATGTAAATAATTCTATATGATGATCTAGCTTTTATATTAATCAATTCATATACTGGCAGGGATATTGATGAAGTAATTCATCGAGCAAATGCAACTCAGTATGGCCTGGGAGCTGGAGTTTTCACTCAGAACATAGAGACTGCTAATAGATTAAGTCGTGCAATTCGAGCAGGATCCGTGTGGATTAACTGCTACAACATTTTTGATGCTGCAATTCCTTTTGGTGGATATAAAATGAGTGGCCATGGCAGAGAAAAGGGTGTTTACAGCCTTAGCAATTACCTGCAGATTAAAGCTGTTGTCACTCCTTTGAAGGATCCAGCATGGTTATAAATTATAATCTCATTTTCCTACTTCGAAAATGACATGTTCATTTGTTCAAATTTGACATTCTATTTAAAATACAATAGTCTTCTTGTTTGAGCAAATAAAATCAAGTATATGATTTAGATTTTGAATCAACTACAGTTGTGGAAATATATCTATAAAAATGAGTTGTGCATTATGTTATAGTTGTTGCTACTAATTAATTATAGCTATCTAGCAGTTCAAAAAAAGCCTGTCTGGTGTAGTTTCAGGAGTAGAGGCCTTTGCTCTTATTGACACATCAAGTGCTTCTTCTAATTTTATAACAACTTGCTCCATTGATGGTCTTTGTTTCTTAAGTGCTGTACATGATAATGCCAGTTCAAATATGAGAACAAAAGCTTCTGCTGAGTATTCTCCATCTAGCTTTGGGTCTGCAAATTCTATTATACTGCCTCCTTTAGCAAGGGATTTAGCCTGCCAAAACAGAAACATGAATTTATATAAATATTATTTAAAACCCTTTTGAAATATTAATCTAAAATTTTAAAAACAGACCATTTTATCCAATGGCATTGGTTTCTTCAAATTCATATTAATAACCTTCTTTCCTGAGAGCATCTGCAGAAGTACTATTCCAAAGCTATAAACATCGCCTGACGAATTGACTTGTCGATTATTTTTATACTCAGGATCAATGTAACCAAATGTTCCCCTCACTTCTGAGCTTGCATAGGTCGTCCCTTGATCGATAACCTTTGATAATCCAAAATCTGAAAGCTTTGCTTCAAAATTCGGACCTAAGAGAATGTTTGTTGGCTACATAAGTAGGAAAGAAAAAAAGCAATGGTTATATCTAGAATAAGAAATATTATCAGAATCAATATTAGTAAAATGTTGAGACTGACCTTGATATCACGGTGAACAATGCAGCCTTCCGAGTATGTATGGAGAAACCAAAGGCCTCGAGCACTACCGATTGCAATCTCAATCCGTTGCATCCAAGAAAGGAACTTAACCTTGCCTGCAGTTGATCAATTTTCAGTTATCAACACTAAATGTATAAACAAGAAAACTTGGCAAGTTGATAAGCATGCATAAGATAAATACCAAAAATCCATTCTGAGAGATTTCCATTTGGACACAGCTCGTAGATGAGAAAACACTCGTATTCTCTTGTACAAAATCCCAGCAACTCAACAAGGTTTGGATGTCTAACGTGCGATAAGCTTGTGACTTCCCGGACAACAGTTTCTGCATTTTTCTCATTGATGATGTGCTTAACTGCTACATGCTGATTGACAGTATGCCTTTATACACTTTCCCTGCCACATTAAAAAGGCCTACCAGTTAATTACTTCTTATGAGCAACAGGATAATAAGCCTCTCATTTGCGATTTTAACTTAGAAACTCACCTGCAGTTCCTTCACCAATGAGATGCTTGTCACTTAAGTTTCTAGTAGCAGAATAGATCTCTCTCCTTGGAAATTTCGGGCAACGAGATTTCTTTAGTTGCAGGTTCTTAAAAGCTGCAAATCAAGTTTACATAATTAGAATACTTTCATAACAATTTCAACAAAATCATATTTTTATACGAGGTATACCATTCTTTTCGGGTGGAAATTTGGTCTTACTGCATCTTCTACACATAAATCTTATGGCAATACTTATTATTATCACCGCAATCCCAAGTAGGCATCCCATTAGAATCCAGATACCTGTTAAAATTCTCCATGGTCAAAAACATGATCATTTGGTGCAGGAAGGGAATAATTAAACTTGTACATAAGAACACTACCTGTACCATTCTTTGTTATCTTTTCGCCTTCCGATTCTGCTCGATCTGATGAAAAATAGCACATATATGTGTAAGATCTGATACAAAACTCGAAATGGTGACGATTAAGGAATGGATTTCATCAAATATACTTACTAGTATCGTTAGTTTGGTTCCCGAGGCAGTTATAAACTCTACGAATTTGAGCATCATCATCAATTCTAGTACTTGTTAGTGATATCAGGACAGCAAACCTACAAATATCAGTTCCTGTTATTTCCTGCCAACTTTCTCTGCAGGAACTGCACCATCGATCCTGTTCTGCATTAGAATCATGAAGCTTGCAGCTTTCGGCTAAACTGTTGAAGTTTCTGTTTAACCTGTGAGTAACATTGGCAACAGAATAATCAGAACAACCTCCATTTCCACTTGTCAGCTTTTTGAGCCCACAACCGAGAAAATCTGCTTCAGATTTCTCCTTTTCGGCTAAACAACTTGTCTGCTCATCAGGATTCAAGTAGATAAGTCCAGTCTGATTGGCCCTTCGTCCCAGCGCAAGTAAGTAAGCATGAAATGTTGATCCACAGCAACTTTCTGACAGAAACCCTCCCCAATCTCCCTCTATACAACTGGGAGTACAATATCGAGATAACGAAAATGGCAAATCGAGGCTGCAGGTAGTAGCAGCAGGCTTGGAAGCTGCAAATGAAATTACCATTGCAAAAACATGCATGCAGAAATTAGTCCTGAACAGGTCTGGTTTCAGCATTGTATCCACTTGATAGGGAGATTAGAGAGATCCAAAGAAGGATATTAAACTAAGATTACATATTTAAAACAAGAACATTGTGTTCTTTCGTTTCTTGCCGGCCCAGTCTAAATCAAGTTGATTTTTATTTTAAACTGTCTTTTTATTATACGACTATGATTAAGGGTAAAAAAGAAAAACTGAGGATGTTAGTGACAGTTAATAAATAAATATTTGGTTTCAGCATATTCCAAAGGACAAGTTCTTGGCAAGAAACGAAGTTAGACTGTCAAAGTGCCAAAACATGTAACCTCCTTCACAAAGATTCATAAATATATATAGAAGGATGTGACATAAAATATCAAGCAATAGGACAAGAAGATGTTGGTCTCATCTTTAAAATTATAGTAATGGTTAAAACGGGGAACTTTGTTTCTCTCAACAATTCCCCAGCTGCTTCGTGCCTGCCATTATCATTACTTGAGATCATATAACTCAAGAATTTCTTTGTGCCTGCAGTCCGACACGAAACGGCATCATTTTGTCGGATTGCAATGGTCTATTTGACTTGCGTATTTTTTTTTTGTCTATTTCTACATAATGTTTGAAAGTAGAAAAAACAGGTTATTAATTATAATGAAATAATCAAATTTTACAAGGCATAGCGTGGACATCGTCTATGAATCAAACCCAAATCTCTCATAAATTATGAGTCAAACTCAATCTGATGTGTAAATAATTTAGCCCATGCAACTCGCAAAATTTATCCAATTGATTGTGCCACCCATATGACCCAATTCATTTATGAGGTGTTTGTTTTATTTATAATTTCACAGGATGATGGTGGACAATGTTAGGATTAAAATCCTAATGTAAGAAATGGATAGGAATATTTCTGGATGGATTTTCAGAAAATGGATTGGGAGAGTACAAATTTAGTTCAAGGGAAGAAGAACAAAAGAATAGAGCAAAGAATGAGCAGAAAGAGAGAAAAGGGAAAGAAAAGAGAGAAAAAAAAAATGAAAAGAGAATAATTTTATGATTCCGTAATGATTGCATGCGGTCCCCCAAAAAGAAATATAACCAATTTTGAAAATTTCCTTCTCTAACAGTCAATAACTACTTGAAAAAAAAAACAGCCAATAACTAACTTAACTAACTCTCTTTGATTTTTATAATTTACCCTCAAGGTATACTTAACATTACCCTCCCTTTTTGCACATTCTTATCCCCAAGAATGATAAAAATGTGAAAATTTCTACTAGATGAAGGCACTGTCTTCTCATATAGCATCAATAGTTGGTAGCTACTGCCATTTAATTACGACCTGTTGACTGTGAGAGTCATTAACCAGAATGGTTCTGGAATTAAGGACCTTTTCTGGTGAAATGATGAATTCTGAATCAAAATGGGGAGGTGATCGAGATTTAATTGAACCCTTAGTCTCATTAGACTGCGTACAGGATGAGCAGGGTATCGTTCCAAATGAAATTGGGTAAATTTTGTATTGAAGTAACAACAAGTAGATGGATAGGTAACAATTTTAATTGAAATCATGCAATTAATGTAATAATTAAACTACTTAAAATATATTAAGTTAATTTTGGATAATAAATTACTTAAAAGTTGGAATGAACATACATTATAGCCAAGTAAAATAATTTCGTTCTTGAATTATTTAATAATTGTATGCATGATATGATTGGAGAATTTAGCCAAGTTTCTTTAAAGCAATTCTCATTGTCATTAAAGGTGTTTTTACCTAGAGTCTATAAGTATTCTCATGACATTATAGAGATAAATAAAAATTATGAAGTTCAATGCCAATTCTTTAATCCCTTAAAGTGAATTCCTTATCTCTAAGTGAATTCAATGCTTCAAGTAAATTTTATTTGTCTTTCCATCAAAGAATTCCAATTCTCATTGCGAATTAAATGACTAACATGCTAATTATGATGATTAAGCATAATGAGCAAATTGAAGTACTCAAATAAATCTAAATCACACTTCATACGTAAGAGAATAAACATTCATAAAACAAAGATAAGTAGATGAAAAATAAATTGAATTAAGTAGTTATAATGTACCAAAAGAACTTAGCCAAATACAAATTTACAATAGAAATGAAATAAGGGAAAAGAAAATCATCACTCCCCAGGATTTACTTTCTATTTAGACCTTCTGATATATCTCTTATTCCTTTGACTTTGTTCTTTGGTCATCCTCTAAAAACTAAGTAAAAAGAAATGTCCAAAAGCAACTAAAAAATGTTCTTAAGTAAACAATGAAAATTTCTTTTGATTTGTTCCGATCCTTTAACCATAGTTTTTCTCCCATTTATATAGAGTCTAACTCTACAGATATGTCCCCTCAGAAACCACGAAAGGCTACTCTGAAAAGACATAATGTTTGGCTGAAAAATTGGGTGCAAAAGTCACGATGTTTGGGAAGCAGTTTCTTGTCCGACTCGTGAACACCCTCACGAGTCATGAACTCCACCTAATCTTCTGGACTCATGATCCTCCTTCCGAGTCGTGATCTACTTCACGACTCGTGAACAAGATGCCGAGTCGTGAGCCTTTCTTCTCTGCCTCACTCTTGAATCTCCAGTCCGTCTCGTGAATTTTTGTTCGAGTCTTGATCCACTTCACGACTCGTGATCTTCATCTTCGAATCTTCACCAGCTCTTCATTCTTCTTTACACTTCACCATCTTTAACCTAAAAACACACATAAACACATAAATTGAACATAAACACATAAAATACACATAATATTACATACTTAGTTACATAAATAAGAGAAAACACACACTAAAAAGTAGACATATTACATGACATCAAATTCCCCCACACTTAAACCTTGCTTGTCCCCAAGCAAGAGAAAAGTGAGAAAAATTAATCCCAAGTTAAACTAAGTAAGTTAAATTATAAAGCATTGCTCAATTTTCACTTAAAATAAGATTGAGATGAAGTCAAACCCTTTAATACTCAAAATAGCAAAATCAAGACTTAAAACATGCATTCTAAATTATCAAGTCACCTAAGTTTACTAAATCCAACATCAAGAATATAAAGTCTCAAGACTAACCATGCTCAAGAAAGAAAATTGATCATAAAACTTAAAAGTTCAAGACTATAGTTGCCTTTTTGGACAATATTAAAGCACTCATGCCTTTAAACCCATCTCATGGCATTTTTAAACTGCATTTTTTTTCATTTTCTTCTTCTTCTTTTTTTTAGCATGGGTATACTTTTAGACTTTATCCCATGAATTTTAAAATAGCAAGAGAATGTAGTATTGGGTGCGTTTTACGCTCCATCCCATACTTAATTAAGCTTTTCAGTATGCATCTTGCTTATTTTATTTCATTATTTTTTTCATTTTCTTTTGCTAGTCCTCATCCATTATTGAAAGGCCTAAAGGTAAGTATTATGGCTATAGTTTCCATGAGGCAACAAAAACCCTAAAATCTTAAGCTAAATGAGCAAATTCTAACCTTAAAGCATAGTTAGTAAAGAGACTAAACAACCTAAAATGTTGAAAGAAGTAAAAAAGAGATAACTTGAAAACATAAAACACATGCCAAAAGCCTTAAAAAACTAATCAAATGAGCATAGAAGGTAAATGACTCTTCATAACAACCTTTATTACATACAATATGAGCAATACTTCTAATAAAACCTACGAAAAAGGTTAGTCTAAATAAAGAAAAAGACAAACAAAAACAAACAACACACATAAGGTTTATGGTGCTCCCCCACACTTAGAACACACATTATCCTCAATGTGAAGGAAAAAAATATAAACAACAAAAACAAAAAGAAACAACTAAAGAAAATAGAGGAAAGAAAACTCCCCTAAAGATTATGGTGAACGTGGAGGCGAAGACACCACATAGCCCGATTGGGCAATGAAGCCGTCCACCTTGTGCTCAAGGCAGCGTTGACATCGAACCAATTGTGAGGTAACTTGCTCCAAGGAAGTGAGTTGATATTGGATGGTGGACTGGTTTTGCAGCAATTGATTGAACATGGAATGGATAACATTTGAAGAAGATCCAGCAGTAGGTGAAAAAGCAAGTGCATGACTAGAGGTATCCTCCATAGGATCATCACTTTGCCCTTGCTCCGATGGCCTTGACTCTTCCGAAGTACTCTCCAAAGCAGCCACTTGTGGCATAGAGGTGCTTGGAAGTTCCTTCCAACAAGAACGATATATGGGTGGTATATATTGAAAGGAATGGTTAATCACTTCTCCTCGTACAAACAAATGTTTGGAAAAATATAAGCATGGAAGTACAGTGTCATAAGTGCGTAAATCAATATCAATACCCCTAGCAATAGCAATAATGACATGGCCATGTGTGATAGTGGACTCCGGTCGACCAACACAATTCAATAATTGTTTGAAAATCCTAAAAGACCAACAAATAGACTTGCGATTATGCACACACCACATCAAGAAAAGTTTATGACTTGAAACTCGATTAAATTCAGACTTATTAAAGACAATAGAGGCAAGAATCTTGTGTAAAATCCAATATTTCAAATCCGAAATAAACATTGATTTAGCCTCTCTAGCCCTATATGGTGTAGTTAAACCAATGAGAAAGTTCCAAAAAGCATTAGGCCTGTAACTCTTAGGTGGATCACATAATCCAGATGGTTTAAAGCCAAAAATGCGATGCATCATAAAATATGTAAGTGTATTATCAATGCCATTCAAACGAAAGTCTACAAGCCTAGGATTGTCAGCATTTTCTTTCAAATTGGTGTAAAATTCCAAGACTAAATCAGTATAGAACTGTTCATGCATATTAACAAAACGCAATAAGCCACATTGAGATAACATCTCATTCACTTCATCAAGCAAACCCACTTGTTCCAGCAAAGAATTTGGGAAATACTTACATTGAGAGATTGTTCTATCCTTAAGAACAAGGAACCGATTACCTTCATGGATAGAGGAAAGGGGAAGGGTGAACCAAAATCTGCCTGTAAACTTGCTAGTTGCGTTTCATCTCCCCCTTGCTGACCCCTTGAAGTTGAGACATTCTTGGTTCTCACCATTGCTGATAAAGAGAATGAGGCAGAGAAAGAAATGTGAAAATAGTAATGTAGGAAGAGAAAGGTAGGAGAAACACACAGAGAAAGAGGAGTAAAAGAGAAAAACAAGAAAATAAAAAGAGAATAGGAATAGAATGCGTATAGAGTGAAATGCACGAGTGAAATAAGAGAAAAGAAAGAAAGAAATAACTACAGTATTTATATAAAAGTGAGGGGGAAAACAAAACGGTGTGTTGTTTCGCAAACCCTAGGTTTTAAATTTATAACTGTTCCCCCCATGTAAGTGAACCTAACTAAAGGCAGTTAAGCTAAATAATAACCGCAAAGAGGGCGAATGAAAATTAGTAAGTGTTTAAAGAAAGAAATAAAATAAATTAAAAATAAGAGAAAAAGTAAAAATCACGACTTAGGACATCGAGAACAGTGAATCACAAGTCGGAGGAAGCATCACGACTCGTGATGAATGAAGTAATTTTGCAAGAGAGAAAAATGTTCACGAGTCATCATAAATGTCACTACTCGTGAAAAATGGAATGCAGGCATCTGAGGAATAGGTTCACGAGTCGGACAGCCTTTCACGACTCGTGAGCAATTCCTCTCTGTGTTACTCGTGAAACAAGTTCACGACTTGAACGGAGATTCACGACTCGGTATGCTGTAACCTCTAGAATACTCGTGAACATGTTCACGAGTCGAACTTCACTCGTGAACATGACAGTGCTTCTTTTTTTTCTACAAAATCATACCAACCTCGATCCAAAAGTTAAAATTACAAAAGAAAAATAAATCAATAGAAATGTAGACTATAAAATACTTAGGTCTTAACCAAAACAAATCATAAAACAACAAAATCAAAACCAAAAGAGCTAATTATAAACAAAAATATTATTATTTAAAAGAACAATTCAACAAAGAAACTTTTTACGTAGGAATTAATGCATCACCAATGAAATAAGGCTTCAATCTATGTCCATTAACCTTAAAAACCTCCCCTTTATCATTAGCAATATCAATAGCTCTAAAAGGAAAAACTTGAACGACTTTGAAAGGATCCGACCATCTAGACTTTAATATTCTAGGAAATAGCTTCAATATAGAATTATATAACAAAACCATGTCACCAACTTGAAATTCTTTCTTTGATATGTGTTTATCATGCCATGATTTAGTTTTTTCCTTATATAACTTAGCATTTTCATATGCATTCATACGAAGCTCCTCTAATTCTTGCAATTGAAGCAATCTCTTCCTACCAACTTGTTGCATGTCAAAATTCAACACCCTAGTTGCCCAATAAGCTTTATGTTCAATCTCAACAGGCAAATGACAAGACTTGCCATAAACCAATTGATAAGGAGTAAGACCTATAGGAGTCTTAAAAGCTATTCTATACACCCAAAGAGCATCATCTAGCTTAAGTGCCCAATCTTTTCCTGATCTAGAGACTGTTTTCTCAAATATCCACTTAAGCTCTCTATTGCTAATCTCAACTTGTCCACTAGTTTGGGGGTGATAAGGTGTAGCAATTTTATGAGTCACATTATATTTTGTCAATAATTTCTCTATAACTTTATTGTAAAAATGAGACCCATCATCACTAATAATGGCCCTAAGTGTTCCAAATCTAGGAAATATAACCTTCTTAAGCATCTTTTTAACCACCTTGGCATCATTAGCAATGGTTGGAATTGCTTCCACCCATTTAGATACATAATCTACCATGACTAGAATATATCTATTTCATAAGGATCTAGGAAATGGTCCCATAAAGTCCATACCCCAAACATCAAACAATTTAACTTCCAAAATACCATGTAAATGCATTTCATTCCTCCCAGACAAATTTCCCATTCTTTGGCATTTATCACATCTAAGTACAAAGTCCTTGACATCCTTAAACAATGTAGGCCACCAAAAATCAGCTTGCAAAACTTTAGAAGCTGTCTTAGAAACCGCAAAGTGACCACCTACAGTATAAGAATGACAATGAGCCAATACTTCACCAACTTCTTCATGAGGAATACACCTCCTAATCAATCCATCAGCACATCTCCTATATAATAAAGGCTCTTTCCAATAGTAAAACTTCACATCATGAAGGAATTTTTTCCTTTGCCTATAATATAAACCATAGGAAAGCATACCACTTACTAAATAGTTTGTTATATCAGCAAACTAGGGAATTTCCTTGGAAACTACCCGAAAAAGATGTTCCCCATGAAAAGATTCATCAATAGGTACCCCATCATCATTATCTTGCAAAACACATTGGGTTAACCTAGATAAATGGTCAGCAACTAAATTCTCCTTTCCCTTTTTATCCCTTATTTCCCAATCAAACTCTTGTAGCATTAATATCCATCTTAACAATATAGGCTTAGCATCTTTCTTACTTAAGAGATACTTGAGGGCAGCATGATCAGAATAAATAATGACTTTTTGCCCCACAAGATAAGACCTAAATTTATCAAAAGCATACACAATAGCCAAGAGTTCTTTTCAGTTGTGGAGTAGTTAATTTGGGCATCATCTAGTAATTTGCTAGCGTAATAAATAACAGAAGGTTGCCCATCAATTCTTTG
The DNA here is from genome assembly GCA_037975025.1 of Excoecaria agallocha. Classification (NCBI taxonomy): domain Eukaryota; kingdom Viridiplantae; phylum Streptophyta; class Magnoliopsida; order Malpighiales; family Euphorbiaceae; genus Excoecaria; species Excoecaria agallocha. The sequence continues at coordinate 66,833,454 of CM075810.1, forward strand.
CCCTAAAACAGCCCCAACCGCATAATTACTAGCATCACACATCAATTCAAAAGGTTGCTCTCAATTTGGTGGTTGCAACACCGGTGAAGTGATAAGAGCATGTTTAAGAGTTTCAAAAGATTTAAGACATGCCTCATCAAAATGAAAATCAACATCTTTGCCTAGTAATGTGCATAAGGGTTTAGCTATCTTAGAAAAATCTTTTATGAACCTTCTATAAAATCCAGCATGTCCTAGAAAGCTTCTAACATCTCTAACATTTTTAGGAGGAGGCAAATTAGCAATAATTTCAATGTTAGCTCTATCAACCTCAATCCCCCTATTAGAAACTAAATGTCCTAAAACAATGCCCTCTTGTGCCATGAAATGACACTTCTCCCAATTTAAAACCAAGTCATGCTCCATACATCTATCAAGCACCGTAGAAAGATTAGATAAATATTTCTCATAAGTAGTGCCATACACACTAAAGTCATCCATGAAAACTTCTACACATTGATCAATAAGATCACTAAAGATAGAGAACGTGCATCTTTGAAAAGTGGTTGGTGCATTGCACAAATCAAAAGGCATTCGCCTAAATGCAAAAGTTTCATATGGGCATGTAAAAGTTGTCTTAGATTGGTCATATGGATGTATAGGTATTTGATAGAAACCACTTAAACCATCTAAGTAACAAAAATAAGAAAAATTAGCCAATCTTTCTATAACTTGATCAATAAATGGTAAAGGAAAATGGTCCTTTCTTGTGGCCTTATTTAATTTTCTATAGTCTACACACATACGCCAACCCGTGATAGTCCTAGTAGGAATTAAATCATTGCTATTATTATGAATTACAGTCAAGCCACCCTTCTTAGGGACAACTTGAATTGGACTCACTCACTTGCTATCACTTATGGAATAAATTATGCCATTATCAAGCAATTTGATTATTTCTTTCCTCATAACCTCTTTAAGAGTTGGATTAAGCCTTCTTTGACCTTCAATAGATGGCCTAGAATCCTCTTCTAACAAAATTTTATGCATACAAATTTTAGGTGCAATCCCTTTTAAATCACTAATTGAATATCCCATGGCATTTTGATGAGCAAGTAAAATATCACGTAAAGCACTCACATTATGCTTATCAATTGATGAATTAACAATGAATGGTAATTGAAACTTTGAATCTAAAAATTCATACCTTAAACTTATTGGTAATGGCTTAAGTTCAAGCTTAACTTCCTCCTTAAAAGTCTTTGATGGCATCTCCTCATCCTTTCTCAAAGACTCAAACCTTGAGAACTTTCCATGGAAAGGATATGAAGCAACTTGCAAAACCTCATCACAACTTTCATTTAAACAATAAGGTGCAATAGGGTTTTGACTCAAACAATCATTCACAACACTAACAATACACTCATCAAGAATATCATAAGAATCTATTCTATTTACCACCTCTATTGGTGAAGATTTAACCATTCCAAAAACATTAAACTCAATTGTTTCACCATTAACTTCAAGAGAAATTTTACCATTTTTCATATCAAAAACAGCCCAGCAGTAATTAAGAAAGGCCTACCAAATAAAATGGGAATTTCAGGATCTTCATCCATTTCTAGCACAACAAAATCCGCAAGAATCACAAATTTATCCACTTTGGTAGGAATATTTTCTAATATACCTATAGGGTGTGAAATAGACTTATTCGCCATTGATAAGCACATATTGGTAGGCTTTAATTCACCCAAATCAAGCTTTTTATAAATTGAGTAAGGCATAAGGCTAACACTAGCACCCATATCACATAGGGCCTTATCAAAATATGTGCCACCTATAACACAAGGAACCGTAAAACAACCCGGATCCTTTAGCTTAGGTGGGTATTTAGAATACATAGCCTTAGATTCTTCTACCAAAGAAACATACCCATATTCTTCAAGCTTACCCTTGTGACTCACAATTTCTTTTAAAAATTTTGCCCATGAAGGCATATCCTTAATTGCATCCACAAAGGGTATAGTTATAGTAAGTTCCTTCAAATAAATCAGAAACTTGCAAAATTGCTTATCAAGATTTCTCCTAATAAGTCTTTGAGGAAATGGCAAAACATTCAAATTAACATTAGGTTCATCTTCCTTAGATGAGGATATCTTTTCTTTAGGTTCTTTATCCTTATTTATCACATCATCTTTACTCACATCCAAAATATGATCATCATTCACAATAAGATTCTCATTACCTTTAATATTACTCTCAATCTTTTTCCCACTTCTTAACATAATGGATTGAACCGATTCATGAGGCAAAAACTCAGGTTGACTTGGGAGCTTGCCTAAAGGTTTAGGACTAAAAGTGGCTTGTTGAGCCAATTGGGTTTCAAGCATCTTATTATGAGCGACAAGTTGGTCAATTTTAGTATTTATTTGCCTAAATTGGTCCTCATTTTGCTTGTTAGTAGTCATTTGATGGTTAACAAATTGCTCCATCAAACTCTCTAAATGGGATTTAGGTTGTTAGGGGTTAAAAGGTGGTTTATTTGGAAAAGTCGAGGGATTTGGTAATTTGTTCATAAGATTATTATTTGGAGGGTTCAATTGGGCATTTTGGTTAGACCAAGAAAAATCGAGATGATTTCTCCATTGAGGGTTGTAATAATTAGAATTTTAACCCATCCTTTGGTTATAGTTCCCTTGAACAAAACTTACATCTTCACTAGACCCTTCATTACAATTAACATAAATATGAGGTCCGCCACATTTCTCACATACTTGACTAACATTTTCAACATTGGAGTGAGAATTACTTACCATTTTTGTTAAAGCTTCTACCTTAGCCGTCAAAAGATTAATGGAATCCAATTCCAAAAATCCCTTAGCCTTCACCATAGTGGGTTCTTCTCCCATGTATCCTTGTGAGACTAGTTCTTCCAACAAAGTTTCAGCTTCCTTAGCAGTTTTCTCCAACCATTTTCCACCTGAAGCAGCATTCACAATATTTTTATTTTCCTCCATTAACCCATTGTAAAAGATTTGAGGAATCATCTAATCCGGCAAGCCATGGTGAGGACATTGCCGTTAGAGTTCCTTAAACCTTTCCCAAGAGGTATAAATGGTTTCATTAGGCATTTGCTTAAAAGTAAAAATTTGATTCCTAAATTTTGCTCTGGTGGAAAATACTTATGAAGAAAAGCTTGTTTTAATTGGTCCCAAGTAGTGATTGTCTCACTAGGTATGCTAGCAAGCCAAATTTGGGCCTTTTCTTTTAAAGAAAATGGAAATAACCTAAGTCTAATTGCATCATTACTCACTCCATTAATTTTAAATGTAGCACACACATTAAGAAAAGCAAGAATATGAGCATAAGGGTCTTCCCCTTGCAAACCTCCAAATTGGTTATTTTGCACCATTTAAATGACTGCCGGTTTGATCTCAAAATTATTATTTGCAATAGTCGGTGCCACTATTCCTCCAAAACTCTCTGAAATATTGGGCTTTGCAAAATCACCAACGTTCTCCTTTCTTCTCCTGCCATAATTGGAATATTATGGCTCTCCTCCAACTTAGCACTTTTTCCTCCTTCTAATTGCAATCTAAGTTCCTCTTGTTGCTTCCTTCTAAGTTCCCTACAAGAATTAAGAATACTTTTAGTCTAATATCATTACAAAAACTCTAATTCTAAAACAAACAAACACAATATAAGAATTCATACATCTAATAACTAATTTATATCATACAATCCTAAAACATCTACTCTTTTGTATCAATCAATAAAAATTCATTTAACCGTTCCCCGGCAACGGTGCCAAAATCTGATCGGGATTTAATTGAACCCTTAGTCTCATTAGACTGCGTATAGGATGAGTAGGGTATCGTTCTATAGGGAACGGGGTAAATTTTGTATTGAAGTAACAACAAGTAGATGGATAGGTAACAATTTCAATTGGAATCATGCAATTAATGTAATAGTTAAACTACTTAAAATATATTAAGTTAATTTTGGATAATAAATTACTTAAAAGTTGGAATTAACATACATTATAGCCAAGTAAAACAATTTTGTCCTTGAATTATTTAATAATTGTATACATGATATGATTGGAGAATTTAGCCAAGTTTCTTTAAAGCAATTCTCATTGTCATTAAAGGTGTTTTTACCTAGAGTCTATAAGCATTCTATTATAGAGATAAATAAAAACTATGAAGTTTAATGCCAATTCTTTAATCCCTTAAAGTGAGTTCCTTATCTCTAAGTGAATTCAATGCTTCAAGTAAATTTTATTTGTCTTTCCATCAAAGAATTCCAATTCTCATTGTGAATTAAATGACTAACATGCTAATTATGATGATCAAGCATAATGAGCAAATTGAAGTACTCAAATAAATCTAAATCACACTTCATAAGTAAGAGAATAAACATTCATAAAATAAAGATAAGTAGATGAAAAACAAATTGAATTAAGTAGTTATAATGTACCAAAAGAACTTAGCCAAATACAAATTTACAATAGAAATGAAATAAGAGAAAAGAAAATCATCACTCCCCAGGGTTTAATTTCTATTTAGACCTTCTGATATATCTCTTATTCCTTTGACTTTGTTCTTTGGTCATCCTCTAAAAACTAAGTAAAAAGAAATGTCCAAAAGCAACTAAAAAATATTCTTAAGTAAACAATGAAAATTTCTTTTGATTTGTTCCGATCCTTTAACCATAGTTTTTCTCCCATTTATATAGAGTCTAACTCTATAGATATGTCCCCTCAAAAACCACGAAAGGCTACTCTGAAAAGACATAATGTTTGGCTAAAAAATCGGGTGCAAAAGTCACGACGTTTGGGAAGCAGTTTCTTGTCCGACTCGTGAACACCCTCACAAGTCGTGAACAACACCTAATCTTCTGGACTCGTGAGCCTCCTTCCGAGTCGTGATTTACTTCATGACTCGTGAACAAGATGCCGAGTCGTGAGCCTTTCTTCTCTGCCTCACTCGTGAATCTCCAGTCCGTCTCGTGAATTCTTGTTCTAGTCGTGATCCACATCAGGACTCGTGATCTTCATCTTCGAATCTTCACCAACTCTTCATTCTTCTTCACACTTCACCATCTTTAACCTAAAAATACACATAAACACATAAATTGAACATAAACACATAAAATACACATAATATTACATACTTAGTTACATAAATAAGAGAAAACACACACTAAAAAGTAGACATATTACATGACATCAGGAGGTAGGGTGACTTGAACTGGGATATTACTGTCCACTCTCTTTTTCAGTAAAAAACATGAAAAATAGGATGAATCTTGCAATTGGATAGGAGTTCCAGCTTGTATGCTACCTTCCCAACTCTCTCTAGCACTAGGAATGGCGCATAATACCTAACAACAAACTTGAGTGACTTCCTTAAGGCCAAAGTATTTTGCCTATAGGGCTGAATTTTAAGGTAAACCCAATCATCTACAGATAACTCCTTCTCGGTTATTCCTTTATTTGTGCACTACTTAGAGAGTGAGCCAACTGATCCCTTAGATAAGTAGTTAAGGAATCTCTTACTTGCAGGAATTCATCTACTACTGCTACTAAACTTATTTTTATTGGAATATCGGGTAGATCAGGTGCATACCTATAAACAGCTTGGAAGGTACTTATGTTGATGGTTGAGTGATAATAGGTATTGTACTAGTATTTTTCTAGGCTAAGCCACTTGAACCAGTGGTTTGGATGGTGGAAAGTCATATACCTTAAATAGGTTTCAAGGCACCTATTCAGCCTTTCTGTCTGGCCATTAGTTTGTGGATGATAGGCAGAACTGAAATGCAATTTGGCTCCCAAAAGCTTCATTAATTCCTTTCGAAATCCTTCTGTAAAAAGCTTATCCTTACCTGTCACAATTGAGTTAGGCATTCCATGTAACTTAAAAATCTAATCCAGAAATACTTAAGCAACCTCAATAGTAGTAAATGGACGTTTGATAGCAAGAAAATGGCCAAATTTAGAAAATCTGTCAATTACCACTAGAATAGTATCTCTGCTAGCAGATTTAGAAAGCCTCTTAATGAAATCCATGGAGATATCTCTCCATATATAAGAGTGGGTTGGCAATGGTTAAAGGAGTTCTAAGGAAAGACTGCAAACTAATATATCATCGAAGAAAATAATACAAACTTCCTAAGATAAGGCTAGAAGATGTTATTCATCAGTCATCGAAAAGTGGCAGGGGCATTAGTTAGGCCAAAAAGCATAACTAAAAACTCATAATGCCTTGAATGAGTCTTAAAAGTAGTCTTATGTGTATCCCTCAACCACATTATGATTTGGTGGTATCTAAACCTTAGGTCTATCTTGGAAAAATAAGTTACCCCATGTAGCTTATCTAGGAGATTCTTTATGATTGGAATGGAAAATTTATCCTTAATCGTATACTGGTTAAGCTCTCTGTAGTTAACATAAAATCTTCAAGTGCCATCCTTCTTCTTAACTAGAAAAATAGAAGAAGCATATGGACTGGTGCTAGGCTAGATGATTTGGTTTTCTAACATTTCTGCCACCAATTTTTCAATCTCAGTTTTTTTGCTGGCGTGAATACCTATAGGGCTTGACATTCACTAGTTCAGTGTTAGGTTTGAGTGAAATTTTATGATCATATGTGCTCTAGGAGAGGTTAAGGCTATAGGAACTTAGAAAATAGCATTGAACTGCTTCAACAACCTTGAAATTTCAAGTGGAATGGTAGTCTTCTCAGGTTACACCTCCATAGTAATTGCAAGCTTTCAACTAATAAGGAAAAGGTTGGTAGTGAGACCCTTTTAGCCTTGTTGGACTACCTTGGTAAGGGTTTTAGTTGTCATTACTTTCAGAGATAATTGCTCTTCTATCCCCTTAATCCTAAAGGGACTGCCTTCTTTTTTAATGGTCAACTCATTGGCAATAAAGTCAGGCGTTATTGGAGAGTGACACCTTATCCAATTTGAACCCAATATTATGTCATAATCTTCTAGCCCTAAAGATTGCATATCAAACTCGAACTTGCTACCTTATATAAGCCAGCTCACACCCTTGCATTTGACTGCTATTGTGACCTTCCTTTCATCTGCCACTACTATAGTAGCAGAAGATATTGTTGTGAAGGGTAATTTGAGACTTTTTGCTACCTTAGAGTCCACAAAATAGTGGGTACTCCCACTATCAATTAGGATCATCATAGGCCTTCCATTGATCTGCCCTCTAAACTTAATTGTGTGATCATTGAGTCCCCCTTTAAGAGCATTCAAAGACAGTGCCATATGCTCATTAGACTACTCTTCTAACATAGGTGGTTCTTCCTCATTCACTTCTTACAAATCCTTATTTTTGGAGTAATCACCTTCAATTACATGTACTGCCTTTAATCCCTTAGGATTGCATTTGTGGCCAGGTCTATACCTATCCCTACATTTGTAACAAGACTTTAAGGTTCTATTTTTGTTGGAGGGGTTAGGTTTAGGCTAAGTGTAAGTGGTGATGGTAGTGGTTGGCTTCTACTCCTAGGTGGCCTTTAGGTTAGTGTATGATTAGGGTTGGCTTTATGGTCTAAATGTGGCCATATTAGGAGGAAAAGTTTTGTTATGAGAAGTATAATTGTTGCAGTTCCAGGTTTTGGTAGAGATTTTGGTGGAGTGTTTAAGTTTAAGGGCCTCCAAATGAAACTCTTGCAACTTGGCTTACTCAATGGCAGTGTAGAGGTCAAATGGTTTGAACATCTTAACAAGGGTCTTGATCTCATCCTTACCCTCTAATAAAGCTATAAATATAGTAGGTTTCAAGCTGGTTAGGGTATAGTCTCTCCATTTTAATTTTAAAGAGCTCAAACCTGTCCAAATATTAATCCACATAGTCGGTTTGTCTTAGCCTCTACATCTTCTCCACTACATTATCTTATCTAATTTCTTTGAATCTTCTAGCTGGCTTTAGCAAAATCCTCCAAGTCTACTACTCCCTTATTTCTACTCTAGTTTTGATACCATACCTCTACCTTGCCTTGCAAATACAAGCTAGCCAACTCAACTTATCTATCATGCACAACCTCATACACTAGAAAGTACTTCTTGCACTTGGAAATCCAAGTATGGACATCAATCCCCTCAAAGCTACTCAAATCTAATTTGGGTGACAACTTATTGTAATAAGTTTTCCCATGGCCTATTCCCTTCACTCTTTCCCTTCTATCAAGAGCAGGCAATAAACCCCTCTCATTTCTAAAGTTTGAAGTAAAGGGAATAATGTTCTTACCTTTAGATACAGCAGAAAGAGGAGTGTTGCTTTTGGATATTGGGGCAAAAGACCCAGGGTTTGATGATTGGCTTTGAATTAGTTAAACCAAATAAGCCATCAATCTTTGGTGCTCTACTTTAAGTTATTCATACTGGTTTTGGCTTTTGGTTCTCATGCTAGTTTGGTTTGGTGCCCAATCTAGTTTCCAGATGTTCCTCAAATTTGGAATGCGAGAAGCATAGCTGCTCCGACACCAATTTTTTAGGATTAAAATCCTAATGTAAGAAATGGATAGGAATATTTCTAGATGGATTTTCAGAAAATAGATTAGAATAGTACATATTTAGTTTAAGAGAAGAAAAAGAAAAGAATAGAGCAAAAAGAGAGAAAAGAGAGAGAAAAGGGAAATAAGATAGATAAAAAATTAGGAGAGAATAATTGGTATGATTCCATAATGATTGTAGTCCCCCAAAAAGACTAATACATATAGAGAGAGAATAACAAATTCTACTGAGGTGGTTATGCAGCCAAAATGGCATGTACAACCATAACAAAAGGAATCTAACCAATTCTGAAAATTTCCTTCTATAACAACCAATAACTAACTTAACTAACTCTTTTTAATTTTTACAATTTTTGTAGGGAATCAAACTTGAAAATAAAATATTCAAAAAAAACTGGAAAAGAGAATTGTCTTATTGAACCGTAATGTTGGCTATTAAATAGCCTTACAATATAACTAATTTGAGAAAAATAGCCTACGTAGAAGTATAGAATGAGTCAAAAATGAAAACTATCTTATTTGATAGGGACTATTAAAATGAAAAAACTAAACAATAAAAAGACCAAATCTTGACACCTTCCCTTAAAACTAATTGTTGTTAGTTTACATCGGTAATTTCATGAACACCTATAAACTCTCTTAGCTTCAGAAACATGTCCAATTTGAGAGGCTTAGTCATCATATCTACAATTTGATCTTGCGTGCCATAATGAACTAACTCCACTACTCTTTCTTTGGTGAGATCACGTAGAAAATGAAATCGAACATCTATATGTTTGCTTCGTCCATGCATCACAGGATTCTTTGAAAATTTAATTATTGAACTGTTGTCACAAAACACAGTAGTGAAGTTACCTTGTATATGACTAAGCTTCTCCAAGATTCTCCTCATCAAATAGCTTGACATACATAAGATGATGCAGCTATGAACTCGGCTTTAGTTGTGGAGAGTGAAACAACAAGCTGCTTTCTAGAGCACCAAGACACAGCTTCAGAACCCAGCATGAATACGTACCTCGATGTGCTTTTCCTATCTTTCAGATCATCGGCATAGTCACTATCAATAAAAGCAACTAATTTATCATTCCCTCCCTTCTTGTAAAAAATCCCAAGATTTGTTGTGCCTTTCAAATATCTTAGTACCCTTTTTGCAACCTACAAATGAAGCTCTGTTGGCTGCCCCATATACCTACTAATTAAACTCACTACAAACATTAAGTCAGGCTAGGTTGCTGTTAGATTCATAAGACTTTCAACCACTTTCTTGAAGAATGTTACATCCACCTTGATCCCATTTTCCTCTTTAAAAATTTTAAAACCTGAAACAATCGGATTGGGAACATAATTACTTTTCTCCATCCCATATTTTTTTAATACATCTAAGGCATATTTTTTTGACTGATGTAGATGCCATCAGTTTTCTACAACACTTCAACTCCAAGAAAGTACCTCATCTTTCCCAAATTAGTCATATCAAATTCACACATCATAGAACTCTTGAACTCATAAAATATTGATTAATCATTTCTAGTAAAAATGAGGTCATCAATATACAAACTTACAATTAAAATTTTATGGTTTCATGGTGAACAAATGAAAGATGTTACAATAGGAGAAAAGATACTTCGATCATTGAGCGATAAATTAAATTATATTGTTTGCTCAATTAAAGAATCTAAAGATATTGATCACTTATCAATGATGAACTACAAAGTTCCTTAATTGTTCATGAACAAAAGTTCATAGGCACAAAGGAGAAGAACAAGCATTGAAGGTAACTCATGAGTAAAATGTAAGAGGAAGAGGTTGTGGTCGCGGATCCTTTCGAGGATGAGGCAGAGGCAGAGGATGACAATCCTTCAACAAAGCTACAGTAAAATGCTACAAATGTCATCAACTTGGACACTTTCATGGATTTATTTTTTGATCAAAAAATCTAAAACTTTAGTTATCTTTAAACAATATAAAGTTGTGTTGAGAAAGAAACATGTTGCTATATTAAATGTTTGTGTACTAATCAAGAAGTGAGTTTACTTCACTAGAGTTTAATAAATTTTGTAAAGAAAATGGAATCAAAAGGGAGTTGACAACAACTTACACTCCGTAACAAAATTGAGTTGCAGAGAGGAAGAATCGGACCGTCATGAATATGGTTCGGAGTATACTTTCAGAGAAGAAGATTTCAAAGAGTTTTTGGCTAGAAGCTGTGAATTGGATAGTGCATAATCTAAATCAAAGTCCTACTTTAGTAGTACAAAATATGAGTCCAGAGGAAGCATGGAGTGGATTCAAGCCTCCAGTTGAACACTTTCAAGTCTTTGGTTATATCTCACATGTTCATGTGCCTAATATCAAGAGAACAAAGTTGGAAGACAAAAGTTTCTCTTGTGTGCAATTAGTTTACGTCTGGAATTTTATGAAGACCTATCAATTCTCTTAGTTTCATAAATGTCTCAAACTTGAGAGGCTTATTCATCACATCTGCAATCTGATCTTGCATGCCATAATGAACTAACTCCACTACTCTTTCTTTGGTGAGATCACATAGACAATGAAATCGAACATCTATGTGTTTACTTCGTCCATGCATCATCGAATTCCTTGATAACTTAATTGTTGAACTATTGTCGCATAACATATTGGTGCAGTTACCTTGTATATGACTAAGCTTCTCCAAGATTCTCTTTATCCAAATAGCTTGACATGCATAAGATGATGCAGCTATAAACTTGAGCTTCAATTGTGTAGAGTGAAACAACGGGTTGCTTTCTAGAAGACCATGACATACCTATAGAACCCAGCATGAATACATACTCTAATGTGTTTTTCCTATCTTCTAGATCACCGGCATAGTCACTATTGGTAAAAGCAATTAATTTATCATTCCTTCCATTCTAGTAAAAAATCCCAAGATTTGTTGTGCCTTACAAATATCTTAATACCCTTTTTACAGCCTACAAGTGAAGCTTTTTTAGCTACCTCATGTACTTACTAATTAAACTCACTACAAGCATTAAGTCGGGTGGGGTTACTGTTAAATACATAAGACTTCCAACAACTTGCTTGAAGAATGTTGCATCCACCTTGACACTATTTTCATCTTTGAAAATTTTAAAACATGGAAAAATTGGACTGTGAACATAATTACTTTCCTCCTTCCCAAATTGTTTTAATACATCTAATGTATATTTCTTTTGACTGATGTAGATGCCATCAATTTTTTGCAACACTTCAACTCTAAGAAAGTACCTCATCTTTCCCAAATCAGTCATATCGAACTCACGCATTATAGAACTCTTAAAATCATAAAATATTTATTCATCATTTCCAGTAAAAATGAGGTCATTAACATACAAACTTACAATTAAAATTTTAACTCTTTTGCTTATTTTATTTAGCTTACCATATGACATCAATAGCATTTCTTCTTCTTCTTTAAACTCAACATAATTGGCTTTTTTATCCCATCTTGGACACTCATATTGAAAGTGTCCAAGTTGATGACATTGTTGTAGCTTTGTTGAAGGATTGTCATCCTTTGCCTTGTCCTCGAAAGGATCCATGACCACGACCTCTTCGTCCTGCATTTTCCTCATGAGTTACCTTCAGTGCTTGTTCTTCTCGTTTATGCCTATGAAACTTCTGCTTATGAACAATTAATGAACTTTGTAGTTCATCAATTGATTAGTGATCAGTATCTTTAGAGTCTTCAATTGAGCAAACAAAATAATTGAATTTGTCTCTCAACGATCTAAGTATATTTTCTACTATTGTAACATCTTTCATTTGTTCACCATGAAATCTCATCTTATTCGCAACAGACGTCACTCTTGAGAAATAGTCAAAGACACCTTCACCAAATTTCATCTCAAGAGTTTTAAACTCTATGCGAAGAGCTTGAAGAATAGATCGTTTTACCCTTCTGTTGCCCTTATACTTCTTCTTCATAGATTCCCATATTTGTTTAGATGTGTTCTTCTGTAGAATGGTCTTTAAAATGGTTCGATCAATAGCTTGAAATAGATAATTTTTCACCTTCATCTCATCAAGCTTTTTTTGTTGTGCTTCCATTAGTATAACTTCATTTTATGGCTCAACATAACCAATCTCTACAAGATTCCAGTACTCCTTGAATCTTAAAAAATTTTCCATCAACATGCTCCAATGATCGTAATAACCATCAAAATTTTACTTCCTTTGCCTGTTTTGACAAAAAAAGTATGCTTATTGTGGCACTTCTCAAATCCTTCATTTGCAAAGTGTGCTTTTATACTACTAAACCAAGCACGTGGAGCTTATTTAAGTCCTTATAGTGCTTTCTTCAATTAGTATACCTTGTGCATATTGTTTTTTTTTTTTTGCTCATAGCCTTTTGGTTGCTCAATAAACACTTCTTCATTTAACTCTTCTTGGAGAAAGGCTGAATTGACATCTAATTGGTAAATTGTCCAACTCTTTCGAGCTACAAAAGCAATAATTATCCAAACAGTATCCATCTTTTCTATCAATGTAAAAACCTCTGTGTAATCAACTCCTTGTTGTTGTGTATAGCCTTTTGCTACAAGGTATGTCTTGTACTTGTCCACCTCTCCATGCTTGTTAAGCTTTGTTTTATAAATCCATTTGACACCAATCTTCCTTGCACCTACTGGTAAGTCAGTTAGTACCCAAGTATTATTATTTTCTATGGATTTTATTTCGGCATCCATAACAGTTTTCCATTTTTTCCTTTTTACAGCCTCTTCAAAATAAAAAGGATTTGCAAAAGTAAAAAATGTTATATTAGTCTCATCATCTTCTTTAGAAGACCCTTATCTGGTTCATAATCTCTCATTCAAACTAATGGCTTTCTAATTCTCCTTGCACTAGAACTAGGTGAACTCCCTTCATCTACTAGATTTGGAGCTTTAACATCTTCTGTACCATTTTCTTCTTCACTCTCGGTATTCTTGCCTTTATTTTCATTATTTTTAACATTATTTTCTTCATTATCCCTCCATTTCAACACAGCTACTACCAATTCTTCATAGCTCTTATCCCAATCCCAAGATTTATCCTCTTAGAAAAATACATCTCTGCTAATTACATTCTTCTTGGCTATTGGATCATAAAGCCTATATACTTTAAACTCTTCTCTAACTCCCAACAACACATAAGTGACACTTTTATCTTCCAAATTTATTCTCTTGACATCGGGCATATGAACATGTGAGATACAACCAAAGACTTAAAAGTGTTCAACTGAAGGCTTGACTCCTCTCTAAGCTGGCTCTGGGGTCATATTTTGTATTGCTAAAGTAGGACTTCGAGTTAGAATATACACTGTCCAATTCAAAGCTCATGGCCAAAAACTCTTTCGAATCTTCTTCTCTGAAAGCATATTCTAAACCATATTCATGATGGTTCAATTCTTCCTCTCTGCAACTCTAATTTGTTACGAAGTGTAAGCTGCTGTCAATTGCCTTTTGATACCATTTTCTTTACAAAAATTATTAAACTCTAGTGAAGTGAACTTACCTTCTCAATTGATTAGTATGCAAACATTTAATATAACAACCTGTTTTTTTCTCAACATAACTTTTGTATTGTTTAAAGATAACTAAAGCTTTAGATTTTTCAGTCAAGAAATAAATCCATGTTTTTCAACTAAAATCATCAATTAAGCTAATTAGATACCTTTTTTTGCTGTTTGGGATCGGTGTGATAAGGCCACATATGTCAGCATGAATTACTTGGAGTTTTGAAGATGCTTTCCACGTGCTCTTCTTTGGAAATGGATCTCTATGCTGCTTACCAACCATGCAGTCAGTGCAAAGAAGTTTCAAAGCTTCAAATTGTGATAGTCCATTCACCATCTTCTTATTTTGAAGAATCTTCAATCCTTTGTAACTCAAGTGTCCATATCAGCAGTGCCAGAGATGAGATAAGTCTTGTGTAGTTGTTTGAAAACAAGCTGATTTCTTTGGTTATGATAAAGCCAACAAACTAAACATTATATTGGCGGACATCTTTGCTTGAAAGATCAAGCCCTTTTCAGGATGATAGATTTTACACTTGCCATGTTGAATAAGAATTGCTAAACCTTTCTCTTGCAGCTGCCCAATGCTCAATAAATTGTTCTTTAATTCAAGCATATAAAATACCTTGGTGACTAAGTGATTGAATCCATTCACTTTCAACCTTATAGTACCTTTTCCCATCACTGTCATTTTTGAGTTATTTCCTAGCTTCACCATTTGCCTGAATTTTTCATTAAGATCATAGAAAAGAGTCTTATCTCCATATATATGATTGCTGCAACCTAAATCTAAGAACCAAACATCCTCATTTTTTTATTTCATTTAGCTTAACATAGGACATCAATAACATTTCTTCTTCTTCTTCAAGCTCATCATAATTGGCTTCTTTATCCCATCTTGGACACTCATATTGAAAGTGTCCAAATTGATGACATTTGTAGCATTCTACTGTAGCTTTGTTAAAGGATTTTCGTCCTCTGCCTCAACCTCATCCTTGAAAGGAACCACAACCATAACCTTTTCCTCTTGCATTTTCCTCTTGAGTTACCTTCAGTGCTTGTTCTTCTTCTTTGTGCCTATAAAACTTTTGCTCATTAACAATTAATAAACTTTGCAGTTCATCAATCGATAAGTGATCAGTATCTTTAGATTTTTCAATTGAGCAAACAATATAATTGAATTTGTCTCTCAACGATCGAAGTATCTTTTCTACTATTGTAACGTCTTTCATTTGTTCACCATGAAATCTCATCTTATTGGCAACAGACATCACTCTTGAGAAATAGTCAAAGACACCTTCATCGAATTTCATCTCAAGAGTTTCAAACTCTATGCGAAGAGCTTGAAGAATGGATCATTTCACCCTTGTGTTGCCCTCATACTTCTTACTCATGGAATCCCATATTTGTTTGGATGTGTTCTTTTGTAAAATGGTCTCTAAAATGGTTCGATCAATAGCTTGAAATAGATAATTTTTCACCTTCAAGTCTTTCAGCTTCATCTCATCAAGCTTTGTTTGTTGTGCTTCCATCAGTACAGCTTCGCTTTCTAGCTCAACATAACAAGTCTCTATAAAAATCTAGTACTCCTTTGATCTGAAAAAAGTTTCCATCAACAAGCTCCAATGATCGTAATGACCATCAAAATTTTACCTCATTTGCTTGTTTTGACAAAACAGTATGCTTATTATGACACTTCTCAAATCCTTCATTCGCAAGTGTGCTTCTATACGACTAAACCAAGCACTTGGAGCTTGTTTAAGTTCGTATAGTGCTTTCTTTAGTTTGTATACCTTGTGCAAAGTGTTTTTCTGCTCATAGCCTCTTAGTTGCTTAACAAACACTTCTTCACTTAACTCTCCATAGAGAAAGGCTGCTTTTGAGTTGCAAAAGCAATAATTATCCGAACAGTATCCATCCTTGCTACCGATGTAAAAACCTCTATGTAATCAACTCCTTGTTGTTGTGTATAGCCTTTTGCTACAAGACGCGTCTTGTACTTGACTACCTCTCTATGCTCGTTAAGCTTTGTTTTATAAATCCATTTGACACAAATCTTCCTTACACCTACCATTAAGTCGGTTAGCACCCAAGTATCATTATTTTCTATGGATTTTATTTCGACATCCATAATAGCTATCCATTTTTCACTTTATATAGCCTCTTCAAAATAAAAAGGATCTGCAGAAGTAAAAAATGTTAGAGTAATCTCATCATCTTCTTTAGACAAACCCTCACCCGATTCATAATCTCTCATCCAAACTGGTGGCTTTCTAATTCCCCCTTCACTAAAACTGGGTGAACTCCCTTCATCTACTAGATTTAGAGCTGCAACATCTTCTATACCATTTTCATCTTCACTCTTAGTATTCTTGCCTTCATTTTCATTATTTGCAACATTATTTTCTTCATTATCCCCCCATTTCAACATAGCTACTACCTGTTCTTCATAGCTCTTATCCCAAGCCCAATATTTATCCTCTTCGAAAACTACTTCTCTGCTAATTAAAATATTCTTGGCTATTGGATCATAGAACCTATAAGCTTTATACTCTTCACTAACTCCTAACAACACACAAGTGACACTTTTATCTTTAAACTTTGTTCTCTTGACATCTGGCACATGAACATGTGAGATAAAACAAAAAACTTAAAAGTGTTCAACTGAAGGATTGACTCCACTCCACGCTTCCTCTAAGGTCATATTTTGTATTGCTAAAGTAGGACTTCAATTTAGAATATGCATTGTCCAATTCACTGCTTTTGGCCAAAAACTCTTTCGAATCTTCTTCTCTGAAAGCATACTCTGAACCATATCCATGATGGTTCGATTCTTCCTTTCTGCAACTCCATTATGTTGCGAAGTGTAAGTTGTTGTCAGCTACCTTTTGATACCATTTTCTTTACAAAATTTATTAAACTCTAGTGAAGTGAACTCACCTCCTCGATCAATATGCAAACATTTAATATAGCAACCTGTATCTTTCTCGACACAACTTTTATATTGTTTAAAGTTAACTAAAGCTTCAAATTTTTCAGTCAAGAAATAAATCCATGTTTTTCGACTAAAATCATCAATGATGCTAATTAGATACCTTTTTTGTTGTTTGAGATCAGTGTGATAGGGCCACATATGTCTATATGAATGACTTGGAGTTTTGAAGATGCTCTTCTTTGGAAATGGATCTCTATGCTGCTTACTAACCATGCAGTCAATGCAAATAGTTTTCAAAGCTTCAAATTGTGGTAATCCATTCACCATCTTCTTGTTTTGAAGAATCTTTAATCCTTTGTAACTCAAGTGTCCATATCGGCAGTGCCAAAGATGAGATAAGTCTTGTGTAGTTGTTTGAAAGCAAGCTAGTTTCTTTTGTTGTGATAGAGCCAACAAACTGAACATTCTATTAGCGAACATCTCTGCTTGAATGATCAAGCCCTTTTCAGGATGATAGATTCTACACTTGCCATGTTGAATAAGAATTGCCAAACCTTTCTCCTGCAACTGGCCAATGCTCAGTAAATTGTTCTTCAATTCAGGCATATAAAACACCTTGGTGACTAAGTGAGTGAATCCATTCACTTTCAACCTTATAGTACCTTCCCCTATCACTGTCATTTTTTAGTTATTTCCTAGCTTCACCATTTGCCTGGAGTTTTCATTGAGATCATAGAAAAGAGTCTTATCTCCACATATGATTGTTGTAGCCCAAATTTAAGAATCGAAAATCCTCATTTTTTATTTCATTTAGCTCAACATAGGACATCAATAGCATTTCTTCTTCTTCTTCAAGCATAGTATAATTGGCTTTTTTATCCCATCTTGGACACTCATATTGAAAGTGTCCAAGTTGATGACATTTGTAGCATTCTACTGTAGCTTTGTTGAAGGATTGTCATCCTCTGCCTCTGCCTCATCCTTAAAGGGATTCACGACCACGACCTCTTCCTCTTGCATTTTTCTCATGAGTTACCTTCAGTGCTTGTTCTTCTCCTTTGTGGTTATGAAACTTCTGCTCATGAACAATTAATGAACTTTGCAGTTCATCAGTTGATGAGTGATCAATATCCTTAGATTCTTCAATTAAGCAAACAATATAATTGAATCTGTCGCTCAATGATTGAAGTATCTTTTCTATTATTGTAACATCTTTCATTTGCTCACTATGAAATCTCATCTTATTGCAACAAACATCACTCTTGAGAAATAGTCATAGACACCTTTACTAGATTTCATCTCAAGAGTTTCAAACTCTCTACGAAGAGCTTGAAGAATGGATCATTTCACCCTTCTGTTGCCCTCATACTTCTTCTTCATGGAATCCCATATTTGTTTGGATGTGTTCTTCTGTAGAATGGTCTTTAAAATGGTTCGATCAATAGCTTGAAATAGATAATTTTTTGCCTTCAAGTCTTTCAGCTTCATCTCATTAAGCTTTTTTTTTGTTGTGCTTCTGTAAGTATAGCTTCGCTTTCTAGCTCAACATAGCCAGTCTCTGCAAGACTCTAGTACTCCTTAGATCATAAAAAATTTTCCATCAACATGCTCCAATGATTGTAATGACCATAAAAATTGTGGAATAACAGGTTGCACAAAATTTCCTTCAATTGACATCTTTCTTGCTGTTGCAAGTCATAAAAGCTGCTGCTTTATTTTCTTCAAGCCCAGTGGGGGCTCTGATACCAAAATGCAGGGATCAAACTTGTAAAGAAAAAATTCAAAACAAACTAGAAAAGTGAATTCTCTTATGGAATAGTAATGTTGGCTATTAAATAGCCTTACAATATAACTAATTTGAGAAAAAATAGCCCATGTAAAAGTATAGAATGAGTAAAAAATGAAAACTATCATATTTGATAGGAATTAATAAAACAGAAAAGCTAAACAATAAGAAGACCAAATCTTGACAATTTTACCCTCTTGGTATACCTAACAAAAAACCAGAAAAAATGTGGCCAGATTGATTAAATGGCACGTTTGATGACCAGGATATCCTTATAGCCCATATTACTTACATCTCTCCCTTCTGTTTTAGGTCCCTTATCGATGGCTTGTTCTTCAAATCCCTCAATCCCACTATCATTTTGACTATCTACATCTACTTTTAAATTACCCAACAATGATTTATCATCATCATTTTCCACATCTGACGAGCTAAAATTTTCAGTGTTGACACCTTTCATATCTTTCATGTTTGAGTAATTTGCATATGCAGTATCTGTATTGGAGATTGAGTTATCTGGAAAGGAATCATTATCATCTCCATTATTTTCACCTTGCAAACTATCATTGTCACCAATCCCCAATACATCATATAAAACTTGGCTGGCATTTCGACTTTCCACTCCAATCTCACATGAAGACTTTCTATTCCTATTTACATTGGCAAGTATCTAGAGTCTATTTTAAAACTGTTTCGACAAAAAATATAAGGGACTTTTTAAAAATGATGTATTTTAAAAAATTATTTGGAAAAATGAGGTGTTTGCAAAATTATTTGAAAAAATGGGATATTTTTCTATTTTCACAACCCGTTGTTGCGGGATTAGATACTGGGCCCCACTCTCTCTCTCTCTCTCTCGTGCATCCATTCTTATTCTCTCACATACACACTTTCACCTACTCTCTCACTCTCCCTCTCACCTTCTCTCTCTTAATATTTTCCAAAATATCATACTTAATTCAAGCGAAAATTGTTTCAAAAATAAAATTTAAAACAACTTGATAAACCGCAGAAATTACATCTTTAAAGGCCCAGTCATTTCGGCCCAACGGTATTTGAGACGGCCCAAATCTGCTAAAGTGTAGCGTGAGCTAGAAGATAACACAAGGAAGCGTGATGTTCGATCGGATTGATGGGATGTCCTGTCCTGTCAGCCCACTGGCACGAGCCAATGCCTACACTCTCACCTACTTCCAGTCACATCGCCGCTCACCTACTCTGACTGATGGTTATCATCTCCCCAAGGCACTCAAGTACCCCTTCCCCAAAAGATCTCCTATAAGTAGCCAAAAACACGATGGCACCAGGTATTGAACTCCTGAAAACTCTCTCTCTCCTTTCAGCACTTACTCCCAAGTTACTAACTTAAGCTTCGGAGTGCTTATGCCCGGGTCAGACCGGGCACCCTCCCTTTTTTGTAGATTCAGTTGCTCGATCGATCATATCACTGCAAACTCTTCTTCTTAATAAGATAAAGGCATTTTGAGCTTTATCATTTGGTGCTTTCGTTGAGAGGAAATGGCGAGTTCAAGATCTAATGAGCATGAAACTTCAGGGGAACGTAATCATCATAGCCAGGGCAGATCTAGGCCCTCGAAGAGAAGAGAAGGGTCTCCCAAGTCCCCTATTAGAGGCAACCTTCTCCCATAATTCAATAATGCAGCCATACGACAGCCAGAAGATACCTCCGTCACCATTAGGGACATGCGCGCCATCCTCAGTGACTTCACCAAAAGTATAGTCCAAACTTTAAAAAAGGGGATGATGCCCAGGACTTATGAAAGAAGTCACAAAATGGATTTTATGACTGAAGAACACTGGAGAAAGAAGAACAAGGGGATCTCCCTTAATGAACCAAGAACCCATAATAGTAAGAGAGCAAGAGCCAGCACTCCAGGAAGATATGACAAAGGAAAAGGTGCAGGGTCCTCAAGTAGGGATTCCTCCTACATCCCCAGCAGACGATCCACTTCGTCCATTGGAGATGATTTGTCTTTCATGTGCACCCCCAATCGTAGCCGCATGAGGGTACGAAGGGATGAATTTGTCTCAGCTGCCATGAGCAAGGAGGATAGGTGGTTCAAACAAAAACTCAAACAGTTTGGGCTGACGGGCTCCAAAAAGGGAATATTCAAGGATCACACCTGCGGCAATACACCATTTTGCAGGGAAATCACTGAATCGGAGCTACCTCCCAGATGGCGAGACGTGATAATGGATCGATATATAGGTAAAACTGACCCCTCTATGCATCTTGCAGAATATCTAACAAAAGTGCAGGTATACACCAACGATAAAAGGATCGCCTGCAGGATATTCCCTACCATGTTAGAAGGAGATGCTCTCACGTGGTTCCACGAGCTCCCAGAGGGGTTGATTACTTCTTTCAGACAACTGAAGGAGTTGTTCATCACCCGATTCATTGTGCAGACAAAGGCCCCAAAATTCATGAGTGATCTGTGTAATCTCTATCAAAGGATAGATGAAAGCCTCCGAGACTACATCGATAGATTCCAAGCCACAATGTCAGAAGTAAGGAATGTAAGCATGGAAATGGCATCCACCGCTCTGGCCAATGGCACCGCTGATAGGCCATTGTTTGAATCAATCACAACAAGGCCGCTGACAAACTTCTCCGACCTGATGGAAAGGGCAAGATAGCATATTCAGCTGGATGATGCCTTGAGGTCCAACCGGGGCAAGAGAAGTAATATCTTGGATAGGTTACAGCACCCGAACGGACAAGCGTTCAACCGGGCTCCGACTTCAGAACGGTTAGCAAGAAGTCCCGAACGGGCCTCCACTTCGAGGAGTCTCCAAAAAAGAAAGGAGGCGGACCGGTCAAGGTCTGATCAGGGGGCTGGTTTGCACTCTCAACCCTTTACTCCGCTCAACACCAATCCCACGCAATTGTTGATGTGGATTAAGGAAACCACCAAAGGGTGAACTGGCCTAGAAGGATGGATGTGAAGACTAAAAAAACCCAAAATCATAGTAAATATTGCAAGTTTCACAGGGATGTCGGTCATACAACCGACAAGTGTCACCAGTTGAAGGAAGAAATTGAATTGCTAGTGCAAAGGGGCTCCCTCAAGAGGTTTGTGGGTCCAGCTCGAGAAGTAAGTCCCTGTAAACAAACAGACTGTAGGAGGCATGACTCCGACGATGACGATGATGATGAACGGCGAAATTCAAAAAACGCAGATCCCCGCCAGCCTTATGCTGGTGTTATAAATATGATCACCGGCAGATCGTCCTATGGGGAAGATCTCTCCAGGAAAAGAAAGGGCATAGGTATATATTTCTCCTAAACTTCTAAACGACCGGCCCCAGTCACCATATCCTGTGAAGATGCCCGGGATGTAATGTTCCCCCACGAAGACGCCCTTGTCGTCAGGGCACAGATCAATAATTTTAATGTAAAAAGGATATTGGTGGATAACGGGAGCCCAGTGAACGTACTTACATTGCAAGCTTATAAAGCAATGGGGCTGCCAGTCGAGGAGCTAAAATCGAATGCCACACCACTTATCGGCCAGGGTAACGCCACTGTGCCGGTAGGAGGGTCGGTCGAGTTGTTTGTTGAGCACGGTCAGGAAGCTCTTGCCCATGCCTGTAAGGTAACATTTATGGTTATCGATATGGTTTTTGCTTACAATGCCATTTTTGGCAGACCTCTATTGTTTCAAACAAGGGCAGTCACCAGCATCCGCTACATGGTAATGAAAATCCCGACCAGAGGCAGCGTTGCCATCTTGAGAGGCGACCAAAAAGCATCAAGGAAAGCTTATATAGCCATGATCAAGCATCATAAAGAGGCTATGCTGGTAGAACCAGGCATAGAACGATTTGAGCAGACAAAAGAACCAAGAATGGATCCTGCAGAAGAAGTCAAGACTATGATGCTCGCGAAAGGCAAAGTTATCCAAATTGGCACCAGCATGAGCGCGGAGGTCGAAGAAGCGATCATGCAAGTATTAATGATCAACCAGGCTTTTTTTGCTTGGAAGCCGGAAGATATCACCGGGATCGACCCCGATGTGATTACCCACAAACTTAATGTGGATCCGGCTTGTACTCTGGTCAGGCAAAAATTGCGGAGGCATGCTCCTGATTGAAGAAGATTCGTCTCCGAAGAGGTAGACAGGTTGTTGAAAGCAGGAATAATTCGGGAAGTCGACTACCCCGACTGGCTGGCCAATGTTGTTTTGGTAAAAAAAATCGGTAAAGATACGATTGCCGGTCACAGATCTTAATAAAGCATGCCCAAAAGACAGCTACACCCTGCCCAGCATAGACCAGTTGGTGGACGCCACTGCCGGTCATGCCATTTATTTCCTCTTAGATGTATACACCGGATATCACCAGATCATGATGTGGTTGCTGGATCAGGAAAAAACTAGCTTAATCACGGATGATGGCACTTTTTGCTACAGGGCTATGCCATTCAGATTAAAAATACAGGTGCCACGTATCAACGCTTAATGAATAAAATCTTCAAGGATCAAATCGGGAAAAATGTGGAAGTTTACATGGACGACGTGATCGTCAAAAGAAAAAGCCCCGAAGAACATCCTGCTGATCTGGCAAAAATATTCAATACACTGAACAAATTCCAGATAAAGCTCAATCCTAACAAGTGCACTTTCGGGGTGCCTTCAGGCAAATTTTTGGGATTCATGGTATCACAAAGGGGGATTGAAGCCAATCCCGATAAAATCAAGGTGATCTTAGAGATGCGGCCACCAAACAGCGTGAAGGACATTCAGAAGTTGAATGGCAGAATCACAGCTCTTGGACGGTTCATATCCTCCTCTGCCAAACGATGCACTCCTTTCTTCAAAAAATTGAGGAAGAATGAAATCTTTGATTGGGATGCTGATTGTCAACAAGCTTTTAGTGAGATAAAAAAAAGTTCCTCACCAACCCCCCTTTACTGAGCCGACCACTTCCAGGTGAGAATTTATACCTGTACTTATCAACCTCTGGCGAAGCTATTGCAGGTGTCCTAGTCAGGGAAGAAGGAACCCAACAACTGCCAGTCTATTATGTGAGTCAAGTGCTTAGAGGCCCGAAACTGAAAAAAGGCCCGATCGAACAACTTATCATCGCTCTCATGATGTGCATGAAGAAGCTGAGACAATACTTTGAAGCACATACAATAGTCATCTGCTCGGGTCAACCAATCAGAAAAATTCTCCAGACCCCCGACATAGAGGGAAAAATGGTAGGCTGGGCGATCAAACTTCAGTCATGGGATTTGAGATATAAACCCAGAAAAGCAATCAAAGCCCAAACTCTGGTAGATTTCGTTGCAAAATTCTCTGATGACAAAATAACTAGTCACCCACATGGGGCTGCGAATGATAACCAAGGAGGAGCCAGCATCATAATCGTGGGTCCCCTCAACATTGTTATCAGGTACGCAATAAGGCTCAATTTTAAAATTTCAAATAATATGGCAGAGTACGAAGCCCTTCTGCATGGATTGAGGTTGCTTTATGCCATTTGGCCAGACTTTGTCACCATCAAAAGTGACTCCCAGCTCATAATAAGCCAAGTCTTAGGCACCTTCAAAGCCAGAGAAGCCAACATAATTCGATACCTAGAAAAGGTCAAAACGGCGCTCAAGACGCTTGAAGAAGTCGGATCTGAGTGGATCCTACAAAGGGTGCCAAGAGATCAAACTCTAGCAGCCGATGGGCTCGCCAAAATATCTGCTGCCGAGCAAGGTGTGGTGGAAGAAAATATAACCATCATCGATCAACTGAACTCCTCCCTAGATGAACCATAAATGATGGAAATTGAGCCAATTCAGGAAACGTGAATGAGTTCCATCAAACGATACCTACAAACGGGGCAATTACCTGAAAACAAGGCAAAAGCTAGAAAGGTATCTCGTAAATCTTTAAACTACTCTGTTATTAAATGTGAATTGTTTAAAAAAGTTTTCAGTCACCCCTGGCTCAAATGTATAATGGAAGAGGAAGGAGATTATGTCCTGAGAGAAATCCATGAAGGTATTTGTGGAGCGCATGAAGCTAGTAGGGCCATAGCAATGAAAATGCTCCAAGCGGGCTACTACTGGCCAAGCATCTTCAAAGATGCCCAAGAAAAGGTGAAGAGATACTAGCAATGCCAAATACATGGAAGAGTCATCAGGCAGCTGGCGGCAGACCAAATGCTAATCGGTTCTACTTGGCCGTTCGACCAGTGGGGCTTGGATATCCTAGGACCTTTCCCCTAAGGAAAAAGGAAAATGAAATTTCTCCTTGTTGCCGTCGACCACTTCTCAAAATGGATTGAATCCAAGCCTCTGGCCACAATTACGACAGAAAGAGTTAGAAACTTCGTTAGGCAAAACATCATTTGCAGGTATGGCTTACCTAACGTTCTTATTATAGATAATGGCAAGCAGTTCGACAGTTCCATTTTCAAAGACTTCTGCCACGGCCTTAATGTCAGCCTTAGGTTCACCTCCGTCACTCATCCTCAAAGCAATGGGATGACAGAGGTCTCCAATCGGACACTCCTGGAAGGCTTGAAAAATCAACTCAGTGATGCAAAAGGCAACTTGACTGAAGAACTGCAGAGCATATTATGGTCCTACAGGACCTCCCTATGAGCCGACACCCATCAAATGCCATTTTCCCTCGTTTACGGCTCCGAAGCTATAATACCTATAGAGATTGGACTTTCCTTTTACCGGACAATGTTCTATTCCAGTCAAGCAAATGTCCTAGACAGATGTCAAGATCTGGACCTAGTAGAAGAAAAGAGGGAAGACGCTTATGCCAAAATTGCTGCCTACAAGCAAAAAATCGCTAGATACCACAACACAAAAGTAAAGGCAATAACCTTTAATGTGAGAGATCTAGTGCTCAGAAGGGAGAATATTAGCTCGAGAAACGCCGAAATGGGGAAGTTAATGCCAAATTAGGAAGGCCCCTATGAAATTTCGAAGGTCTTAAGTTCCAGCACTTACAGGCTAAGAACCCTTGAAGGGCCGGATATCCCCGAAAGCTGGAACACCGAGGTACTCAAGAAGTACCATGTATAATCATGTATTATATTCAATAAAGAATATCCTCTCCATTTTCTCCACTTTTTCCATTTTTCTTTGTCTTCGGAAAAGGTATGTTTTTATTCACTTGTCTGTTTGTTAGTCTTGATTTTTCTTGTAGGTTGTCAGCTTTACTCCATTCTCCATTAACTCGAGGATGAATTACTCGCTAGGCTTGTCTCAAGCTCACAATGTGAAAGATTTTCTCCAGTACGACTCCCACGACAAGATGTAGTTCAAATACTCATCTTAGACACGAAAAGTTCTCTCCAATTAAATTTACTCCATTCTCCAAATAAGAAACGCAGCGGATTAATATATTATCTCCATCAACGTATATCTCCCTTATGCTTAATATGCGAAAAATGCAAAACCACTCCATCATGCGATAGATTCTAGTATTTGCTCAAATTGTAAAGTCGCCTACTATGATCGAAAGAGTCAAATTATCGCAGTTCTGTACCGATCGAACCCTCCCACCATCAAAAATATGAGGCAAGATCTCCCACCGATCGGTCAGCAAGCAATCTATCAATTAGTGTTTTCGTCTGTACAACCAACAAGCAAAACGATGTGTGATTCCTATGATTCAAGAAGTACCCCCTACTCTCCTCAATTGATTTTGCGTACTTTACAAACAAGTTGTCTTTCATTTAACAAAATTCATAGTGAATGTCACCCCGAAGTAAAGTTCGCAACATAAAGCTACAACTGTATGGCAAATAGAATGTTATATATACATACAAGAATTCCTTACAAGACAAAAGGAGGTTAAGCCTCCGTATCTAGACTTTCTCCCGCAGAGCCGATCGGTTCAGTTGGGGGCTCGATAATAGCAGCCTGGCCGCTTGTTGGCTCTTTTGGCAAAGATACAATAGGTTCTGACTCCGACAACAACGACACCCCAGGCTTTGCGACGGGAGGAAGAGCGATCTCAAATCTGGTCGGCAAGTCACCTTCAGTCCCTCCGACCGGACACCCCTCATTATCATCATCACTAGATGGAGGGTCAGGAAGAGCCCCCACATCCTCCATCCAATCAAGGTTAGCTTCAAGAAATTGCTGCTTAGCCGCATAAATCATCCGAGTTAGCAATTTTCCCTGAGCCTCGCCCAACTTATCAAGAACCTCCTCCTCCCTGGCAGCTAGTGCTCTTGTCAAATTTCAATCCAAGCTACTTCCTTCTCTGCCAAGACCGTCTCCAAGGAATTCTTTTCTGATAGGAGAAGGTCGCACTCTGATAAAGCCCTATCTTTGTCTACAAGCGCCTTCTCCTTGACGGCATTAACTTGAAGGCAGTCACTTTTTAGTTGAGAATACTCGCCTTTCAGGTGATCCACCTCGCTTTGTCAGGAATTAAGGTCTTGAACCAGCTGAATTTTCTCCTTTTTTAGCTCCTCCATATCCGAATTTAAAGACATGGCTTCCCTCTCCGCCACGGCGCTGGCAACCTCAGTCTCTCTCATTTGCTGAGCGACATCCTCCCACTTTGCCCAGGCATAGGCCTCCATGCCGTGTATGCGAAGTCCCCTTTTCATCAGCTGTGAACGACAAATAAAGGAATAAAAAAAAAGAGAGAGAGAAGAGGAAAAAGAAAGGGGGGTGGGGGAGTAAAAATGAAAAGATTCAAGGGTTACCTCTAGATTCTATTGTTGAAATAACTCGTACTGCTGGGAGAGGAAGCCAAGCTCCGTCATCACTTTAAAATCGCTCTCTGGAGCAAGACCTTGGAAAATGAAGGCCAGCACATCCTTGTTGGTAACAGACCAGTCGTCACCAAATCATTCTTTTAGAATATCTTCCAAGGACAGTGCCCGACCCTCCTAACTCCTCTTTGGCCAAACGATCGGCCTCCCTTTTAGCCTTTGAACGATCGGCTAATTATCGTGCGATCTCCTCGCCTCCGGCCATCTCGTTTATAGCTACATTGCACGAACAAAATAAAGATAAGTATCTTGTTTAAAATTTGATAATATGAACGCACACACAGCACACGACTTAGCAAAAGTAATCATTCTTTTTATATTCTAATACTAACGCTTACGTTCTGTGTTTGCACCAGCATTAGAGCCTGCGGGCTTAGTCTGAGTTCCCAGAAGAAACTGGAGTCATAAGGCCCACCGTTTCTCTCCACGGCTTCTAACAATTTTTAATATCGGCTTCATACATCAGCCGACCGATAGCACGATCGTTCAGAGCAGTAGCCTCATTTGATCGGATTAACGATACCCCAAAGCCACCAGCCATACCCACTAAAAAAATATTTCTCCCTAAAGTGTTTCATGGAAGAAGGAACTTCAAAAAGCTTTCGACACTGCTGGCTGGTAAAACAATATTCTAACGCGCTGGTTAGATTGAAAATATAAAAAAAAGTGTGTGAAAAGATCCAAGGTAGGGGCCACCGACTTTGTTTGGCACAAAATTTTAAAGCAAGACACCATCCTCCACCCGTTCGGAGTCAATTGATTGGGGGCGATCCCACAGCCTTGGAGTAACGTTAATTTAAACGCCCCAAAGGAGAGCCTTAAGCCTGCATCCAAACTCCATAAAGGGCAAATAAACCATTTGTTCATTTCACGGCCAAATGGTCCCTCTGTGATTGCCATGGAGGCAGGGCAAGCCATCACCGACACATCAGTCGAAAGGCAGTACAGAGAGGGAATCTCCGCTACCTCCGCTTCCGTCAGACGCGAGGGCTAAGCAAGCGGCTCACGATTCCTATAATCCTCCAAGAAACTTCTTTCTATCTGTGGGCTACTGCTTGAAGCCATTCTCTTTTGGCAAAGAGAGTGAAGTAAAAAATGTATATGTGATGAATGAAAAATTAAATCGAAAAGAAGGATCACTTACTTGCTTAATTAATCTCACGGACACTCCTAGGCCGCGACAAAATTTTGGCAGAACTTCGTTGGGAATTGCTGAAAAATGAAGAAGGCCTGCCTCAAGCTCCCTTTCTCTTATACGAGTAAAAAGCTTCCAGAATGTTCCAAAGCCTCTCCGTCTGATAAACACCACGTGTTCTCAACTCATCGACACAGTTTTGAATAACGAAGCATTGTTCTGAAATTGAAAATACGCGCTGCATTGAATGCAAGACAACTGTTTGAAGTAAACAGGCACATCAAGCGGTCCACTTTCTAAATTTCACAATCTCGCCAATATAACCGAATATGCACTTCGCCCGATCGGACTTGTTTTGGGGGGGGGACAAATGATAATCGCAGAAATTACATCTTTAAAGGCCCAATCATTTTGGCCCAACGGTATTTGAGACGGTCCAAATCTGCTAAAGAGTAGCATGAGCTAGAAGATAACACAGGGAAGCGTGATGTCTGATCGGACTGATGGGACGTCCTGTCCTGTCAGCCCACTGGCATGAGCCAACGCCTACACTCTCACCTACTTCTAGTCATATCATCGCTCACCTACTCTAACTGACGATTATCATCTCCCCATGGCACTCAAGTACCCCTTCCCAAAAAGATCTCTTATAAGTAGCCAAAAACACGATGACACCAGGTATTGAACTCCTGAAAACTCTCTCTCTCCTTTCAACACTTACTCCCAAGTTACTAACTTAAGCTTCGGAGTGCTTACTCCCAGATCCGACCGAGCACCCTCCCTTTTTTGCAGATTCAGTCGCTCGATCGATCATATCACAACAAACTCTTCTTCTTAATAGGATAAAGGCATTTTGAGCTTTATCACAACTCATAGTGAAAAAATGACGGTAAAAAATATTTATTAATGACAGTATTATTTTCACATACGGTATATAAAAAAGATTCATTAAATAAAGTCATTTTTATGATATTTTAACTTATCGTTAGATTTGAATTTTTTTATAAAAATCACCAACTACTATACTATTTTTTTCTTACTATACTATAATTTTTTTAACTATGAATTTGTTTTAAATTTTATTTTTGAAGAAAATTTCATTTGGAGTATTTTTATTTTTACCTCACATTATTTTTAAAAATATTTTTATTTATTTGTAGGATTATATAGATAATTAATTATAAAATTAAATATAATAATAATTTAAAAAAAATATGAAGAGAGAGAAAAATATCCAATTTTTCCAAATAATTTTCAAATCTAACAATAAGTTAAAATATCATAAAAATAACTTTATTTAATAAATCTTTTTTTATATACTGTATGTAAAACTGATACTGTCATTAATAAATATTTTTTATCGTCATTTTTTTCACTATGAGTTATTTTAAATTTTATTTTTGAAACAATTTTCACTTGAAATTTTTTTACTTTTACCTCACATTATTTTTAAAAATATTTTTTTTGTAAGATTGTATAGATAATTAATTATAGAATTAAGTATGATATTTTGGAAAATATTAAGAGAGAGAAGGTGAGAAAGTGGATGAGAGTGTGTGTGTGTATGAGAGAGTGGATGTGTGAGAGAGAGAGAGAGAGTGGAGCCCAGTGTCTAATCCTACAACCCTTTGTTGCAGGAATAGAAAAATATTCCATTTTCCCTAATAGTTTTGCAAACACCCTATTTTTCCAAATAATTTTTTAAAACACATCATTTTTAAAAAAATTCCAAAATATAAAGTGATTTATAGGTTGAATATAACGATTTCTATCATAATTAAAATAAAAAGGACAATGAATTAATTTTAGTGTAGACTTCTAAAGAGGCACCGAAATTAAAAAGCCTGAATTTAATAGGAAAATGAAACTGATTTAGGAGCCAAAATCACAGCAAGATTATTTAGCTCCATCTTTGCATAATAGATAATAGAATAATTTCATATCATCTAGTCACAATCTAGCCACAGTTTTGTGACGAAAATGCTTTTTTCAATTTCATAATTGGTTAACATGAGCAATTTTACAGAATCCATAATAGAACGATTTGCCAAAATTAATAAACTGTCGAGGTTGATCACATATTTACGTGCATTTATATGCATCTCCACCATCCAGATGTCATCCAATCCGATGGTGAAAATACGTGTAGTGCGTGTACTGTGTGTAAAGTCACTAAAAAGAGAAAGATGTATTTTGTGTAATTTCAAATATTAAAAAGGGATTTTTTTTTCATTTCTATACACTTTTTCTTTATCCATTTTTAAAAATACTACTTTTGCTAAAGACAAAAGATTTTGGCTATGGCAAACTTTCTTTTTAATACTTATACTTCTTTCTTTTTCTTTATCCTTTTTGTCTTCTATAATAATTTCTAATTGTAATTAACGTTGTTCTAATTTTTGCAATTAACTTTTCTTTTCTATGCATTTCCTGTAAAGATACCTGTCTAAAATTTTCCGATATATCTTCTTGAGATTGATATTCATTTTTATTATTATATAAAGCTTCAAGTTGTTTCGTTCATTTCACTTATTATTTCATTAATATTTTCTATAGAATTTAATTTTAACAAATTTAAATATTCTCCAAATTTTTCTATTATGTTAGCCATTCTATTTATTTATTAATAAGGTTTGTAAATTTTGTTTAGAAAATTTTAGATCATCTGTTAATAATTTTATTATATTTTGGTTTGCATTTATCTTCTTTAAATGATTTATTCTTTCAAATATTTTTGTTATATATATTTCTTGTTTTATAATTTTATGTTTAGAATTCATTTATATTTCTTCTATATTTTGAATAGCTATATTTATATCATTTTTTATTTTATCTAATTCTAATTCTAATTCATTTTTTTATTGAAATTAATTCTTCTCTTATCTCTTGTAATCTGGGTATTCTATAATCTTCTCTAGTATCATTTATTTCCATATATAAACATTAATTCTTTATCTTTTTAATTTTTTCTTTGTAATATCTTATTTTTCTGAAATTTCATAAAATGATTTTAATATTTTATCTATAGTTTCTTTAATAGTAAAACTTACTATATATGACAATTTAATTTTAAAATTACTTCTATAAATGCTCTAATACCAATAAATAGTCGGAATTCATTTCGGATCGTTCCTAGAAATAATTTTAATTTAAACAAATTTTTAATAAAATGTCTATATTATTGTTTTTAATTTTATTTCTTTAAAGGTACGTGGTAGAAGACCATGATAACCAAGTTATCCTTTGGAAATCAGTAGCCCGCAGGTTTATCTTACAGCCGATATACCTTTTAATAAAACTATTTTAGTTTCTTCTTCTTCTTCTGAAATTATTATTATTTGAATTTCTATTTATTTCTTGACAAGTTTATATTATTTTTGATATTATAGTATTTTTAACAAAATTACCTTTGTATAAATTATCTACGATCTATGTTTTTATATTATTTTCTAAGTTTGTAGCTCCTGTTATGTCTAAATTTTGTTGAAGATTAAGATTTATATTATTTTTTTACCATATTCATATCATTAATAACTTGATTTATTTCTCTTTCTTCACTTAAATCTTTTGAATTTAGATAATTAAATATATTCATCCTAAAGGTATTCTATTTACTGTATTTTTTAACATTTGAATTCTTGATTCATTTATTCTAAGCATATATTTTAAATTTTTTATTCTTTCTTCTATATTATATATAGGAGTAAGATTAAAATTTTTTATAAAATCATTCAATATTTCTTCCTGTTTTAATTGTTCTTTTAATTGGCAATTATATCTATATATATCATTTATGGTTATTTGTAAATTACCAATTTGTTGTTTTAATCTTTCCATTAAAAACTAGAAAAATTTAAACAATTTCATGTTTTAAAAGTATTCTTTCTTTTTACCTTTTCCTTAGCATGCAAAGTTCAGAATAAGAAATAGAATTGAAAATTATAACCATAACTAACAAAGATCAGAGTCTCATTATACCTTTAAATCTCCTTCAGCGGTCTACTGTGCTTCCTTCAATGCTGCTAGACTTCTGTTATCAACGATTTCTGATAACAGTTCACCCTTAAATAGTTGACGTTCTGGGTTAAGCTGAGCTTCTCCAAACTTGTACTCTTCTACCCTATTTCCTCATATCATGGGCTTGGTAACACCAAGAGAGACTACTGAAAAATATTCAGCTAGCAACAAAGTCGTAGACATGTGAATTTTTCGATGAGGATTTATGGAATATGAGTGATTTGATTATCTTAGTGTATCGAAAATAATTTTCTATATTTCTTACTGGATTGCAAATTGCTAAGTACTATGGTTACTCAGAAAGAATGATTTTTGAAATTAGAATTTCATTTCTAAAAAAGGATTTTACAGAGGATAAGCAGGCTAAAAGCTTTTCAGAGAGATCTTAAGCTTAGAGTTTTCAGCCGTGCTTTTAATGGATACATAAATGGGTTTTTATAGAGGTTGCACCCTACCTCTATTGCATTATTGAATTACATTATTATAATCGATTATTGCTCTATTACATCATTGCTTATGTTTACATTTCTGTCTTCTTTCTCAAATTAGTTCTTGATTTTCTTCAGAGGGGGTCTAACTCCACTAAACCTTCTTGCCAACTTTTGCTTTCGACTGGAGATTCCTTTTTTATCTGCTTTTTGAAAAGTTCTTTGGTTGTTTCTGTCATCGGTAGACTTCCTTCAATAATTGTGTCGATGTATCCTTCAAGAAGATATTTCTGATGCCATTCCGTAGATGGATGGGTAACAAGAATATTATCTTGAAAAATAGTATAATATTTTTTATTATCTGTCAAAATTTCTCTTAGTCCATGAACATTTGCTTCAATATTCTTCATTCTCATTTCTGGTATATTCTTGAGAATTAACGGATGTAAGTTGAAAGTTTTTTGTTCATCTGGACTAAGTTCCTGGCTGGTAGTGCCCATTCTGATGAAGGTTCTGTAGGAATTTCAATATTCTTAACATCATCCCATTCAAGAATAATGCTAAAATTACGAACATAAATTTTATTTAATTTAGTAATTCCATTAAAAATCTCAATTTGAGACTTAATGGTTGCTAGTAATTGATGAATTTCTTCAAGGTTTTCTCTGGGATAAATAGTATGAATCAGTCCAAAACGATAAATTTTTTGAACTGTTTTTGGATCTGCTCCTTTTCTGACGATTGCCTTGTTGTATGTGCCATTGATCAGAATAGTGCTAATCCCGACTGCATTAGTAACCTTTGCTAGATATTGCAGAGCTTTAAAAAAGTTTGCTTTCCATTGCTTCCGAATTTTTGTATTATTTAATTGAGATCTCTCATCATCATTCCATTGTTGAGATGATAATGAAATATCTCTGGAAGTTATCAATCGAGAATTAATATTCCCAATTGAAGAAGTTCCCAAGTTTCTCGAATTTACTTCCTGTGATGATTCAGGATTGTCCAAATATTAAACAGAACGTTTGATCATCATATTTCTCGAAATTTCTTGCTCTAGTTCTTTCTTGACTATAGTACCAAGAATAGTCATTTTTTGAGAACTAATGTTTTCTTCCTTAGATTCCTTTTGACATAGAAACGCCTGTGCATAATTCATTGAAATTTGACTAATCTCATTATCTATTTTTAGAATACGAGATATAGCCTTTTTTATAGATTCTATTATTTCCATTTTCTCTGCAATGAGTTTTGTAACTCTATCTGCGTTTCTTTCCATTTCTTGATTCTTGTAAGAAAATTATTAATCTTCTTCTTTAGTTATTGGTCTGCTTAACAGATCTGCCAATACATTATCCTTTCTTGGAATATACTCAATATCAAAATTGAAGTTAGTAAAATATTCTTGCCATCCCATTTTCCTTCTTTGAGCTAACTTTTCATTATAATTTTTTTGTAATAAAAGATTTTACCTGAGTGTTATCAGTCTTGACTGTGAATCTTTATTGTAATAAAACTAATTCAATTTTTCTATTGCATATTTTACTGCTAATAATTCCTTTTCATTACTATGATAATTCTTTTCTGAACTTTTGAAAGTTCCTAAAGCATATCTATATATTTTCTTTCCATCTTTGCTTTTTAAGATCGCTCCCCAATAATCATTTGAAGCGTTTATTTCTAATAATAATTCTTCGTTTTCTTCTGGTAAGGGTAGCTTTGGTAATTTTTTACAATATTCTTTTATTTCTTTCACTGCATTTGTGTCAACGTTTGTCCAAGTCCATGGCTTATCACCTTTTAATTTATCTTTTAATACTTTTCTCTTTTTCGCGCATTCTTGGATAAAGTTACTAGCATATATGATGTGTCCTAAAAATTGTAGGACCATCTTTCTATTTTCTAATTGATCTGAAAATTTTAACAAAAATTTTGTAATATGTGGTTGTAATTTAATTTCTCCTTTTGCTATTGAAAATCCTAAAAACTCTATATTTCTTTTTGCTATATCTGATTTTTCTTTTGATAACATCAATCCATGTTTAATACATCTTAATAAAAATTGTTTTATATGCTTATAATGTTCTTCTAATTTTTCACTAAAAATAATTATATCATCTATGTATACAAGACAAAAATGTCTTAAATCTTTGAACATATCATCCATTTTTCTTTGAAATATTTTAGGGGCATTACAAAGTCCAAATGGCATTACTAACCATTCGTAGTGTCCTCTTGGTGTACTAAAAGCTATATATTTAATAATTTTTGGATGCATTTTTATTTGCCAAAATCCTAATTTGCAATCAAATTTTAAATACCATGTTTTTCCTTTTATACCGTTTAAAAGAATTTCTTTATTAGGTATTAAATATCCATCAAATTCTGTTACTTTATTTAATTTTTTGTAGTTAATTACCATTCTAGGTTTATTTCTTTTTATTTCTGTATGATTTCTAACCATAAAGGCTGGACTACTATAATGACTTTTACTTGGCCTTATAAAGTTTTATTTAATAATTCCTTTATTTGTATATCAAATTCTTCTTTGTCATTTTTATTATAAAACATTCTTTTACTTCGTATTGGTATATCATGTTTTAAATTTATTAAAGCATAAATATTATTTTTCTCCCATTTTTCTATAGGATTTGTGCTTATACATTTTTCTAATAAAAAGATAATTTCTTGTGGAGTTTGTTATATACGTTGAGTTTCTTCATTTTTTCTAATGGGTTCTCTTTCTATATTCTCACCACGGTTCACTGTGCGAGGTATTAAGGGTGATGTCTTCCATTTATAGGCTATCTGAAGTCTAGGAAAAATAATTTGATGTTTACAAAGAGTTGTTAATCGAATATACTGAGATCCTATACTTAAAGGATAATAATGTGTCAACCAATCATTTCCTAATAAGATATCACATCTATGATTTGGAGATTGAAATACTTGAGAAATTTGAAGTATATTGGATTGAACTTGAATTACTACCTTTTCTATAACAAGATCATATTTGGTGGTATTACCTGTAATATCAATGCCGAATTTATAATTAGTAGTTTTCTTCCATAAGCTCTCTGAGAATAAATAAGGTTGGGCTAAAGTTATTGTAGATCCTGTATCTATGATATGAGACTGTGTGATACTCTTTATATATGATTTCTATATTGATATAAATACTATAAGGACTAGTTTCTATTCCTTGAAATTTTGCATTCATTTCCATCATATCTAAATATAAGATATTCATCAGTAAGATTATATGGTGATATATTTTCTAAAAAAAGTCTAAATCTAATAACATTGGAATTTGTGTTGATGATATTGTATCCATATTTATTTCCATTGGTATAATTACTATTTTTCCTCGAATATTTGTTAAAGCAAGATTTATTTTGACATATTTCATAATTGTATGTTTCTGTCTTGAATAATCTAGAAATTCATAATTTTCATCTAATTCATATTTTTTGAATGAAAAAACTAAACTTTCATTTATATGACTTTTTGCTGCTCCAGTATCTATTAATGTTTTTAATAATTTTCATTCTCCTCCAATGTCTAATTCAGATTTAATATAATATTGTTTTGCTTTTAATGATGATTTTAAATCAATACTTCTTCGAGATTGAATATGTATTTTTCCTTGTTCATCTATTAATAGTGTATTATTTCCTTTTGATTGCTGTTCTTTAGAACTTTCTCCAGATGATATTAATAATTTTTCTCCTATATGTTGTATTCTTGGTATAATTCCTATATTTTTATTTCTTTGTCTTAGATCCATTGTTAATTCATCTAGAATTGTCATACTAGATGGTGTTAATTGTCTTGGTGGTATATATTCAACTAAGTCTAAAAATGTATCATCGATATCTACTTATAATCGTATATTATTCTTTTGTAGTTTTTTATGATGACTAGTAGTAAATGCATATATTGTTCTATAAGTTACAAAAAATACTTTTAATCCACTTGTCATTTCTGTTCTATGTAATTTATGATATAGATTAAGTGGTTGATCTATATTTTTATCTTGGAAGCTTACTGAAAAGTCTGGTATTATTGTAAATTTTAATTTTTTATATAATAAATTTTCTGATACTGCTCCTAAAAGGGCATCTACCGGGTCATTTAATATTCTATCATCCATGCAAAATAGTTGAATAGGACTATCTATTCCTTGTCGAAAATGTGCTTTAATAATTATTTGTATTACTCCTAAATATAAATTTTTATATCAATTTTTATCTAGTAAGTTTGCTAAAACTTTATTTATTTCATCTTTATTTATCAATGGTATTACTGTATTTCCTTTAGCTTGATATATATCTATAGCTAACTCATAATGTTTTGTAATATAAGTTGCTTTAAGTAGTTTATTAAACCATCTTCTTTTAAATATATCTTATTCTTTAATATTTAATCTATGATTATTTAATTGATCAAATTTTTCTTCATCAAATGTTTTATTATAACTAAAAATATTATTATTATCTATAATTTCAAGATCTTCATTATCTGAATTCATATTATTTAAATAAAGTTTTATGTATTAATGTTATTTTTATTTTTAATATCTATTTCTAATTCGGTTTCAGTGTTTGATTTTGATTCTGTGTCAAATTCTGAATAATTTTTTTGAATTGTAAATATCAGAATTATATTGAGAATTTATTTCATATATACTTTCATTTTATGATATTTCACTATTTTCTATTGAATCATAATTTTGTTCTATTAGATCTTCATATATCCTATATGCTTTATGATTTTCTTTATTTTTTCTTTTAGGACATTCATTTGAATAGTATCATTTCTCTTTGCATATCCAACAAGTGCATGTTTTAGGATTTGTTTTACTATATCTTCGATTTTTCCTAAAATATCTTTCTTTATTTAATTTATTTCTTTTAAAAGGTTTAAACATTCTTTTGTAAAAGTTTTTATATTTAGGTTTAAAATTTCTTCTTTTTGATATATTATACTTGTTATATTTTTTATATCTTTTATTTTTTGTATAGCATCCCCATTGTGTAGGTTTAGTTAAGATTGGATAACATAATCCTCTATTAACTGCTTTTCTTATTTTTCAATTTTCATATACTTGGTTACACATTTCGTTTATTCTTTTAAATATATAAGCTTGATAAGATCCTAATGTTCCTTCTAATATTTCATTATTATTTGGTATTTCATTGAATAATTTTAATCCCCATGGTTTTGGTAGTTTTGTTACATAATATTGTTTTAATAAATTAATTTTTGATCTTTGTAAAATGTCTGTTTTTGCTATATTATAATAATAGTTATTAAATTCACATGTATATTGTTTTAGGTAACACATATTACATATTGTTAAATTTTGTATTTTTCATAAATTTTCTTGTCCAAATTTCTTTAATGATTCTGTAGGGTCTAACCAGTGACCTCCTAAAAATTCTCCTTTTATTGCAAATTCAAACCTTTGTAAAAGATCTTTTATAATGTCTGTTGCTGTAAAATTTTCATTATTTAATCCATATTTTATAATTTGTCTATCTTCTAATCTAATTACATTCCACCATTTTTCTGCATTTCCTGTTAGGGTACTAATTAGGAAATTACTTGCTCTCTGTAAATCATATCCATATAATATTATTGCTATATTATTCATTTTTATCCATTTTTCAATTTTTTTTTGTATATCTTCTTTACAATTTATATCTAATAACATTTCATTTGGATAAATAGGTTCTGTTTCAGATGTTTTTAGTAAAAATTTTGAATTATTATACATAGGTCTTTGTCTAGAAATTTTTCTTTTATTTCTTTCATATTCTCTTATTCCTATATTATTTGTCATTATATTTTCTTCGATTTCATTTATTGTTTCAGAATATTCTCCTGTTTCTACTTTGGTTTGGGTAGATGTTGGATTAGTATTCTTTTTTAAATTCTCTAGATTATAAGTTAAATTTAACATATCATCTTCAGTTATTGCATTCTCTTCATATAACTTTAATCCTTCTTCTATCTTTAACATATGTGTTTTTATTGTTACTCCTTCTTGTGTATATTCTTTTAGTTTTTCTTTTCCTTTTTCTATTTTTTCTACTCTAGTTTTTAAGTTTGTAACTTCTTCTTTTATTTCTATTAATATGTTAAATATTTTGTTCATTTTATCTTCGGTATTTTCTTGTTTAGGTTTTTTAAACATAATTGATGGTAAACTTAAACTTCCTTTTTCATATTTATCATCTCCATATAATGTACTTGTAAAACTATATTGTTTATTATTCATTTTTTCTTATATTTTGATTTAATATTTTTAAATTATTATTTATTTGATAAAATTGTTCGTCATATGTATATCCATTTATATTCTCTATCTTTTTCATTTATTTTATTCATTATATCTCATTTTACTAGCTACGTATTTTAAATAATTTTCTATTTGATTTAATTTATCTAATACTTATTTTTCTAAATTTAATTCACTTAATATTTTATATTTAATTAATTCTAAGTCCTATATACTTTCTATTTTATTGAGTAAATATTTTATTTTATCGGCTTTAGAACTTAATTGTACTCTAATGTCTTGTATTAATTTTTTATTATTCATATTTATAGTATCTATATTATCTAATTGTTTTATTAATTTGATATCTTCTTTATTTAATTCATGTATTAGAGATTTATACATTGTTTTGGGGATTTTATATAATTATTTAATTCTTTATGTATGTGTAGTGTTATTTGCAAAGTTTGACTACAAAAATGATTGTATTTTTAAAATTTGACCTTAAAAAGAGGTATATGGCATAATTATCTCTATTAAAAAGTGATTTAAGGAGGTTGGGCCATTGGACCATTTTAAGCTCGTAACCCAGTCCATACAAAATGGAATAAGCCCAATATAACTTTCCCACTGCAAAAGATACCATTTCCATCTCTATACATTTTCAGCTGCATAATTCACTTTATTTTCGTTTGCATTAAGTTTTTTGCGAGCTGCAGTAATGGAGAAGGAATCCAAGGCAGCGACGGAGGATCCCAAAGTCGACTTGTTCGAGGATGATGACGAGTTTGAAGAATTTGAGATCGATGAAGGTATTGAGATTTTTCTTTTTCTCTTTACCTAATTTTTATAACTGAATTATTTACTTCTTTTGTAGTACCCTTGTTAATTATTGATAATTGATTTTTTATTCCTATTAAGCCTCTGCTACTTAATTTGATCGCTTTTCCCCTTTTCTGCTCGTTTCTTTTAGCTGTTTTTTTAGCTACTAAAAACTTATGATGTTGGTATAATTTTTGATCTTGTTCTACCCTACAGGGCCTAGTATGAATCCTTACCCATAGAAACGAAACAGGTTGCTTGATGTCGAGGAAAACTAATTCATTGATAATTATTCAATTTTATGTAATTGTCTAAATCAATTTTATTCTACACACCTAACAAATTTTTAACCCTAAAGCGGTGCAGTGGTCTTAAATTAGTTTGGGACTCAGATTGTGTGTTTAGTTGTTTCTTATCAGATTTAAGCAACGGTGTCTCAGTTAGTTGTTGGCTTTCCACTTGAATTTTGTACTCAATGAGCATCTTGAGCTATTGACCTCTCAGCAGAGATGCCTTTTGGAACGGAGAACTAGTGATTTATAATCCCAACCCATGATTCTATTAGGAGAAATAATCACATTGCTTAGAAAGCACAAGTCAACTTATAGTTTTTGCTTCTTGGTTTGTCATAAAATAGAGAATAGAACAGATGATTTTTGTGAAGATAGCCAGCAATAGAGAAGGGAATTATGTCTAATCAAGCAGCATGTTATATTTCCCATAGAAACACAGTTTGATAAAAACACAGCATGAGCTTAATCTAAGTTTTGGCAGAGCAAGGTGATATTAAGGACAAAATGGTTGTCGCATGCTGACAAATCAAAATTCAGTAGCTCATTGGCTAATGGTTGGAATACTTGTGCAGTTGATTCTAATCAGGGCTATTTATGATGGAGGTCATCTATGAAATAATTGTTTTTAGGCTGATTGTACAAAACTAATACTAAATGGTTCAAATTTGTTTGGGTACTAAAAATTGTATCGAATGTTGAGGTAGTAGCACATCTCTAGGGCGTGTTGAATTGCTGATTCTGTTATCAAGGCAAAGGGCTGAGAATGTCAAATATATAAATTATTTTTCTTTCAGTTGGCATGATTTG
Source organism: Excoecaria agallocha (assembly GCA_037975025.1). Lineage (NCBI taxonomy): Eukaryota > Viridiplantae > Streptophyta > Magnoliopsida > Malpighiales > Euphorbiaceae > Excoecaria > Excoecaria agallocha. The sequence continues at coordinate 66,874,766 of CM075810.1, forward strand.
AGTAGGCATGAAAACTGATGGCAAGTGAACTATTGATCAGGTCTTTGGATTTCATTTCTAAAATCTTTCATATTTTTTCCTATGTAATATTACATTTTTTATGAAATCATGTTGCTACACATGGATAGGCATATTTCTATTTTCATATAGATTAATAAAATTTAATTAATATGGTTAAGACTATAAATTTTACTCGCTTTTTTCTTAATATAGCCTTATATTGGTTAGAGAAATAAAAACTTGGAAATGTTAGTTCATATTTGTTGCTAACAAGTATTAAATAGGGGGATATTAGGACACTTAACATATTAACTATGCTCTCAAAAAGGTAGGTGGACTAGAAATTAGGCTGAATGAAAATGAAAAGTGAGCCTGTTTTCATGGGATGGAAGGACCTTCATTTTGGTGCAAAATCCCAGGAAGTTCTGCTTATCTCGCAGTAGTGTAATGATTTGCTTGCTCATGTGTATTTGTATTTGTAGAGTTAAAGAAAAAATATTTTTTTGGGATCACCTACAATTTTTGCTGTTCCTGACGTCAGTACCATTTATCCGAACATCTTGCTGCTATTTTCTATCCACTTTTAAAACTAACAAAGACTCAGTACACAACATTTAGTTGTTGTGATTTCATCATTGAACTATGTGCTTCTGAGTTGGTTTTCTTGCTCATCTGCTGTGCTCATGTATACATGTTATGACATTGAAACTATTGAATATGACATACTGTGGTGCCAAATTACTTCTATGCTTGTTTTCTGTCATTTTGGCTCTGTTATTATACGGACTTGATGATGGTTCAAATGATCCATCTGCCAACAGAATGGAATGACAAGGACGAAGGAAAAGAAATAGCACAACAGTGGGAAGATGATTGGGATGATGATGATGTGAATGATGACTTCTCTCTGCAGCTGAAGAAAGAACTTGAAAAGAACTCGGAGAAGAGCTGAAGTTAAAATGTCCAGCCTTTAGTCTGCTTAGTAATCTGTCGTATTGCTAGGTTAGTAAAATTTAGGGTTGATCAGTACCCCCTGAAAATTGTTTTCTTCTGGATGTTGATTGAGATTGTGAGTGATTGGCTGGCATATTTTTAGACATGCAACTTGATGTTCTAGCAAATTTAACAATGAGATTGTAATGCATTACAATGGTTGATCACTTTTGGGTATCCGTTGTGCATAGATTTGGATAGTATTTAAATGGATTTGGAAAAGGCTAGGAAATTGATTTTTAATTAAAAACCAATATTTATACTCATTTGTTAGGAATATTTTTTATAATTAATGTCTTTTTAAAAAAATTTTGAGAAATGGTGTGTTTTAGAAAATTATTCGGAAAGTAAAATTGTTGCATGTTACTGCAGTTTTCTGTTCGTTTTAGGTTAGTGGTCTTTACGGGAATTCTGAAAAATTTGTGCCAAAACTGTGAATATTTACCGTTTTAGTGTTGAAATGCAGCTATCGTCAGCAGACAATGAAACCAAAAAATTTTTTTGGGGCTTCAGGCGAAAAAACCTGTCTCTATCTTCCCTATTTTTACTTTCCAATGTTATTAAAATTAGATCGGATAAAAAACTGATAAAACTGAAAATTCATGATTCGATCGATTTAATTAAATTCAATCGATTATTTATTTATTTTTAAAATATTATAATTATTATATTTTTTAAATACTACTGTATAAAAATTAAAAAAAATATTTATCAAACATTAAATATATATCACAAATATTCTAATAATAAGTTACAAAATATAATTTTAATTTTATTATTACAGGTAATTAATTATAAATTTTTGAATATCATATGTTAAAAATATAAAAATACAATCATATCATGAAAATAATTTCATGTTTAGATGAAATACTAATGAAGTAAATACAAAAAATATTAATCTTGTATATATGAGTATAATTATATTTAATTATAATAAATTTAAATAGATAATAAATATATTAAATAATTAAGTGACATTTTTAGAATTTAAAATTTTAATTTTTTAAATAAATAAATAATGAAAATTTAATATATATATATATTAAATTTTCATTATTTATTTATTTGAAAAAAATAGTATTTTAAATTTTAAAGATATTACTTAATAATTTAATATACTATTATAATGATCCAAATAGATAATAAATGTATTAAATTATTAAGTGATATATTTAGAATTTAAAATACTAATTTTTTCAAATAATAAAAATTATATATATATATATATGATTACAATGAATCAAAAATATAATAAATATATTAAATTATTAAGTGATATATTTAAAATTTAAAATACTAATTTTTTCAAATAAATAAATAATGAATATATATATATGTGTGTGTCCAGTTCTCCGGTTTAATCCAATTTTTTGTCAATTTAATTTTTTTGTAATTGAATCAACCAGTTAATTAATCGATTTACAGTTAAATTGGTTCGACCGGTCAATTCGGTTTTAATAACTATGCTACTTCCTGCGGGCCCTGCACTCCTCTCTCTATCTCTCTGTAAATCAGCTTGCTTTTCTTTTTTTTCTTTCTTACTTTTATGCTTTCTATAATTACTTCATCTATTTTTTTTAATTACTAAATCTATTTGTTAGGAAATTTTTATATTGATTAATCATTTGATTTAATATTTTAAATTATAATTAACGGTCATATAATAAGTTAAAACTAGTAATAACAAAAATCAAATATTCTTGAATCATCTTCCAATCAATCAATTAATTAATTATTTAATTATAAAAAAATGAATTATTGATACAATTAGTACACGGTAGTCTATTTTTAAATTCACTCCATTAATATTAATTTTTCAAATTTTAAGTTCAATCATTTATAACCGGTTAATCGTTATATTACAATTTTTATAATTCCATTTTTAATAAATAAATATTACATCGGTACATGAAAATTGCAAATAATATTTTATTTCTACCGCGATTCAATTTTTAAATTTTTTACCACTAAAATTTTTTAGCTCTTTCTTTCGATCTAACAAAGAAAACACACCATAAAAAATAATTAAATTATTAAAATAATACAAATTTCTAAGGAGTACCATTCAATTAACTAATTTTACGTGCGTCAAAAACTGTTTTATACATTAATTTACTTCACTTCAGTGTTTAAGTATATGAAGAAAATATTAGCATGTATACTAGCATTAACTTAAGTAAAAAGTTCTAGGTTTTATTATATTGTTATCCAGTGGTGAAGTCATAATTTATAATCAATGGGAACAAAAATATAAAACCTACTTAAAAAGAATATATAGAAAAAATACTATAAACGAATTATTAAATAAAGAAAAATATTTCTTAAACTAACAAACTTACATAAACCATTACTACACCTATTATATTACAAATTAAAATTTCAAAACCATTAAAAATTTATTCGGATACAATGATACAACATATACCTTTTTATTCATTTAAATAAAATTTATTCAGATATTTTATAATATGTTTGCTTAATTTACTGGTACTCTGTAAAAAAAAATAAAGTTTTATATTCTATCTGTTGGTATTATAAAGGTACTCTTTTTATCCATTTAGATTATTTGTAAATGCATCAATTAAGACAAATTGATACAGCAGAGTTTTTAGTGACATAATACGGAAATTAAACAATTTAGATATATAAAATTCCTAAAATTAAATGCCCAAATACTGTTAATGTCGCTCCCTATTTAATATTTCTCCTTTATTGGCAACATTTGCTCAGAATTTTTATTTTTTTATTCTTTACTAGCTTTTTTCTCTTAGCATGTGTTTGAATTAATTATTTATTTTAAAGGCTTTCATCAATTTAAATAGATAATATAAAATCTAATTAAGTTAATATTTGTCTAAAATTTTATATGCGTTCTTTAAAATGTAAAAAATAAAAAAAATATTACGACTATTTAAGAGATATAAAAGCAATAAAAATTGCAAAATTAAATTACGAACCTTTAATTAAAGCTAAATCTTTGTTATATTATTTATTTATTTTTTTAAATTTATTTGATTTTTCTTTAAAAATTCAAAAAAGAATAGAGTATTTAATGTTTGTTTCAATGGAAGTGGGAAGTTAAAATATTTTATTAATAAAAACTTAAGAAATAAGTTAAAGAGGGGTGAAAACAAATGTTCTTCTCTAGTATATTAAAATTTGAACTACAAAATTTCTTAATGTTTAACTTATTTATATTTATGTATGTGCTTATACACCTCTACCTATGCAACACAGTCAGCCACCCATTACCTATGTCCGTCACTGCTTATGCAACATAGCATGCGACAAATAAATGTTAAAGATGATGTAGTTAGGTTACGTGTTTAACGCAAACAAACGAACTCGAGTGCTACTGTGATACCTACCCTGTTTAGGGTACATATCAAACTGACTTAATACTGACTGTCCACGTGGCAAGTCGTGCAATCTCAACCATAGAACGAAAACCTACAACTTATTGAATTGGTTTTCAGGAAATAAAAAAAATAAAAAAAACAAGTACAGTTTCTCCACGTTTGTCAATAAATTCATCTCCATTCAGACAAAGAATAGTAGGGTTACATACAAAAAAAAATTAAAAATATGATTAACTGTAAAAATGATACGGAATTAAATCAATTTTTATGATTAATCGATCTGATTGATTTAATTATAATTTTTAATTTTTATATTTTTTTATTAATAGTTATGGTTTAAATTTTTAAATACCGGTTAACCGTTAGTATACGATTAACTGACTCATATATATATATATATATATATATATATATATATATATATATATATATATATATATATATATATATATATATATATATATATACCTTAAATTTTTTTATTTTTCTATAAAATTTAAATAATAATTTAAACTAAATTTATATTATGTTATTCTTTTTAATTATATAATAATATTTATATATAGTTTCTAATTAACTTATATATATATATATATATATATATATATATATATATATATATATATATATATATATATATATATATATATATATATATATATATTGGTATTCATATTTTACTTAATAACATTTAATTTAATTTTATTATATTTTAGAGGTTATGTTATAACATTTAATATTATCTAAAATTATATTTCACTTAAATCAAGCATAATAATTTTCAACAAAAATTAAATCTATTTTATAATATTAGTTATTAATTTATAAAACATGAATTTTGACTAGTAAATTATATTTGTTTCGTAATTTTGACTAGTAATTTTTATATTCAGAGGAAAGATCAAGAGTGAAGAAGACCTGATGGAGTTCACGACTCGACAGGAAGTTCACGAGTCGAACAAAGCACCTGTTTTCAAACGATGCCACCTTTCTCCACCCAATCTCTCAGCCAACCATCAAGACTTTTCAGGGGCAGATTTTTATGATTGACAACTATTTTGAAGGGACATATATGTAGAGTTAATCTCTATAAATATGGGACAAAAGCTTTGAAAAGCGATGGAAGAAATTTCATTAGTTTTACTTAGAACATTTTTAGTTATTTTTGAACAACATATTTTTACTTAGTTGGTAGATGATGACCAAAGAGCAAAGTCAAAGAAATAAGAGATATATCAAAAGGTCTAAATAGAAAGTAAACCCTGAAAAGTGATGATGTTCTTTTGTCTTATTCATTTTTATTACAAATGTGTATTTGGCTAAGTTCTTTTGGTACATTATGACTACATAGTTCAATTTGTTTTTAAACAAGTTATCTTTGCTTTATGAATGTTTAGTTTCTTCATGTATGAATTATGATTTAAATTTATTTGGGTACATTGATTTGCTTATTATGCTTGATCACCATAATTAGCATGTTAGTTATTTTATTCACAATGAGAATTGGAATTCTTTGATGGAAAGGCAAATAAATTTACTTGAAGCATTGAATTCACTTAGAGATAAGGAATTCACTTTAAGGGGTTAAAGAATTGGCATAGAACTTTATAATTTTTATTTATCTCTATAATGTCATGAGAATGCTTATAGACTCTAAATAAAAACACCTTTAATGACAATGAGAATTGCTTTAAAGAAACTTGGCTAAATTCTCCAATCACATCATTCATACAATTGTCTAAAATGATTCTTAAATGAAATGGTTTCACTTAGTTATAATGTATGTTCACACCATCTTTTAAGTCATCTATTATCCAAAATTAACTGACTATATTTAAAATAGTTTAGTCTTTAAATTAAATGCATGATTCTTATTTTATTTGATACCTATCCATCTACTTATTGTTATTTCAATATAAAATTACTCTATTCCCTTTGGAACGATACCTTACTCGCTCTATACACAATCTAGTGAGACTAAGGGTTCAATTAAATCCTCATCAATTGATTTGGTTGTTTTGAGATAGCATTTTCTTGAATCACCTGTCAGATTCTCTGTTTTCCACCTATATTTTATGGTTCTCTAACTTTTCCAAGTCGCATAACTTCCTTTCTGCAGGTTGGTATCCTGGTATCTTGATCCATTAACATTAAAGCATGATATTATGAATATCTTGGAAACCACCGTTGAAAGACCTTTCCTTTGTTTGAGTAAGGATATATTCATCCATACTAGAACTCTATTTCACAATTGGTTTATGCTGACGTAAGTACCAATATCTTGCCCTTATAATTGTTGCTTTGCTGCATAGAGCTTCTGGTAACATTTGCTTATAATTTTTATAATTCGTTTTTGTTTATCTGTTCATTTTTCATCCTCTAAATCTTTTGTTCTGGTTTTGCTTATTGAATTAGAGAATTAAATTGGCTTTTGATTGTCCACATGCCATGATATTTCATCAAAAAAACTTGAATAAACTTAATTCCTAAAATAATAAATTAAAGTTTCAAAATATATAATAAAATAACTAACTTTATATATAGGTTGCAACCTTGATTCTCAATTCATTTGTAACCATAACTATATATGATCAACCATCTTTCTTTTTTATTGTTATTTTAAGTTTAATCATTAAATATGAGTTTGTGTTGCTATATTAATTCACTACTTATCTTGTAATATTGCCACGCTATTGCTCTTTTATTTAATCTACGATTATGATGAGTATATGTGTCATGTGTCATTTATTGCAAGTAAATTAAAACCTCTGCTTTTCCATGATGTAGTGAACCTAAAACTAGCTCGATGTCACCTCTTGTAGAGCTTATTAGTTGGTGAAATTGATTACTGTTTAATTACTCTATATCACATTGTACCAACCCATTAACCTCAATCTAATTATAACAAACACAATTATGTTACAATTATACTTTCACTCTTAATTGATTATTTTGTGTTGTCAAATGAAGAATGATTAATATATTAATACTTTGTTTCATATTTAATGCTTTAGCCTTAATAAGTGATAATAATATGTAAAATTAGATTAGTACTATATGCATAGCTTTGAAAATTAAAATTGCATTCATAGTTTGGCCCTCCAAATATTCTTTTATTTTTTTATGACTCTTTCGGTTAAATTACATTGCATCGATTGTTTTTTAGATAGATAATGACTATGCCAATAAATGTACTCTATTCATCCCACAATAATATAAATGTTTGTCTTTTAGTCTGTTTTGAAATATAAGACATTTACTATTTTTATCTTACTATTAATTTTGCTACTCTAGAGAGTTGAAGAGTAATTTAGACTAAAAACAAAGCCCAATATATAATGAACTGATGTAAACAAAACTCAAATAAAAATATATAGATTAATTGGCTTTGTGGTTGACATAAAAAAATAATAATAATTGGCTTTGTAGGTAAAGTTCATCCCATGTTGATTTTTCAAAATTTCAAGAGTAGCTCAAAATTCTAATTTTTAGCTAAATTTCAAATTGAAATCCACTAATCTGGATAAGGTTCAACCAATGTTTTGAAACTCGATTTGATCTAAATGATCGAATCGATTAGACCGTGACTCGATAAGGAAATTGGGTTGGATGAACATAAAACTCGAAAAATGAAAAAAATTCGGATTGGATCGGATTTGATCGAAAAAACTTGGGTTGGATCAGAATTCGGGTGGAACCCGATTGGACCGAGTCAATCACATTTCCACAATTGTTGACCACCGTAATTCTTTGATTTCTCCATTTTCAGTCCTAATTTTTCAACTGTCCATCACTGTAGTCCACCTACATGCTCTCCATCACCATCAAAATCTTTATCTCTTTGATATTTTCTTCTTTTTTTTCCTTCTGATACCACTAAAATTTCCTTCAAAGCATTGCTCCAACTCTCCACTTGAGATTGCTGAAATTCTTTTCTATACCCAACCATTACATCCCCATATTTCCCTTTCAATTTTTGAACATCCTCCGGATCTACATGGTAGAAAACAGGTATGACTTTCTATCCCATTTTTTGCTTGCACTCAAGTATTCTTACAAGTTGTGGTATCAAAGCTAACAAGCAGTTAATAATACCAGTGGCTAATAAGCGGGTGATAGCAGGAGTCATAGGCGAGGACATGAGCTTTAAGCCAACCTCCAAAGCCAAGCACTAGTGGAATCGAGAATGACTGCATCATAATTCCATTTCACAATATAAAATGCAAAAACTACTCAGAGAATATAAAGGGAATAAACATCAGATTTTGCAATGTAAGAAAGCTAAGAGAGAAGCATTTTAATTATAATTAAAGAAACATTACAATTATAATTAATAGATAAATTCATCAAGTTAACAGGTGAAAAAACAGGAGGCAAAAATATATATGATACCACTTAGCGACCAAAATGAACAGGGTGTTATTTAGATGTCAAGTAATTGAGTACAACATACATAATAAAAACTATCATCCATAAAATATTCATATACCTTGTCATTAGATTGGCAGTTCTAGATTTGCTAAAGATACCACTTGGTTAGGCTTAAAATCTCTTCGAAAGTTGACTTTATAAAGTTGTATTTACATTCGAACCAAAAACACATATTGGATCTTAAATAGATTTCAAAATAGAGAATAAGTTATCAATAAACTGGGGATACACCTATAATTCCCAGAGATAAAAGTGCCTCCACATAGACAGTGGTTGCAGTGTCTTCGACATACTGTGATGGGGTTAATTGGGGATGATGTTGGCAATTCTTGACATTGAATCCTCAAAAGCGATAGACGGCAACTCTAGATTGCCTTCACAATGGCATCTATGGTTACTAGAGGCGGTTGACAATGGTTGGATTAAAGTCCAATCAAGAATGTCATTTTTGCCCTATAAAATGATAGCATCGGTGAGAGAAGCAGAAAACCTGCCTCAATATTAATTTTTCCAACTTCTCATTTTCTTTTCCTTTCATTCTGGATTAAGACGCTGGCCATGGTAATGCCCTATGGTGAAGGATATGATGGTGTAACCCGAGCCAGAGGGAGAGTGGAGGGAAAAAAATATAATAATCTATGAATTTTTTTTTATGTCTCCTTCTTATATTTTATTAAAATATATTACAATGAATTGAATATCATGCTTTTGTGAGCTCAAATGAAAAGTTTTAGGGACCAAATTTCAAATATTTAAGGACCAAATTAAGTTTGGTCTTAAAAAATAAAAGAAACTTAAGCTTAGGCCTTAGGAACCATATGAAAAATAGGTCCTTATTTGTGCATTTTCAAGGACCAAATTTTCATCTCATCATAAAACACCCTTTTTGTTATAGTGAAATCAAGTTGTAAGCTAATCTCAAATTTGGCTAAAAAAGTGAATTGATTCTAGAGGAAGATCATGGAACCAATCTTATGCATCTCTTACAAACATCGTAAGAAAAATGCAAAAAAAAAAAATATGATCATCAAATGATTACGTATGGATTTATGTTAGATCCTCTGACACTACAAAAAAAAACTCTAAATTTGCAACTAAAATTAGCAACAACTTAATTTTCGTCATAAATTTGCTACAATTTTGTGACTATTTTCCAATTATATTGTGAAAAGGTCATTTTTCATTTTTTTGAGATGAAATAAAATAAACAGCCACTAATTATTGGTGGTAAATATCCACACCATGTTTTGCGATCAAATTAACGATAATAATACGGTCGCTAATTTTTTTAGGTTTAGTTACAAAAAAAATCCTTAACTATAGAGTACCTTACAATTTTAGGCCCCATCTTTAAATCGTGCAAAAAAGGGCCTCAACTATAAGGTACATTACAATTTTGGAACCTCATCGCTATTCCATCTTTAAATCGTGCAAATAGCAATAAAATAACGACGAGATAGCAACGGAGTACCAAAATTGTAAGATATCCAAAAGTTGAGGTCTTTTTTGCAAGATTTAAAAATGGAGCCCAAAATTATAAGGTACCCTATAGTTGAGACATTTTTTATAATTAATCCTTTTTTTAGTTTTTATTTATAAAATTAGTTGCAGAAAATGTAGTGGCAAAAATTTTAGTCGTTAATTTTGGAGGAAAAATATCATGCTACATTTTGCAATGGTTTAGCAAAGAAAATTGGTCTATTACTAATAGTATTATATTTCAATAAAGAAGATTAGTGACGAAATTATGTAGTTGCTAATGCATTGTAAATAAAATGAAAATTATTTTTTTTTTTCAGCCATGTGACTTATGTACAATTTCAAGTAATTTTAATATAGACCACATGAAATGGATATTTTATTTTGGAATAGAAATTTGTAAATTATATTATGATGTGATAATAATTTTTTTTATCAATTATCCCAAAATCTAAAGTTATTTATTTAGAAAATTTATATTTTTAATAAAAATAATAAACTATTTGTTACAATTAATATATAATTACATTATAAAGATTAAAAAAAACAAATATTTGTAAAATAGTAATATAAAATTTATTATCTCATTTAAAATAATTATGAAAACTTTTTTAATTTATTTTTATTTTGTATAATTTTGATCAAATATTAATTATTATAAATTCTAATTACATATATTTACCAAACCATCCTTGAATATAAAGACAAAATAATGAAAATTGACAGGGATATTTTTGTATTTTTAAAATATTAACCCTAGATATAAAAGCTACTTTTTCTCTCCCCTCGCTCACTACTCTCTGTTGCTTCCTTCTCATCTTTCCTTCTATCCTCCCTCCCTCCTCCATCAGGATAGCCTCCACATCGAGCGTCGCCTTAGTAGGGCTGAAGAGCAGTTACACGAGGCTATAGTAGAGCTCCACCGCCAGCAATGTAGGGTTGCATCAACTTATTTCTTACGACGTTAGAGTCAGCATTGGCATCTTTCTTCAAGCATTCAAGGTCGCCAGGGGATAGTCTTACTCTTATCTTCTTGATCTCAAGGTTTTATCCTTTTCCTTTTATTACTAGTTTTTTAATTTTTTATAGTATTGTTATTAGTTGATGTATTACAATGGACTATCAAATTAGGGTTCAATCTTAATTTGAAGTGAAGAATTAGGGTTCAATCTGTGCATTTTAATTTGAAATGAAGAATTAGGGATTCTTTTTGTCAGCTTATGCTTTTGATTTTGATGCTTCTACATTAGTATGTCCCTATAATCAAAGATCCTCTGCTGCTCATAATTTTAAATAAGAAGCAATAATCACATTTTGTTTTTATCAAAGACGGCGTTGCATGTGATAATAAATGTGTCAAAAAAGGTTACTTTTAACTTTTGACTTTCCTAGCAAGAAAGTTACGGACGATGAAACCCAAAACGCTACAATTTTCATAGCAAGATGCTCGATGGTGAGGTTCAAAAGAATGGTCAATGGTTTGTCTGGATATCAGGTTGACGTAGTTAAAAGCCGTGGTTTTAGTGATTAATTGAACATTGGTGGATGTGCGCTCAACAAGGAACTTATCACATATTTGATACTAGCATTTGACATCGAACGTAGGTGCTTTGCATTCAACAATGAGCGGGTTGCTGATGACTATCATTGCGTAAAACTTGGTATCTTAATTGCTGCATACAAATTATCTGATAAACTGCCAATATAAATTTTTTTTCAATGAGAAAATAACCTACAAAATCATTAATTTTTAATAAATTTTACTGATATTGTATTTTGATAATTTTTTAATGTATGGATGGATACCATTTCAGTTTTGATTAGATATAAAGGAGAATGGACCAGTGATAATAAATTTGAAGGATCTGAAGTGAAAGGAATATTAATACCAAATGCCTGTAGCTATGAAAATTTTGTTGGTATAATATCAGATCAATTAAAAATCAATACTGAAATAATTCATTTCAATATAAAGTATTTTTTTAAAGATTTTTCATTAGAAGTAGATGATGACAACAGCATGAAATTTTACTTGAAATTAAAGAAAAGGGACTCCAATCTCACAACATATCCCTTATGTCTTACACTAATTGAGAAAGGTTAGAAATAACAAATTTAACCAAATTTATGAATTATACATTTCCATACAAAAATCTGACACAAAATACAAAAAACAGAAGATGCTTACATTTTGAAATTTGGTATACCGGCTAGTATACCTGGTATACCAAAAAATAGAATATATTTACACTATGTAATATGGTATTTCAGTTGGTATACCTGGTATATCGCCTGGCATGCCAAAAAATAAAAGATGTTTATATTCTGGAATTTAGTATGCAGGTTGGTATACCTAGTATACCGTCTGGTGTACCAAAAAATAGAATATGTTTGCACAATGTAATGTGGTATACTAGCTAGTATACAGCCTAACATACCAAAAAATAGAATATATTTCCACTATGCAATATGGTATATCGACTGGTATACTTGATATGTCACCTCATATACAAAAAAATGTAACATACTTTTACTATGCAATATGGTGTACCGGCTAGTACACTTGGTATATATATATAAAAAGATGTTTACATTTTGAAATTTGGTATACCTGGTATACCAAAAAATAGAATATGTTTACACTATGTAATATGGTATATCATTTGGTATACCAAAAAATAGAAGATTTTACACTCTGAAATTTGGTATATCGACTGGTATACCTGATATACCACTTGATATATCATAAAATAGAATATGTTTGCACTATATAATATGGTATACCAGCCGGTATATCTGGTATACCACCTGATATACTAAAATCTAAAATTATCTTCTGAATTTTTGTATATCACTTATACCGGTGGTATACCAGGTATACCAAAATTCAAAATTGAAATTATCTTCTGAATTTTGGTATACTAGGTATACCGCCGGGTATACCAAAATCTAAAATTGAAATTATCTTCTAGATTTTGGTATACCAAGTATACCGACTGGTATACCAAAATTCAAAATTGAAATTGTCTTCTAGATTTTGCTATACTAGATGCCATTTTGCTCATATGGATAATAAATGTTAAAAAATGTTAACGTATAGGCTAATATAGGAAATGCCCAAGTCTTTACGATCACCAATGGGAAACCACATTTTTGAATAATAATTCATTATCATTGCCCAATTTCTGATCAAATAATTAATAACGAGACATTCAGACTTAGTTGTTAATGTTTTGTCCATTTATTGACCTTATGCATCGCCCTGGGTTTGGGAATTGAATTTCTGAATTCTTCATTTGATTTTGATTTATGCCCTCTTCACAGTGATTCTTTTATATCATATGGATCTCATCATCTCTCCATAATTCATTAAACCTATTTATATACAAACATATATTTTAATACTAATCTATAAAGCAAACAACACTTATTCTTTACCAAATAAAACAATACATCCGATTATGCCAAACAATGCTAAAGTATTTTCTTTTCATATTGCTTCGGATAGAATGAAAGAATTAAATGGTCCCAATAATATTAATTCATCGATGACCATAAATTTCTAAATAATTAATAGAATATTTACAATTGTTGTTTCATTTAAACACATTGTCAAACTACAACAACTTTTCCCTTATAACTTTTTGGAATATTTTTCAATTTAGGTCTTCTAGGTGGTGCTTCAGATTCACTCTCAAACCCTTGCATCTTCTTTGTCTTCAGGTTTCTTAAACTTACCCAAAATATCAGAAGTACATCCCATCTACAGCAAGTACGAACAAAAAAATAATATAAAATCTAATATAAAATGTAAAATGTAAGGAATATATGCCTAATATATATATATATATATATATATATATATATAATTAGCTTTAAAAAGGAATTGCATAAGCTATTTAATATGAGCTTATTAGCTAAATGCAAGACTAATCAAACATTAACCAAAAAAAAAACATCCACATATAGATTCATTAATACTCGAGCTATTCATACATAACACATTTACATAATATCAACATTCTTGATCAATTTCAAATGCCTAATGTATTATTTTCTTTGGAACACATAAGAAAAATAGAACATCTATGGCTATTCAACGAGTGAATGTAAATTATGAAAAGGTTTTATTATCAAAGGTTATAAAGGGCATGTGAAAGACCAAGGTATATGTCATCAGCTCATCTAAATCTTATTAACCTCTTAAAATTATTTCCTGATACTAAAAACCACAAAAAGCAAAATGGTTCTAATGAATGTCAACCATCAAAATCTGTACATATAATACAATCAAGATGTTCTTGTACTGTTAATGTAGTTCTTAATGCAACTAAAACTATTTTCTGACTTAAATTACATTGTTAACAGTTTTGCCCACCAACTCACCAGAATATCTACAAGTTATACCATCTGCTTTCCTTGATATAGTTGAAAAGAACCCATAGCTGCTCTCTATCAGGTACCATGCAAATAAACATGTGAAGTTGAGTTTGGTGAAGTTTAAGACTTTATTAATTTCATGTTATAGTGCAATGAGTTGCTTGACTGAAATTAATTTTCTCTCTTTTTCTGCTTTTCTAAAATCAGCTTGAAATATGTGTTAAGAATTGCAATTAAGTTAAAAAAAAGCTGCTACATAGAGTTTCCCTATACAGAAGCGTGTATTGAGAGAAACCATGTTGTAACCTTAACAACATTATAATTAGCAACAATTCCCCATTATAGACAAATTAAAGTTGGCACTTTATATAAGGATTTCCCTAAAAAGAAATTCAAGATAGTACATTCAAACAATAGAACTAATTAAGAATGTTAATAGAGATTTAACTCTGCAGAGAGATCCAAGAAGACCTCAGAATCTTAAGTCTAAAAATTTAAAAACCTGATTCAATTAATTAGAACAGATTCAAAAAAGCTAAAGGCAACAAAAGGCTTTATACAGTTTATCATAAATCCAAATGCCAAAAGAACAAAAAATCCATGATTGAGCTGGTCGCAGTCTCTCCTACAAATACTTAGGTTTCCCATCTACAAAGGGGAATGAAGCAGAGATGATAACGGGATCCTCCCCAATGAAATCATAACTACAAATAGATTTGTCATCCTGATAATCAATAAACACAATTTCCCTTTTATCCCCAATGACGGAGCATTCATCATCATCTAAACAAAAATGGTAAAGAGAATAACCATGAACATGAAGCTATATCCAGAAATGATGTTTTTTACTCAAACAAATGTATCAAATTAACTCTCAATTCCTCGACAAATTAATAATCAAAATAAGGATTCATCGATTCCAACATACACACCATTAATCACTCACAAATAATTCAAAATTTAAGTTGCAAAACGCAACTTAGATCAAAATAATCAATCAAAAAAAAAACACAAGAAAAGAAGAACTCGCTTGTAACAAATCACGGCGAATCAATTGAAATGATGACTATTACAACCGAAATGACAAACGGCGAGAAGTTGGTGAATGAAAAAATAGTCGAGAATCGAGTGAATCAAGAAAGAAAAGAATAGAAACTGAAACTAACAAAGTGCTACTCCGGTGAGAAGCCTCTCTCTGATGCTCACCTAATAGAGGTCCAGAAAGAGCATCCAAAATCTAATGGTGGAAAACACTTTCTTTCATCCGATCAAAGTAAGTAGCTACATGAAATGAAGAACGAATAGAGTAATTAGGGCTTAAAACAAAAGGGGTATTTTTAAAAACAAAAAATTAAAAAAAAAGAAGGTAATTTTAAACATTTTTAAGGGATGGCTGTATTTTTAGAAAATAGGATTAAAAAATGGGTAATCTATATAATTTTCTCTAGTTTAAATTAATATTTTATGTCTATTAAGAGTTTAATATACAAAAAATAAATATTTAAAAATTTAATAGTAAAAATTAAAAAAATTAAAAGATTTATAAGTATATTTGGTCATTTATTTTATTGGGTTAAGAAGAATAAAAAGGAGTGTTTATATTAATAATTTTGAATTTTGGAAGGAAATTAGAAGTGGACATGTCTGCAACAGTGGGCTATAATGGTGTTCTGTTCTTATAATTCCATGTGCCAAAAATAGTAAAGTGATAAATAATTATCCTATTGAGCACCCACACTATCTTATGGATTTGCAGCTTAACCTACACATTCATTTTTTATTCATAAGCAATAATAATATGAATATGGGGAGTTTGGTGTAAAATATTTTCTGTAGCCTCATTCTTTAAAAACTAAGGCTCTGGTCCACCAATTCTTCAATACCTTTTCTAATTTATTAATTTCAATTTTTGATTATATCAAACAATTATCAATGACCAACTGAAGACATTGAAATGATATATGCCTATATATTCAAGAAAGTAAAATTATTGGCATCATAATGAGAAAAGAACATAAGCTAAAGATTGAAGAAGATGAGATATAAAAGAAAAGGAAGTTATTTTTAATTTCCCCGTTCTCTTGATTTTGGCCTCAAATATTTGTATGCAGAAAAGAATAAAATAATGTTCTAAAAATAAAGAACAAAATGTGATTACTGCTTTTGATTTTATAAGAATTGAGACACAAAAAATACTCTAGTAAGAGCATCACCTGCTTTTTTTGCCTTTATGGCACTTTTCCTTTTACTGCATTAAAATAATATTTTGGCCACGCTACCGTTATTACTTGAAATTTATTATATCATATACAAATTTATCTCCACTAAAATTATTAAATTATTTTCTGAATTCATTTTTTTCTTTAAATAAACTCTTAATTTCGGACCTATTGTTAAATTTTGAGAATTCCTCAATGTGCCCGTTTTGTTAATTTGATAATTCTACTTGGTTGGTAATGCTTATGGTTCTGCAGTCTGGACATGTTGGCTAGTATTCTTCCAGTTTTCAGTTTTTCTAGTTTCCTTGTTCATTATTATTGAATTCGTTCGTGTTTCTTCTTTCTTATTATGAACATATATACTTAGTTTAGCAATGTTGCTATAGAGCATATAGTTAAATTTGGTGGATTTGTGTCCTGGCAAGTGTAAAACTAGTTCAAAAAAGTCATATAATTTGTTAGGATCATGTAGTTAATTTGTGTACTGGTAGGTATACTTATGTTTCGGTTAATATAGTACCAGCTTTGATTTTCTTAGAATATATTACATCTTGATATACGAAGCTGAAGTGTTATTGTGCACATTAGTTAATTTCAAACATCTAATTAAATTCATAATTGCTTCTGGTGTTGATATCTGGGTTGACTTTGAATTGAAGTTTGGTTACATTGTGTTGACAACTTCTGCTGGTATTATGAACCATGAAAAGGCTAGAAGAAAGAATGTTGGTGGCAAAGTGCTTGGTTTCTTTTACTAGATCAAGCTGCTTGTATTTTCTTCTTTTCTTTATTTGCCTTGAGGGCAGGGGTGTCCATTGGGCGGGTTCGGGTCAACCCGACCCGAACAATAAAAAACCCGAAAATACTATAAATCTCAACCCAACCCTACCCTATTAATAGTTTGGGCCCCTACCCGAACAACCCATAGTTATTTGGGACCCACCCGAATAACCCGAAATATATTTTTAAAATAAAAAAATTTTCTCTTTCTATTTACATGACAAAAATTATATTAAAATTCAAATAAAAAAAATTACAATAAATAAAATATTTATAAATTCTTGCAGCACACATCATATAATAAATAACAATTGACAATGTAAACATTTTTCAAACACACATTATATAATATTTAACAACTAATAATTTAAGAATTGTTCAAACACACATAATATAATAATTCAAAAATAATTATCCAAACGCAAATAATAAAATATGCCATAAAGGAACACCATCATCTTCGATCTTCAATTACTTCATGTCCACTTAGCATATAAATTATATATGAAAAATTATAAAATATGAAATTAATAACAAATAGCAAACAAAATGCAATCTAAATTGTGCTTAAATTAAATTTACCTTACTATTAATGACTAAATCATCTAGATTAATACTCTCCAAATTTATTGAAAATGTTCTTTGGTTAACGCTCGATGATGTTTCTTGATTAACACTTGATGAGGCCTCGTGATTAGCTTTAAGTTGACTTTCATTAAATTTCTCCAACTCTATAAATTGAATAAATAATTATAAAATCAATAATCAACAAACAATAATATAATATATTAAATCAAATAAATAAAAAATACATACCATCCTCAAGTCTTTCAATAACATCCAAATCTTCTTCGATCTTTATGTGTTCATTAGATCCTCGGAGCCAATCTTGCATACATATCAAAGTTTCAACAATTTTAGGAGTCAGTGAACATTATATAGTTGCGTGAAATGCTCCCAAACAATAGATCTTGGTGGGGGTGATTTTCTTTTCTTTGCACCAACTACAGAAGCACTTGTCACATCAGGCGTATTGCTTTGTTGCTCGGGTGCAATAGGTATCTGGAATTGTGTTGCTGAGGGATTGTCTTCATGAGATTGAGACATCTACAAATTGAAAACATAAAAAAAAATTAGAATTATTTATGGAGTATTGAAAAATAATTAGACCACAAGCATAAATATTGTTGGTATTGGGAATGATCGTTAGTTTTAATTATGTTTTTTACAATAATGACTAAATTAACAAAATAATAATAATAATAAGAATAAGAATATATATTAAGACTAAATTCAATATGCTGATTTGGCTAAGAAAGAATAAGAGACAGAGATCACTTGTCATTAATAATATGTATGTTGAATTGGTATATTTAGTAAATATCCACCAATGGCCTTCAAGACTCGCCTGAAGTAAATTTTCCATTTCCAGAAAATTAAGACTTCAAAGAAAGCAAACGAATTTTTTCAAACACAAATAAATCAGGAAATTAATTAAAAAAAGACGCAAACTCCAAGTTATTAAAATTTTAAGAATACACGGTTCCTACGTTGTTGTTTTTCCTTAGCAGCGAAGCTCAGGATACACATTCAAACTTTAGCAAATGAATAGACATCTATCTGTAAATTTCATATGCCCATATATATCAAGAATTATGTACTGCTACTGCAATAAATAATACCAAATAATAAGAGTTTATTAATAATTAAATACCATCGATCTATATTACGTTATGGGAGCCCAAGTAATTGATTGCAATCTTTTCTTTCTGATCTCTGCAATGCATTCAACTTTTAAGATTCTTTCCCACCATCACCATATCTTCTCCTACTCTTCTTTAAGTTTGCTTCATTATTTTATATTTATATCTTCTCTCATTTTCTTATTATTCAGCTTACAAACAACGCATTGTTTATGTTCCGCGAATATATTTCTGAAATTACAAAGCTTTTTTCCGTAAATGACAAAACCCAAAAGTTTTTATCCTCTTACTATCTTCTATTCAAACCTAAGTTTTTATTTTTCCCTTTCTTTTTCTCCTCTTACTATCTTCTATTCCTTTTGTATTCTGGCTGTATCTCTTCCAATATATATCAGGTCAACCCTAAATTTTTCTTGTTATGTCCTTTTCATCTATTTAATTTCCTAATTATACAGTGCTTTTGGTCCATGCCTTATTTTTGTTGTCGCAAGTTGTTCCAAAATTTAAATCCGAAAGAAAGAAAAACAGACACAGAAATCAGAATTCACTCATAAATTCTCGTATCCAGCACCAGCAGCAACAATTGAGAGCTCGAAATCAGCAAAATACGCAAGATTCCGACAAAAATTAAAATGTTTTACAGCATAATATTTAAAGCGTGAGAGAATCATACCTTGTTTGGAGAAGCAAATGAAGAAATCGGCGACGAGAATGAGAGGTGCCGGCGATGAGAATGGGATGGGGTGGCGAGGGGTGAGATGAGAAATTAGGGATTTTGATTTTTGGCTGTGGAAGAGAAGAAGCATGTAACTGTAGAAGATAGGAAATGAGTCTATTTTATAGTATGGATAAAACGGTGAGTTTTGAGTTGTTAATCGGGCGGGTTGGGTTAATCAAGATTTCACCCGACCCGAACCGAATTACCCCCAAACCCACAACCCTACCCTACCCTAATAACCCTAACAACCCTACCCGAATAGCTTGTTCGGTTCGGGTTGTTCGAGTTATTCTGGTCGGTTCGGGTTTTGAACACCCCTGCTTGAGGGAATTTTGTTGAACTTTTGTCCCTCACTTCTTTTAGAATTTAGAATTTCAGTTGACTTAATTTTTTTAAGTATTTTTTAACGACTATACAATTTAATGTACTTTTATGGTATAGTATTTTTTAAAGTAATATTTTGGAGAATTGTTATTTAAATAAAATAAATTCAATAATAATAATAATAATAATAATAATAATTATTATTATTATTATTATTAATTATTATTATTATTATTATTATTATTATTATTATTACAGCAATATTTGCATTATTTGTGACCGTATTTTGAGTCGCTAATTTCCATTTGTATTTGCAATTTACAAATTTTGTTTGCGATAGACTTTAATGACTAAAAAGTTTATCACTAATGATTAATATTATATTTGTGGTGATTAAATTTAAATTGCATTTAGCAACAGCTATATACCTTTTTGCAACTCTTTTTTCTATCACCAAATTTAAAGACTGTTTCCTATTTTCATCATAAATAATTTTCACAACTGTTAGTCATCCCATTGCTAAAAATGATTCACAATGGAAAATGGTCATTTAATGATGGAAAGTGCCATCACGAATTGACAATTTTTTTTTTGTAGTGTGAAATATGGCATTTTGGATCAGATTTGCTTGTATACTTGGAATTTTGATTTCTTTGAATTTGTTTGAAAGCTTTGCCTCTTTAATTTCTTAACAAAATGGGAAAACAATGTTCCCAATAAATATGGGTTTCTTGGGGTGCCCAAGCCAAAACTTTTTAATTTTTTGTAAAAAACATTTCTCATTCCTATCAACTATATGATCACCAACTTTTTCTTTTGCTTTTTTGGTGAATATCCTCTTGGGAGTACACATCTATGACAAGTCATCCCTTATAGAAACCAAGGGTGACTGCGATCGCCTTAGGGTTAAGTAGGATCATGAGTATTGACTTGACTTATTGAGAACATTTTCTCCTTCCTCTTATTATTTTGATTGACCTCATGTACATTTGATCGAGTACCTAATTTATTCCCTCCATTCTATTCTCATATTACAATTTCCTTGCTCCTTTGTCTTCTCTTTTCTTTTCTTTTGCTTTCAACTTCTAAGTCCCTTATTGAGGTCTAAGGTTGCTTGCTATTTCAGATGGAATGTATTATGCTTCAGCCAAAGTCTCTAAGGATTGCTTTCAAATCCTTTATTGTAATTAAAGTAGAATCTGGTTGTTCCATGAAGTCCTTATTAAACATTGGTAAGAAATTTTTATGAATAGGAAACCTATAAGGGGATCTATTGGGATCCTCCCTCTTTATGATGGTTCATGGTCTCCTTCTATGGTTATATGAATGATGCTCTTAAGTGCTAAATTGTCTTTATGAATCTTCCATCATCTCTCAATGAAAGCATCAAATGACAATCCTTGAAATATTAAAAATAAATGAGACTAGGTAGAAGATCATGCAGCCCGATCAAATCAGCGAGAATCATAGGATCTATAGTAAGATAAGTCCATTCCGTCCAGCCATAAACACTTGAAGCTTAAGTCATTAATGCTTTTAAAGAAAGAAATTATAGAGAGAGAAAGTTTCAAGGATTCAATACTTGAAGCCTTTGTGTTTTAGGCTATTTATAATATCTAGGAGAGAGAATAAGTCTACTTGTAGGTATATTCAAGTGTTATAGTAGGTAGACTGGAATAGTATGGCTACTAAGATGTGATTGGGTATGGTCGTCAAGGTACGTCAGTGGATTTGATGAGGTGATGTCTTTGTCATTTTTATGGTGGCAGTTGGCTAATTTGGATTCCAATTGTACGACAGGCCTAGAGTTCAAATTGAGCCTAAGATGGAATGGGCCATAAATGATAAAATGGGCATTATCATGTATTAATGGACATTTAGTGGGAATTAAGTAATATAAATTCCTTGAATTATGAATGCCTATAGCCCTATAAGATTGACAGCATGACTTATCAAAAGAAAAAGGTAAAAAGCCATATTATTTGATTATTCCTGTAAGATATTATGTAATGCTGTCAATGAATTTAAAGTTTGCCAGAAGCAAGATAGATCTTCTAATACAAAAGATATCAATATTTGAAACGAAAAATGAAATACAAAATTTTCAAAGTTGGTTTAGAAAAGGCAAAAAGTAACATAAATCAACAACTCTATATTTTTAGGAAAAAAATGTAGAATCGGTGCTAGTACTGGTAAATTATATGAAAATGGATCATAATTTTTGTTGATAATTTATTTAAATGTTCAATTGCTTATGAAAAATAATGATAAATAGTGCAAGTTTTTTAATTATCAAAAAGTGTTGATATCAAGATGATTAGCCAAAAAGGAAAGAAGAAATCCATACTAAACTAGACTTATGTAAGATAATTGGATTTGAAGTTCAAACACCAAAAAATATCAAATATTTTTGCTATAAGAGTAGTAATTATTGAACTAATAAATGTTGGCTATTCATCTAGTTAGCTGAAAAGCCCATGTGGTTGGGAGCCATAAGTCAACACATTAAAAGGGTGTACATGTTATTTTGAGAACAACAATCAACAATATAACATCATGAAAAGATGCCAAATTGCAAATTTTGCTTAAGCAACAAATCAACTAATCTATTTGCAAATGCCATATCAAGTTCAATTTTTAAAAAAATATATACACAGTATGGGAATGTGTCAACTGTAGACATATTTAGTATGGTTCATTATATTTTTGAAGGAAAGTACTTATGAATATTGTACTTTTTTCCTTTTACTAATTTTTTATTACATTGAATTGTTTTTTAATAAAATTTTAACTAGACATGTTCTTAATCTATAATCATTTAAGGAAAAGTGTTCTAAAATATTCCTCTTGTGGATGGCTACTTTTATTCCTAATTAGACTATAGTATTATATTTCTATTCAAACTATAGTATTAACTTGTTTACCAAAGTCTTTGTCCTTATAAATATGCCCATCGTAAGTTATCCATTAGATACAATAAAATAAAATAAAAAATATTTTTTCTTTTTATCTTAATCGATCTTTTCTTGTAAAATTATTGTTCTACATAGTCTTCATAATCAATTAAACTTTATGAAAAACAACAATCAACCATCATCAATTGATGAATCTACCAAACAAGAAATTATGCCACTGAAAAACACACCCAAAATTAGCCAAAATAATAACAAGAATGTACCCAAAAAGAAATCCCACTTTAAACATAAAAATATATCCTAAAGGGAAAAACTTATCTAGATTTTTTTTTTTTTGATAAGCTGCAGATTTTTATTGAGTGCTGAATTCAACTTCACCTCTTAATCCTACGACGATTGTCTTCAAATATATCTTATTGGACTTGGTATTTTTTTTTTCTTCAATTAAACCAATAATAAAATGTTATGTGTATTTTATTAAAATTATTTTTCATACAAAAACATTCTATTATTGACTCGATTAAAATAAATCATCAGACCATGTCTAGACAGATGAGTCTTGCCCGCGTAGTTGAATACTGGCATCACTTAAATTGCTACTAAACTCTGTTGTTTGAAGATCAACACTAGTAGTATCACTAAAATGGCTACTTTCTTCACCGGTTGGTAGCCTTGGCCTTCTTCTTGAATCAGCACTTGTTCTGCAAATTGGGCAACTGGGTGTCTTCAAAATCCATTCATCAATGCATTGAGCATGAAAACTATGTTTACAAATTGGCAACAATCTACACTTATCACCAGCCTTGAAATTATCCAAACAAACTGCACAATCTACTGGACTACTCCCTTTGCTTTTTCCAATAAAATCATAGCTTGGAATCTTCTCTAAATCTTCCTTGGATAATGTGCTGCTTGTTCTTGAATTGCTATTATTATTATTATTCTCAATCTCTTCGGTCGCTGGATTGCTTCCCAATCTTCTTCCAACAATACAAGCATGAATTATCACTAATAACCCAATACCCACAAATAATAAAACCATTGATATCACTATAGCCATGATTATAATTTCTGTTGCTAGCCCAATACTGTTGTTGTTCATTACAATCTTTCCTTTCTTGATCTTTGAACTCCCAGACCAAAAACAAAGATTTGATCTTTTCTTGACCAAAACGAACAATCAGAAAAAGAAAAGATTTTGAAGATTGGCATAGAAGGAATATGGGGTTTGTTTTCCTAATCGGTGAAATGTAAGTGATTGGTTTAATAATTAATTGAGTGATTTGGTTGATGTTTATGATAATGGAGTGGTTAAGAAAGAACCAAACTTTTTTCAATGCAAAGACAAAAAATATTACATTGCAAAAGAAACTTTTCCGCCATTAACTAATTTTGGGATAACAATATAATACACTGACAGAAAATTTTAATTTTTTAACATTTGCATGCCTGAAGTTTTCTTTCTGTCTTTGGGTTTGTATAGTTTTCTCAATCTTAATGGCTGGAATGCCAAATAAAGCCTTCAAATTTATTTCAATAATCAAATAATTTTTAATTTAACGGATCATTTTAGAGGTGTGCAAAATTAAACAGAAATAAAAAAATTAATTTTATACAATTCGATTATTTTGTTATTTGGTTTTGTTTTCTTTGGCCTATTCAATTTTTTATTTAGTTATTTCTATTTTTTCAATTCGATTTTTAATTGAAAATTTGAGTGGACCAAGTAGACTGAATTTTATTTAAAATATGTAAATAATATATAATATATAATTAATTATTTAATTAATTGAGTATGCTTTATAAACTACTTATAATTCAAAAATAAAATAATTATTTAAGTTAATTATATATTATACTTTCTCTCTTCCGTTTTAACTTGTTGATCGGATGATAATAATGTTCAATTTAATATGATATATGGTCAAATTAAAACTATAATATAACTAATAAATTGATATACATAAAAAAAAATAAAACATTTTATGAATAATTTAATTTAATTTCAAAAATAGAACTATATAAAAATATTGAATATATAAATAATAAATAATTATTTATTATAAAAAAAATAGTCTAATAAAATAACAATAATATGCTAATTCTAGTATAGTTAGTACACTAAACCAAAAAAAGATAATATGCTCAGAAAAAAATTATGGCAAGTACTGATGAGGCAAGCAAAATTCTAGTATTATTGTCTAATTATTTCATTTTTTTTATTAGAAATATGAGTTGGTCAACTGATAAAGAATTAAAATGTGAAATAGAACAAATGTACATTTGTACATTTTTTAGCAACAACCGTATGAAAATTGATCAAATAGAGGACGAGGAATTGCAATTAGCATAAACTTTGAACAATTTCATACATTACAAGTAAGGGGGAAAAAAAGAAAGAAAAACAACTTCCATTTCAATACGAAAGAAGCAATCACAGTGCATCTTTTGTTTGCATATTAAGCGATAAAACGTTGAGATCTTTATCTGAAAAGAGGGAGAGGACTGGCTGGCTATGTCGATCGGATGCTTGCTATACCGATCGATTGCTTGGATCTTGCAAGAAAGAATATCCTGATTGGACTAAGCGTAAGTACTTTGAAGTTCAAGTTAATAACTTTCCAGAGAGAAAATTCTTAGAGAGAGAGTCTCAGGAGTTTAATACATGGAATCGTTGTGTGTTAGTCTATTTATAGTAGATAAGCAAGTGTACTTGAGTACTTGGGGTAAGATAACTGGCAGTTGGAGCAGGTGAGTGGCAAAGTGATAGAGAGTAGGTGAAAGGCATGGGCGCTGCTTTGTATCAGTAGATTGATAGGGTATGTTGTCCCATCAGTCCGATTGTACGTTATGCGCCCCATGTCCTATCTTCTAGCTCACACTTGGTGCTCCTTGCTAATGGTCTTTGGGTCCTGCCAAGTGCTACTGGACTGACTGTCATGACTCATGAAAATATTATTTTTCGTGGTTATCACTTGTCTCCCCTCCAAAGGATCTGATCGGGTAAATTTTGTTTTTTGGCAAGATTATTTTTATTTAAAAGGCACTCATCTTAAGAGATACATCTGTTAAGTTTAGACAGTTGTCTCTACATTTAATAGCTCGGTGACACATGGCAGCCATCTCGTGGAGAGAGATTTGGAGTATTCCATAAGTTTTTTCCTATAAATAGGTAAGTTCATGGGTATTTTTCTTCACTTTTTAGCGATTCTAATCGAAATTCCGCCAAATTTTTTTTGTGAACCTTTTCCCTTTGAAACTCTAGCGATTTTTTACTTTTAGATTCTGAAGATTTCTCAGAGTTCCTACAAGATAACCCAAGTAAGTAAATAATTCCTATTCGTTTGCCTTTGATTTTCTTCTTATTCATCTCATTCTTTGCTTCTCCCCCTCCGCTGAAGATGGCTTCTAGCAGCAACCAGTCAATAGATATGAGCTTTATTGAGGCGTATAGGGACCGTGAGGCTTTTGCTCAACCTTCTAAACTAACTAAGGAGAAAGTGGCTAAGATTCCTTCCCAGTACGATCTCCCTACAAAGGTGTCCGTGATGGCCTGTCCGAATTCCATAGCGATGACAAGGGAGCTTTTCGGCCATGAAAAAATGAATATTTTATTTGCCATCTTTAGAGTTTGGATGCAGGAATTAGGCTTCCCTTCGATGCAGTTGAGGTAGCAATTCTTAGGGATTATGGAATTATCCTGAATCAGTTGCATTCGAAAGGGTAAAAAATGGTGCCCTACTTCAAGATCCTCTTTAAAATAGGGAAGGTGGCTCCAACTCTGGACCTGTTCACCACTTCTTCTATATTTCAGGTTGGATCAATAGGACGAAGTATTATTTCACAAGTCGACCGCAAAGAAAGCTCTTCACTATCCCATCTTCAATGAAGGGCTTCAAGGAGAGATACTTTTTGGTGGAGATGGTCAGTGGATTTGAAGTATCACTTATCCGATTGGAAGAAGTCACCATTCTAAAAGATCAGGCTATTGGTCAGTCCCTATATAAGAAAGACATCAAAAAATTGATGGATGTTGTGGCGAGCCGAGGATAACCCTACGACTCCAACTATCTCTTAAGGACGTTGTTCGAATCCTCAAGCTCTAATGTTGGTGAAGATGCAGAACATGAGCATTATAATTAAAGTAAGGGGGCAAGCATACATTGATAATCATGCATTGCATGTGCATCAAATATGAATCAAGTGAAGAAGATGCTTATCTTGTTTTTTCTCTGTGATGCAGCTGTAGGCATAATGGCCAAAGGAGATGATGCAACTGCAGGCATACTTATCTCATTTTATCTCTATGATGTAGCTACAGGTATACCGATCTGGCAAGGGCAGAAAGGGAGTCTAAGCAGGCCGCAAAGGAGAAGAGAAAGACGAAAAAGAGAAAGATCTTACTCGCTTCAGAAGTTCATGCCTTCAAAGGTGCAACAAGTGCTCCTGCTCCTCCTACCATCGTTGCAGCTATTACCACCTCTCCCTCCTCCACTGCTGTCGCTTTTGAACTCTCATCCGATTTTGACTATTTCGGGTCCTACAGCCTCTCAACCTATTATAGAGGGTCGATGCCCACTCAGAAGGTTGCAGCTAAGGGACAAGTCTAATTCAGAAGAAGCGTAACCATCCCTACGTCTAAGGGGGGACTACCCAGAAAAAAGTAGTCCAAATAGATGAAGCTGCACAGAGAAAAGTTGAAGAGGCTACGAAGAAAAAGGCTGCTAATTTGGTAGCTACAACAGATGCCCGAATTGCTGCAAGAGGCAAAAAACCTATCCAGGATGAGTCTACCCGGCGGATTACGGGAAAGATTCCTAAAAAGTGAACTCCATCTCAAAAGGAGGTCCTGAAGGAGTACTTTGGTAATAATTGATCTATGAGTAACAGGACCATATCCAGCTATATTTGCCGTGGTTTTCTTCAAAAAGGCGATTACAAGGCAATGGAAGAGCCTAACTTGCTCATCCGAGAGTAGCCATTTCAGCAGTAAGGCCTATAGGTAAATTCATGTCCTTCTCCTTCTTATTTTAATTTATCTATCTTGTGCTTCTTCTTTTCTCCGACTAATTATATATATATATATATATATATATATATATATATATATATATATATATATATATATATATATATATATATATATATATATATATATATATATATATATATATTTAGCTAATAAAAAGAGGCTTGCATCTGCATGGTATGGCAGCCTTCTTAAGATCAAAATGGAAGGATGTCGTCCGTCAATGGAGGGAGGTAGACACTAACTATGACGTGGCCAATAAGAAGTCCCCTACTTATGTTGGAGGTGGAGAAGCTGGAAAAAAAGAGGTTTGTATGCCCAAGATTTGAAAGCTCGGCAAAGTGAGGTTGACCATCTAAAGGGAGACATTACGCACTTAACTGCCGACAACGTCCAATGCAAAAGATTTGAAAAGGAGGTAGCCAAGCTAGGTGCTGAGTGCAAACTCCTTTCAGATGAGCATGCCAAGGCCAACAATGACAAAGACAAAGCTTTGTCAAATGCAATCTGCTTTAAATCGAGCGGGATTCCCTGCAGACTACTTTGGCGAAAAAGGAGGTGGCATAGGGTGAGAAGCTTGCAGAGGAACTTACCTCCCAGAAAAAGGAGCTTCTAGATTAATTGGGTGAGGCCTACGGGAGGCTACTGATGAGGTTGATTTATACGATCGAGCAACATTTTTCTGAAGCCGAACTCGACTGGATGGAGGATCTAGGGAGTCTACCTAATCCTCTTTCTAGCGACGACGAAGAAAAGGCTCCTCAAGGTAAAGCGATCGAGGGGATAGCATGCGAAGACCCTCCATCGTCCAAGCCTTACCCTTAATACCAACTGAGCTTGCAGCTGCTGCCTCCTTACCAACAGAGCCTATTGCTAAAGTGGTTGTTGAATTCTCCCATCCTCCTGCTGAAATAAAGATAGAACCTGCTGTTGGACAGATCGCAGAGCTTGCTGTTGATCCTACTGAGGCCCCTACCCCTGCCATTGTAAAAATTGTAGATATAGAAATTTAGGTTTTTCTTTTCTTCTTTTTGTGTATAATTTGCAGTGATTTTTGTAACTTGTAAATTTATCATATGAATGCCATATAAATTTCTTTCCAATTATGACTTCTCAATATAATGCAATTGTCATTCTAAGTATGACTTCTCATGACATCCAATTAAATAAAAATACTTTCTAAATTTGAAGAAGCTTTATAAGCTTTGTAGTCAATAACTCTTAGAACCAGTGATCAATTTACCCGATCTGATTGGAAAAATATAACCAGTCGGTTTGGCATGAGTGACGATTTAGATTTTAGGATTAGGCGCATGAAAGTCCAATGTAGCAAATGACTTTTCAGTCCCATATTTACTTTAAATATTGGTGAATAATTTTGTACATCAAGTCCATGTTTGACTTTGTGTTCCGACTCATGATAGTTGCATAACACTTAACCCAGGAGAGATTGTTGAACAAATTAAACTTGCAAATAAGCAGACTTCAGCTTTTGTATTTTTGGCTCGGGATGGACATGGATCCTAACGGATAAGCTGTAGCGATCATAGATAATAGACGGACTCCAGCTTTCACATTTTGGGCTCAGGATGGAAGTCGAGTTTAGCAGATAAGCTATACCAATTTTAGATCATCGATCTGGATCTTCATCAATCAAAATTAATTGCATCAACCAAAATCATCGATCTCAAGAAATCGAAATAAATACACTAATCAAGAAACTTGCTGCCTCCATTCAGGATGCACATCAATCGAGAATTAATGAAATTGTTCAACCAGAATTTAATTGGTTGAGATCAATAGCGTCGATCGAGATTTTTATTGATTGGAATAAAATAGATAATCCTACAAATAAATATCAAACCTAGTGAACAAGTCACTATAAACATACCTTTTTCGAAGATAGAAAGTAATTTTTTTGTTTATTGAATTCAATTTTTAATACAAAGTTACAAGTGGTACTTCTTGAGTACCTCGATGTTCCAGCTTCTGGGGACGTTCGACCCTTCTAGGGTTTTCAACTTATATGTACTGGAGCTTAAAACCTTAGAGATTTTATAAGGCCCTTCTCAATTTGGCATTAGCTTTCAAATTTTGGCATGTTCTGTGCCTATATCCGTCTTTCTAAGCATTAGATCACCCATATTGAAGGCTATTGGCCTTACTTTTGTGTTATGGTATTTGGCAACCCTTTGTTTGTAGGCAATGATTTTGGCATAGACGCCTTCTTTATTCTCTTCTACCAAGTCCAGATCTTGTCATCTTTCCTGGATGTTCATTCAATCGGAATAAAATGTAGACCGATAAGATAGGAGGCTAATCTCTATAGGTATCATTGCCTCGGAGCCATAGATAAGAGAAAATGACATTTGGTGAGTGCCAACTCTTGGAAAAGTCCCGTAAAACCATAGGACATTTTGCAATTCTTCACTCCAATTGCCTTTGGCCTCGCCCAGCCGTTTCTTTAGCCCTTTCAGGATTGGTGAATTAGAGACCTTGATCATCCCATTGCTTTGTGGGTGAGTGACTAAGGTGAACCTAAGGCCGATGTTAAGGTCTCAGCAAAAGTTTCTGAAGATAGAGCTACCGAACTGCTTGCTATTATTTGTAATAAAAGCATTAGGTAAACCATACTTGCAAATGATGTCCTTCCAAGCAAACATTTTTACTCTTTCTGACATGATCATCGCTGGAGGCTCTACCTCGATCCATTTGGAGAAGTAGTTGATGGCTACAATGGTAAACTTCATTTCCCTTATGCCTTAGGGAAAAGGTCCTAGGATGTCCAAGCTCCATTGGTCGAACGGCCAAGCAATCCCAATCGGCTGCTAGTCTGCTGCTAGTTATCTAATGACCCTTTCATGGATCTGGCATTGTTAGCATCTTCTGACCTTTTTCTAGGCATCTTTAAAAATACTTGGACAAAACTATCTGGTTTGGAGTACTTTTCTTGCCATGGCCCTACCAGCTTCGTGTGCCCCATAAATGCCTTCATGGATATCCTTTAGGATATAGTCTCCTTCCTTCTCCATCACGTATTTGAGCCAGGGGTGACTGAAAGCTTTTTTATACAGGTCACCATTAATAACAAAATAATTTAGAGATTTACGCGATACCTTTCAGGCTTTCGCTTTGTCTTCGGGTAGTTATCCTGTTTACAGGTACCGCTTGATGGGGCTCATTCATGTGTCTTGTACTGGCTTAATCTCCATCATTTTTGATTCATCTAAGGAGGAGAAAACTTGGTAGACAATTATAATATTATCTTCTATCACTCCTTGCTCGGAAGCAAACATTTTTATGAGCTAATCGACAACTATTATTTGATCTCTCAGCATCTTCTGCAGGATCCATTCTGATCTAGATTCTTCCAGCATCTTGAACACGACCTTGACCTTTACCAAGTACTGAATTATGCTAGCCTCTCTTGCTTCGAAGGTACCTAAGACTTGGTTGGTTATGAGCTAGGAATTGCTTTGATGCCGACCGACTCCGATCGGATGGCATAGAGCAGTCTTAAGCCTTGAAAGAGTGCCACATACTCTGCCATATTATTTGAAACTTTAAAGCTGAGTTTTATTGCGTACATTATAATGATGCCCAAGGAGCCCATTATTACAATGCCTACACCTCCTCGGGTGTCATTCGCAGCTTCATCTATGATCATCTACTACCTCGGACGTTGGGGTCGATCTGTCACTTATTCGCTAGCGAACATAGCAACAAAGTTTGTCAAAGCCTGGGCCTTTATTGCTTTCCTAGGCTCATACCTCACATCCTATGGTTGGAGCTTGATTGCCCATCCCACCATTTTTTTCTCCCGGTTCAGAGTCTGAAGAATTTTTTTGATTGGCTGATCCGATCGAACCACTATTATGTGCACTTCAAAGTACTGCTTGAGCTTTTGTGTGCACATCATAAGGACAATGATGAGTTGCTCGACTGGACATATAGGCAACTGATGGGTTTCTTTTTCCCTAAGCATGACACCTACAACAACTTTGCCAGAAGTTGACAAATAAAGGTACAAATTTTCACCTAGAAGCGGTCGGCTAAGTAACAGTGGGTTAGTGAGAAATTTCTTCAAATTTTCAAAAGCTTGCTGGTAGTTTGCTCCCTAGTTGAAAGCTTCATTCTTCCTCAGCTTCTTAAAGAAAGGGAAGCACCACTTTGCCAAAAAGGAGATGAATCTTTCGAGGGTTGTGATTCTACCATTTAGTTTCTGAATGTCTTTCACACTTCTTGAAGGCTGCATCTCCAGGATGGCATTTATCTTATCTAGATTGGCTTTAATTTCCCTTTGAGAGACTATAAAGCCAAGAAATTTTCCCAAGGGCACCCCAAAGATGCATTTTTAGGGTTGTGCTTCATCTGGAATTTGTTCAACATGGAAAAAACCTTTACTAGATAGGTGGGGTGTTCTTCTAGACTTTTTCTTTTGACAATCATGTCGTCCACGTAGACTTCCATATTCTGCCCGATCTGGTCTTTAAAAATCCTATTTATCAAATGCTGATATGTGGCACCTGCATTCTTTAGTCCGAATGGTATGGCCTTATAGCAGATGGTTTCGTAGTCTGTGATAAAAATAGTTCTTTCTTGATCCAGCAGCCACATTATAATTTGGTGATATCCAGCATATGTATCGATGAGAGAGTAGATGGCATGACCGACAGTGGCATCTACCGGTTGGTCTATGCTAGGCAGGGGGTAGCTATCCTTTTGATATGCCTTATTAAGATCCGTAAAGTTTACACACATTCGTAGCTTCCCCGACTTCTTTTTTACCCAGACTATGTTGGTGAGCCATTCTGGATAATCGACCTTTCAGATCATACCTACATTCAATAGTTTGTCAACCTCCTTAGAGATGAACTTTCTCTGATCGGGTGCATGCTTGGGCAATTTTTGCCTGATCGGTTTGTAGGCTGGATCCAAATTAAACTTATGGGTGATTACATTAGCATCAATCCCAATGATGCCCTCTAACTTCTAGGCGAAAGATGCTTGATTGATTGTCAAGACTTGTATAACGGTCTCTTCCACTTTTATACTCATGTTGGTGCCTATTTGAATGCTCTTGCCCTTCGACAGTGCCCTTACCTTGACCTCTTTCGTGGGATCCATTCTCTGCCTCTCCACATATTCAGACAATTCTAACCCTAGCTCCACCATCATCGCCTCTTTCTATTGTTTGATCATAGTGATGTAGGCCTCCCTGGATGCTTTCTGGTCACCTCTTAGAATGGCAACACCACCTCTGGTTGGGATTTTCATTACTATATACCATATGTTGGTGATAGCTCCAGTTTGGAAGAGTAGGGACCTGCCAAAAATGGCGTTATAGGCAAATATCATGTTAATAACCATAAAAGATTACCTTGTAGGCATGGGCGAAATCCTTTTGACCAAGCTCGATAAATAGCTTTACAGATACTATGATCAAAACTGTAGTATTGTTGAGTTCGATTAGTGAGATGGCATTCGACTTCAGTTCGTCGATCGGCAACCCCATGGCTCTGTAAGCCTGAAAAGTGAGTACATTTACGGCACCGCCATTATCCACCAATACCCTTTTTCACATCAAAGTTATTGATCCGGGCCCTGACGATAAGAGCATCCTCATGGAGGAACATTACATCTCGTACATCTTTACTGGATATGGTGATTAAGGCTAGCTATTCAGATGACTGGGAGATGTAAACACCTTTCCCTTTTCTTCTTCTAGAGAGGCCATCTTCGTAGGATGATCCTCCTATGATCATGTTTATAATCTCGGCATAAGGTCTGCGTGGATCTGGATTCTTTGAATTTTTTGGTTCATTGTCATCATCCGAGTCAGAATCATTTCTCTTAAGGTTCTGCTATCTACAGGGACTTTTTCCTCTAGCCAGACCTACAAATATTTTGAGGGACTCTCTTTACAGGAATCGCTCGATCTCTACTTTCAACAAGTAACACTCATCAGTTGTGTGGCCGACATCTTTGTGAACTCATAGTACTTATTGGGGTTTCTAGCATCTTTGCTCCTCTCAAACAACTTCCTGGGCCAATTTACCATTTTGTATTTATTCTTAATCCACATCAACACCTATGCCGGATTGGTATTGAGTGGAGTGAAGGTTCGAGTTTGCTGGCCATGGTTCTAATCAACCCTTTCCCGTTCAGCCTCCTTTCTTTTATCTAGATTTCTTAAAATGGAGGCTTTATCTGGGCTTCTCGCTATCCGTTTGGACATAGGAGTTTTATTAAATAAGCGTCCATTTGGATATTAGAGTCTATCCATAAAGTTGCTCCTTCTCTCCCGACTGGATCTTAGGGCGTCATCTAGTTGAATATGGTGTCTAGTTCTTTCCATCAAATCGAAAAAGTTGACTGGTATCCTTGTCGTAATTGACTCAAATAGTGGCTAATCAATGATACCTCTAGCCAAGATGGTGGTTTCCATTTCCACATTTACGTTCCTCAGTTTAGATATCATGGCTTAGAACCTATCGATGTAGTCTCTAAAACTTTCATTGATTTCTTGGTAGAGATTGTACAGATCGCTTACCAACTTTGGTGCCTGTATCTGTATAATAAATTGAGTGACAAATAGCTCTTTGAGTTGTCGGAAGGAGGTGATTGATTCATGGGGAAGCTTATAGAACCGGTTGAAAGCATCTTCTCCCAAGGTGGTGGGGAAGATCCTGCAGGCAATCCTCTTTATCGTAGGTGTAAACCTGCACTTTAGTCAAATATTTTGCAAGAATAGTAGCAGGGTCAGTTTTACCTATGTACTTGTCCATCTCCATATCTCTCCACCTGAAAGGTGGCTCAGACTCAGTTATCTCCCTACAAAATGGGAAAGTGATATTTCTGTAGGTGTTCCCCCTCAAATGTGCCTTTTTTTGGGGCCTGTCAAGCCAAACTTCCTTAGTTTTTGCTTGAACCACTTATCTTTTCTTCTCATGGCCATTATGGTCAATTCATCCCTACTTCCTTTTGTGTGACTACAATTTAGCATGCATTAGGTGAAGGATCTACTGGGGAAGTAAGGAGAGTCTCTGCTCAAGAACATTATCCCCTTCCGAGGTTTTGACCCCCATTCTCCTATCATCGTAGGCTCGTGGCTCATTGATGGAGATTTCCCTATTTCTTCTTCTTCTAAAGTCATCGTCAATGAAGTCTATTTCGTGGTCTCTTTCAGAAGTTCTAGGCATTTTCCCTTTTTGATTGTTTGGACAATGCTCTTAGTGAAGTCACTAAGAATAGCACGCATGTCTCTGACAGTAATAGGGGTGTTTTTTAACTATCGTAGAATGACATCATCAAACTCTGAAAGGAGATTATCCCTAGTAGGTGATCTGGAAGATCTCTCTTTTCTCCCTACGGGCTTAGATCTACCTTGGCTGTTGCCATTACAATCATATCCTTCAAAAGTTGTGTGCTCATTAGATCTTGAACTTGTCATGGCTCTCAACAAAAGTACTAAATGATAAAGCATGAAGATCTTTATCTGAAAAGAAAGAAAGGGTTAGCTGGTTATACCAATTGGGTACTTGCTATGCCAATCGGTTGCTTGGATCCTGCAAGAAAGAATACCCAGTCAGACCAGGCGTAAGCACTTCAACACTCAAGTTAGTAACTTTCTAAAGAGGGAGTTCTGAGAGAGAGTCTCATAAGTTCAATACTTGGAGTCGTTGTGTGTTAGGCTATTTATAAGAGATAAGGAGGTGTACTTGAGTGTTTGGGATGTGATAACTGGCAGTTGGAGCAAGTGAGTGGCGAAGTAACAGGAAGTAGGTGAAAGGTATGGGCGTTACCTTGTGTCAGTAGACTGATAGGGCATGTTATCCCATTAGTCCGATCATACGTTATGCACCTCCTATCCTATCTTTCAGCTCACATTTGGTGTTCCTTGCTAATGGGCTTTGGGCCCTGCCAAGTGCTACTGGGCTGACTGTCCGAGCCCATAAAATTTTTTTGTGGTTATCATTAAGAAAACAAATACAATCAAAAGATGCATCTTGATGAATACAACTCAATCTTTTACATTAGTTACACCTTCAGCACAAATCTAAAACTGTGATTTTGCTCCAGCTAAATATGGAGAACTTATCACTTTACAAATGCACTCCTTCCCTCTACCCTTCCTCACAGCAAGCAGCCTTCACAGTGTATGGTTATAAGTTAAACACTCTTTAGCTGTGTAGTCATATATGTATTTGAATAGAGAAAAGACAAATGAACCAAACTTATGTCAATTCTTCCAACAAGTTTATCTGATCAGACTTGGAATGGAAGAAATCACTAATCTCTTGTTTGATCTTCAATCTCTTGATAAAGACACTAAGGCCATGTTTGGCATAATGTAAAGGAATGTATGTAATCAAAAGGTAATGAATCTTGCTTTTGTTAACACAAATATTTAATAATATAATGTAATCCTATCTACGGATTTTCTTTTTGTTTTGAAATCAATTCAATCAGTTTCTCCTCTCCCTTCACGATCTTCCATTATTCATTTATAATTATCTTTTTAATTATTTTATATTATTTTTGATAAATTATTTTCTATTATTGTTATAGTTTTATTATGGTTTTCTGCTGCATAAAAGAGCCATTATTTTATGCTCCTGTTATAATTACCTTCTGCACTATCTTTTTGGGTTCTTCATAATTAGATGGTTTTTTTTGTGTTTCTGGTTCTCTTTATTTAATTTATCAGAGATTGTTAGGCGGATAGTGAACAATTGTTTGGTTGATGGTTTGGCTTGGATTACTATTATTTATCTTGCTTTGCTGGGGACTATTGCCATTGTTTAATGTCGGTTTGATGTTGATTTGATTCTGGCCCATTGTGTTTCATATTTGATCTCTTAAGCTTTACTGATTGGCCTTTTTTTTGTCAATGGGGACTAGTAGATAGCAAATTAGCAAATAAGTGTGGCTAATTGATGAAAAATGTAGAACTACAGATTGCATATCTCCATAAAAGATGCATTTGGATGAACACGATTCCATTTGTGTAAGATCTTTTTATCGCACTACAAATTTAAAGTAAAATGTAAGGAAATAATCACTTTCTACTTATTGGTCTTGATATCAGATCCAAACCCATGAACGAACACATATATCTGATCAAAAGTTATGCAGGGAAAAGGCAGAGTTAATGATTTTCAAATTGTGGGATTCCATAAAATGATTGTGCGAGAGTTGAGATGATAAATATCAGAAAGACAACAACCTATTATAAGAACTAACAATCTCAAAGTGCTGAGAATGACTCGAAAGGGAAAACAAGTTCTTGATAGTGATCAAATGTGATACCATGTATTGTGTATTTTTCTTGCTATTGAACCCAAGAATAGTGCCTTAGTAGTGATCTAGTAGTAGAAGTAGAGATTGAGTTGGTGAATTAAGGAGTACTATGATTTGGATACAGACCTGGATTATATAAGTACTTTTGCAGGTAGTCTTTTGAGGATTTCTATCAACAGTTCTTGATCAATAAAGTTGCCACTATATTTCCCTTCTTTATATTTCTTTCTTTCTTTCTTTGCTGCTTTTATAATCAATTCCAATATGTTTGGTGAATTTTTTTATATTTTTATTTGGATTTTTCTGCTTAGGATAGGCTTTCATGGAACAATGTAATTAATTGGTTATATATTTCTTTGTCCAATGATAATATTATAACTTATTCTAATTAAATTTTAATTTAAATTGAATTTTATTTTTAACGTTACTAATTAATCTTTCAAAAAATTTCCTAATCAAATTTTTAATATTATAAAATTAAAAATAAGTTTATTTTTTTATTATGAAAGATAAGTAAAAGTAAATATAATTAGTGGGACTTTGAAAACATAGTTGCTTAATCCATTAAGTTAATGGAAATTGCAGACATATCTTCATTAGGGATAATATCAGCATAAGCAAAGTCACCTATAGACATACAATTTGGGCCAATCTAGATGAGGATCCAATTGACTTTGTTGGAATTTTTACAGCTTAAAAATTTTTACTTCTCATCCTACAACTATTTTATACTCCACAAAAAAAATGGATGGGATGGTATGTTTATGAGAAAATAATTTTTGGTTATAACATTATAGTTTGTATAATTTAAGTTTGTTTACTAAGATTAGATAATTGTTCTTCCTTTTATGATCCTTTGGATATGGTGAGCTTATTTTGCTTGATTTTTTTTACTATTTTCTTTTTTATGTACAAAGTGGAGAAAAATGGCTCGCCTAAGTTTGGCCATAAGGAAGTTGATAAAGAAAAAAAAAAGAAATTAGTAATATTGTCACCATGATTAGACTTTTTAAATGTAAAAAGTTCGTTTTTCAATTATATTGTGTTGTAGCAACATATATTAGCTATTATTATTTGAGAAAAAACTATACCAATGATTTTTTTTTTAGAAAATTTTGTTGAATGAAATGGTATATGAGAGTGATGATGTTTGTAAATTAGAATTAGGATGAATAAAAACTAATTTAATAAGGTATGTTATTTACTTGAAAATGAAGGGGGTTTAAAGGAAACTAAATTCATGCTGATAGATGAGCAAGTTGCAATAATAAGAACTAAAGTTCTTCATAGGCTAAGAGATAAAATGGAGTCAGACATTGTTGAAGTTCTTAAAAGGGCTAAGATTGTACAGCAAAACTCTAATCACTGGATCGATCCAATCAATCAAATCAAAGAGCATTAGAATCATACAGAGAAGGAAGCGTTATTAACATAATAAAAATTTCAGTCACCAATGGATTAAGGGTCAAACTTAGGGAGATAATGAATGAATTTCAGTTGTTAAGAGATAAGATTTTATCCAATTATAAAGCTTATCTAAAGAGAAAGTACTACGCTGCAACAAGAGAGGAACCAAGTAGAGAAATGATTGAGAAAATCATATGAGGAGGTGGGAAAATAATGAATAGAAAAAAGAGGCATAAACTATATTATCTTTCTACAAAAATAAATAGATATATGTATCTGCCACTTAACGAAACAATCCAGCATTCTACATCTTAAAGTGCCACATGTATCGAGTTTACCGATTAGCATTTAAAGGTTGCAATGTTAAATACAATAACTAAATCCTAATTGTAATCAGTCCATATTTGGTAGATTGAAATTGAAAATAATCAAAAGATAGGATGGAATCAACTATAATATTTAATAGAATAAAAGACTAAAAATTAAATGCAAAATTAATATATCAGAATAATCAGGCTAATATTTAACGAGGACATTAATATGTAGAGAATTATCAAGTTTTAAGAGGAAATCATTAAGCTGAATACAAATAAGAATCAAATGAATTATCAAGCTCCATTATCATCATGAGTTCAGATGCATTAGTCAAATCCTAATTGCAGTTAGTTTATAGTTCGTAGTTAGTTCCACCAACGGTAACTGGACCTATAAAATCTCCTCTCCACTACTTCATAAACTAGTTTCATCATCAATGGGCAAGTGAAGAATATTTTATACACAAACCAAATTGCTCACTAGCCTTGACCCCAAATTGGCTGTGTATATACAAAAACGCAACATGAAAAAGCAAAATAAGCAATAGAAAATGAAATGCAACAAGAATCAAGAGCGAAAAATCAGATAATTTATAAATTAGACAATTGCATTAGCTGATTAATGAAATTAGAAGAAAGAGGAAAAAAACATTTAGAATTTTAATGTAGAACAAAATAGAATAGCTGGTTAGCAACGTAGGCTATAGACGACGAGCAACAAAGGAGAACTAAAAAGCTGGAGGCTGACAACGACTTGATGGTGGAGAGAGGGAGAGGTGATGAAGGCAGAAAGGGCAGAGTAAATCATGATTTTGAGAGAGAGAGAGAAGAGAGAAAGAACTGAACTGGACTGGACAATAAGGAACACGATTGGGGATTTTAAAGGAAACCCTTTTGGCATCTGGAACAAACCCAAATAGGTTAAATTTCAGGTGGGTAATTTTTGGGTTGTCTCAAATGGGCTGTTTTTAGGTTTGGTCATTTTTTGGATGGGTTTCGGTGGAATTTTAGATTTGGGCCAATTTTGACACCTCTAGATATATTTTTTAGGAGTTTCACAAAAATACCAAAAAAAAGGGTTCCCTTCAAAAATACCTCCCTTTTTTTCATTTTAAAATTAGCTTTTTTTTAAAATTTTCATTTTTAAAAATACCCATTTTTAAAAATAGCATAATTAACTCGAACTCCCTATTCCAAAAACACAAAATCATCATCAAACAATTGGTTTTCCATCAGAGTTTGAAGATGA
Source organism: Excoecaria agallocha (assembly GCA_037975025.1). Classification (NCBI taxonomy): domain Eukaryota; kingdom Viridiplantae; phylum Streptophyta; class Magnoliopsida; order Malpighiales; family Euphorbiaceae; genus Excoecaria; species Excoecaria agallocha. The sequence goes on from CM075810.1 coordinate 66,915,372, forward strand.
ATTGAAGCTAAAAATATAATCAAATCTCTAATCAGGTATTGTAGCACTAGAATTGCCTACTTCTGCTACTACATTGTTTACTGAACTTTGAGAACTTGGTTTTGAGGAATTCTTCATCTAGTTTTGAATCAATTTTTCAATTATCCAAGGAAGTTTTTACTCTTCTGTCACTTTCTTCTTTTTGTTGAAACTTGAAACATATATTTTGTTAAAATTGAATTGGTGCCATGTCAGACGTATGAAAGAATGAAAAAAAATAATTTTTGAGTTAAATTATTTACAGAATTTGTTACTTATTAAAATCTATGATTTTATTTGTTAAAATCTGATATTTTAATTGTTACATGCAAAGTATTTTACAAAATGTCAACATGAACTTTTTTATATGAGAAAATATTTTATAAAATAATTAATTTCTAATGAATTTTATTGATATTTTATTTTGACAACTTTTTAATGCAAAATTTATAGCATTAATCATTGGTGAAATTGGATGGATAACATTTCAATTTTGATTAAACATAAAGGAGAATGAAATGGTGATGACAAATTTGAAGGTTTTGAAGTTGAAGGAGTATTAATTTCAAATGCTTGCAGCTATGAATATCTCGTGGGTATAATATCAAATCAATTGAAAATCAATACAAAATTAACCCATTTTTATATAAAGTATATTGTCAAAGATTTTCCATTAAAGACAAATGATGATAATAGCATGAAATTCTACTTGGAATTAAAGAAGAGGGAGTTCGATTTCACAACGTAACCTTTATGTATTACGTTGATTGAAAAAGGTTAAAAATAACACATTTAATTAAATATATTACCTATGCATTCAATATAAATTCAGGTACAAAAAACATAAGAGGATTTGGAATTTTTAGAATTTGGCATGCCAGGTATACTGATCGGTATATCAAATTTCAAAATAGCATTTTCACTCTAGAATTTGGTATGTTATATGGTATATTAAGTGTACAGGCTAATATATCAAATTTTAAAATAGGATTTTTATTTTGGAATTTGGTACTAACATACCGGTCGGTATACCAAATTTTAAAACATGAATTTCATTCTAGAATTTGGTATACCGAACTATATCCTAGGTATAATGGCCAATATACCAAATTTTAGAACATAAATTTCATTCTAAAATTTGGTATACAGATCGGTATACCAAATTTCAGAATAGGATTTTCATTCTAAATTTTGGTATATCGATTGGTATACCAGGTATACCGACAACAAAACCAAATTCCAAAACAAAAATTTTTATTCTTGAATTTGGTATACCATCCATACTAGCCGGTAAATCAAAAAACAAAAGAGGATTTAAAATCTAAAATTTGGATTTTAGTATTTCATTTTTATATTTAAGCTCTAATAATAGCATAAGTGCAGATCCAATAATTGAAATCCAAACATCAATAATAAATTCTTCATCATTACAAGATCAAACACTTTTAGAATTCCAATTCGGAATCAGTTATTTTGATTTTCATTTTAAATAGGGGTTATTTTTTTAAATAAGCTTGTATATGACAAATAGAATGTCAAACAACTTCCAAATATCGGTATATTTTGTAATTAGTATTTTGCAATCTATGAAAAAACTATTAATTATAATTTAGATATATATGTGTGTGTGAATGATGTGTACAAGTAATATTCAAATAAAATATTTTATTTATTTTGAAAATTTGATATTAATGACCAAATTTACTTTTAAAATAATAAAAATTCAATCACTAAAATGAATATTTAACGATTGAAATTCCCTTTTTTAAAATGAAATATAATGAAGAAAAAATTCAATTGCTAAAAGGAATCTTTAACGATCGAAAATCCTCTGATTGAAAGTGAATCCAATTAGTGAAGGAAAAATTCAGTTGCTAAAAGGAATCTTTAACGACCAAAAATCCCTAGTTGAAAGTGAACAAAACTAGCGAAGGGAAAATCTGATCGCTAAAAGGTAGTTTTAATGATCGAAAATCCTCGATTAAAAGTAGACACAATTAGTGAAAGGAAATTCGATTGCTAAAAGATATCTTCAATTATCGAAATTCCTTTCGTTGAAAGTGCACACAATCAGTGAGGAAAAAATTCGATCGCTAAAAATCAATATTCAATAACCAAAAATGTTTTGATCATTAAATACATTAACGATAGGATACAAAATTTGATGATCCAACTTCACCCATAAGGCTTCTATCGATGGGTTTTTTCGATCTTTATAGATCTTTAATGACCGTGTAGATACCGTGATCTTAGACAACCTAGATCAGGATTATCCAATAATAAAAAAATAATATATTTTGATAATAGGTGTGGATCTCGAAGCTCCAATTATGAATTTCTAACAGTCTTGTCAAATATTTTATGATTTCTCAAGTGTTTTCAAAAGGTTTTAGCAAAAGAGCATGAAAAATGATGAGTCTAGCCTTTAATGGTGATAGATGATCATCTATCATATGAAGAAAATTCGTCTGCGGCCATCTCTCTCCTGTACAAGTTAAATCAAAGGTATTTTTGTGACAACCGTCTATCCTGAGGGACAGCCATTTGTGGCTGAATTCCTAAATTTTCCACATTTTTGAAAATTTGAAAATGGAAAGATAGAGTTATACAGGGATTTTTCAATCCAAATTGTAGGGGATCAATACCTCCAGATTTAGAGAGATAGAGTTGGAATCCAACTCCAATTCTACCCCAGGTATAAAAGGAAAAGAATTTAAGGTCTTTAAGGGGAAACCATTCTTTGATTACAGAGACAAGTCTTGGACAGGGAAAAACTAATTTTTCTCTCTCTAAAAAGAAAACTCTCTACCAATTCCTTTGATCCAAATACACATTTGCAAAAAAATTATTTAGTTTTCTAAAATACAAGGATTACAATCGAAGTGGGGATCTGGACTTTAAGAGATTTAGAGTCAGATTATCTCCTGAGGGTAATATTATAGGCTTCTTTTTTATATATTTTCTCTCTAAAAATTATCATGCATGATCATGTTAATTACTATTGAAATAAATGTGTTCGCATGGTAATTCCTTGATATATATGTTTAAATTTAACGATGTACGAATCTAGATCAATGTGCATGATAATGATATGATCAAGTTATGGATTCCTCAATTTTTGTGCATTTTTAAGCTTTATTCTTTTTCTATTATTCTATATTTTAATGCATTTTGGCACAGCTATTGCATGATTTAAGGTTATAATCTTAGTTTGACATGCTTTAGGCTTTAATATCTGAGTGTTTAGGGTTTATTTGCAATTTTGTGTGATTTTTGCATAATTTTCCAGTCGTTCATTATGTTTTGTGAGTGATAGATGGGAAAAAGCTCCAACGGATAGCTGTTTATTAATGTGATAAATGGGACATCACAAGAGTTCCTTTTCGTCCTATTCCTCTTTCAACTGTGGTTATCTGTCACCTTTCAGGGGCATTGGTGGCTGATTTTTAGGCCTTTATTCATGTATTTTATGCATTTTATTATTGTTTGTATTATTTCTTTGATCCCTAAAGTGTTTATTTGTCATTCTATATAATTTTTTTTATTATGCACATATTTTTCTATTCTGTATATGTGATTGATTAAATGATCTTTCATTTGATTTGTATTTTATTTTTTATTAGATTTCTCATAATGCTAATTTATTACCTTTTGTGGTTTTTCATGAGCATGTAACTTCATTCACTTTTGGGAGATTTTGTGAAGCATTTTCATTGGGAATCATATCCCCCCTCGATTGGCCAATGACTATAACCTGCCCATTCGGGTATTTCATTTATTTATTATTTAGTTTAATACTTTTGATTATTTATTATTTTGATAGTTTTTTGATGTATTTTTATTTCAGGGATGTAATAGCTAGTAAAAAAGGATTTTTTGTGCATGCTTAAAAAGAAAAGGCACTTAAAAATGATTTCTACTAATTAACTTGGATTTTCCTTCAAAACTTGGACAAATGTCCAATTTCTCATCCAAAACCAAATAAAGGACAAAAGGGAATTTTTGTAAAATGAGAATGAGGGAACCGATATTTCTAACCTAAATTCATGATCCCGATTTATATATGTATGTTATTTTTTTATTTTTTGGATAATTTTCTTCTGTAACATGCTTAAGTAGTTTGAATTATTTACCTCTTTTATTATTTGCTTGGGATGTTTATTTAATTTTGTAGGTTTGTATCGTGTGAGAAAGGAGAGTGGATTAATGTTTAAAACTCATTTATAAAATAACTCGTAACCAAGATGTCTAATAAGAGTGATGTCTAGAACACCAACCTTTGTTTGTGCATCAAAATGTGAAGAATCATTTTTCAACATTCTATTAGGTAGCGACTCCATGACATCTATCTTTTGAGCCTATTAGTAGATGCCTTCATGGATTGATTACTAACAATATTTTAGGGTTTGATCCCTTTTTATTGCGAAGTAGCCAATTTATAATTTATAGTAAGCCTTTTTTGATCTCGAACTCTAAGAGCGGACCACTAAGGGTGAATCCAGAAATGAGCATGGCTTTGATGCGTATCACATATCAATTTATACTTTTAACCATCGAATTTTCTTTCGTTCAAGGGCATTTTTCTTGTAGTGGTTCCAAATGACGGCTATAATCACCTCAGAGATGAAGTGTAACCATTGGAGAAAAATACCAAAATTTAAGAAAAATGAAATATCCTACACTAGGACTAAAGAAAGATGAAATATCCCTTTTGAAATCGAAAAAAACCCTTTTAGAATGAGATGTAACATCCCTTTAAAGATTGGAGACTCCTTCCATGAAAGGGAATCAACATTATACACCAGTGCACGAGCCTCCCAGTACTATTTTGCTTGAAGGGATATTAGAGAAGACCATAAAGTTGGTTTCTCCTCCATTCGCTCAAGAATCCATGGGTAAGAGGGGAAAAATGCAGTGGGAGAAATGCTCTTATTCCAAGCTAAGATGAAAGAGAACTTGCTCATTATAAGTTAAGATAAAATGAGTCTGCTTTACACCAATGGTCATCCGGCTAAAAAAAGATCCCCAGCACACTAAAAGTCTAATCACACAAATCCAATAGGAAGAGTGCATTAGGAAAAAAAATGAAAGAGGAGAGGATTCGATCGGGATAAAGTGAGGTTGAATGTAACAAGGTAAAAGTCTTCAGCTTGTCAGGTTTACTTCAATTGATGATTAGAAATATCTGAAACATCAACCTAAAAGCTTCTCTCATATAAGCATTAATGATAACCCAAAATAAGCAGAACAAAGACTCTGAAAATATCTTGTAATGAGAAAGCACCTGAAAGGTACACTATGTAATTTCTTTAGAATGTTAGTACAATTTTCATTCAATGTAATCTTTGTTACACGGTTGATATATATGTATAATCCTGATTGACATTTTTTTCAATCACCAGATTTAATCTTTAGTTCCCTGAGTAAGCCTAGTTACAAGACTGATGACTTATATTACTATTTTTTTGATTGGTGTGTTCCCCAATCGAACAATTTAATCCCAATTGAAATGATTAATGTATAAATTATTATTAATCCGAATTGAAATGATTGATGTACAAATCATTATTTTTGCCAATTGAAAGATTGGTGTACAAATTATTAATTTTCCCATATCAATGTATTCCAAATTGAAGAACTTAATCCCAATTGAAATGATTGATATACAAATTATTGTCTTTCCTGATTGGCACACTTCTGATCAATAAATTTAATATCAATCACATGATTGATGTGAAAGCTATGCTAAATAAAGCTGTTCTAGTCAATGCCTGCCTCAATCACATTATCCGATCAGAAAAAGGATTTTCATTTCCCCTAACCAAGATTCGAGAGTATTTCCATAGTTTTGATTATCCAATCGGATTATTTACTTATCATTCAAAGAATTCCAATTAAATTTCAGTAATCACCAACATGATTATCTACTTTTATTTTTGAGTTAATTGATTACTATTGGTATACGATAAGTAAGAAGAACAAATAGGTAGCAGAAATAAATTAGAAGTTGGGAATTTTATTAAAATTTCCAAGTATAAAGAGATACATTAAATAAAGAAAATTCCTATCTAAATATTTACAAATAATGACTTAATGCTTGAAATTGCCTCTCATCAACTCATATAGTGCTGTAATACTCTTCCTTTTTAACTTCAACTGAGAACTGAATTGAAAATGAAGAAGAAAGTATAAAGTCGTAGCCATTCCCCATCCACAAATCATAATTCCAAGCCACAATCCGTTTAGACTTTGAAAGTGGTGAAAAATGGAAAGTAGATAGGCAAAAGGAGAAAATAGAGAAGGAAATACAAATTCAATGGCCACTCACCTATTATCAATAGGTGATACCATGACGAGGGAAGACACTTTAAGGGAATCAAATTCATTCATTTTTTTTTTAAAATGGTGAAAGTCAAAAAAAGAAAAGTGCTAAAATATTTCTAGATACTTAAGCAACTCCATTATGAAGTTGCAAAAAAGGAAAGAAAAAATAAAAGCTCTCGACACTTTGAGAAATTTTGAAGGAGTACACCTATTTATAGAAAATCCTAGATACCTTCCTCGCAATCTGAAGAGCCTTTAATGTAAATAAACATGTGGTGATCCTCAATTGGTGGAGAATCAAAATCGAAGTGCCATGAAATTTAAAGGCAATGAATCGCCATAATAAAAGCATAAAAAAATGAAATGGCAATCATTAAATGTTCCAATCATTCGAAGTTTTTCATTTTATGAAGCAACGTTATTAAGAGGCATGACCAATTAAGCATCTAATTCCAATGAATTAATTAGAAGAATTTAAACAGTCGGATAACCTTTGAGCTAGCCATTCCATCCAATCTGATCTAGGAAAGATAAAAGATCACTTTCCTAGTCATAAAGACTGGCATTCAAATACTATTTTTTTGATCAATGTGTTTTTGATCAAAGAATTTAATCCCAATCTAAAGGGTTTATATTCCCGATCAAGTTAAAACGCTTATTAGCTTTGGGAAATTAATTTAAAAAGGCTTGTATTCCGACCCATATGATCAATGAACCCATAAATCTTGAAAACGTTGTTGATTACAATCAGACTAAGTGATCTCATGACAATGGCAAACTTTGTATTCCGATCAACTCGACCAAAGTACATGTAAACGTTCACTTTCCTAAGAAAAAGTACATGTAAACACTTAAACATTTTTCAATTAGTAATGAATGATAGATCAGATCTAGTAGGTTGGCTTTTATAGCTTTCAGCTCTATTTCCCTAATCTCCTCCCTACTAAATCTCTTGCATAACTTTGTATAAAGCTTGTATCCATGCCATGAAGCATAAAAGGAGAAAGATTCTCAAAGGTCTCCATTTCAATCAATACACAAGATCAAAAGAAAAGAAAAAAATCTTTCGAGGAAAACTCACCTAGAAATTAGAGCTTCTAAAGGAATAGAGAGGAATATTTAAAGGCTTAAAACCTTAACTCCTGTAAAAAAGCAACAGAAATGTAAGAAAAATTCCCCCAATGTAAGAAGGAATCCAAAAGTTAAATGGAAAGCTCACTTCTCTAAGCAGATTTGTTTCTTCTTCAGTCAAGTGCTCTATTCCATTCTTTAAGTAGCTAGGGAAAAACAAAAATTGTATTAGGGGAAGGATTGTCAGAAAACATTCACAAAGCTGAAGAAATTCTTATCTAAATCTCATATCGTAAGCTGATTCATAAGAGGTATTGAAAGGATTAGAAGTGAATAAAGCTCTTGCCAAGCAATTGATCATAGCCCTAATAGGTTGCACTGAAAAGCTCTACCGATATTCTATGGCTTACCCTATTTTAGTTAGATCGGATCAACCACTGAGCAATATGCTCTTAAGGCCAAACCTCAATACGAAACTGGCTGAATGGGTTTTAAAATTATAGTCCTTCGACATTAGATTTGAGCCCTGATCAACCATTGAGGCCCAGGTGCTAGCAAACTTTATGATCGAATTCACTAGCAGTAAAGCCCGAAACAATTAGGAGATAGCTTGGGAAACAATAGTGGATGATGCTTCGAACAAGCATATAGGAAAAGTGGGAATCGTCCTACATACCCTTCCCTCGCCCTCCAACATCAACATTTGATATGCAATAAAGTTAAGCTTTTGAGCTTCCAACAATGTTATCGAATATGAAGCGTTTCTACAAGGCCTGAGACTGATCAAAACATCTCAAGGTAAAGAGCAACTCTCAACTAGTCACCAGCCAAGTCTTCAATGCATTTGAAGCAAAGAAGCTTGCTATGAGGGGTTATCTGACTAAAGTTAGAGCTGAGATCCAAAGTTGCCTTAACAAATAGAACTTTTATTGATGAAAATGTCACAATGGAAAATGTTCTCTTTCCCGACCACCAAAGAGGCTAAAATAATGGAAATTGATGAGTCAAAAACTCAAATGACTCTTATCTTCAAATACTTACAGACTAGCCACCTTCTTGGAAATAAAGCAAAGATGAGAAAGATAGCCAAGAAATCCCTTAGTTACTCGTTGATCGACGATTTCCTGTATAAAAACCTTCAACCATCCTATAGAGCATGCAAGGCAACACCGCATTTAATGAGGTATTCAAGATTTTGAAGCATTTGGAACATTGAGAGATTATTACAAGTTTCGGGCATTAATCGCTTTAAATGCCTTTCCTCCGATCCCTCATATCGATCAAAATAATGCGGGTAACAAATTGAAAATACACACTGCTCGAATTTCCAAGCACCAATCACCTAAGTTAGCATTCCTTCAATCGCTTACAGATCAAAACAGTGTGGATCCATGATTTTCCAGGCACCAATCACCTATTCTTTCAATCTCTTGCATATCGAAATGCCGTAAATCTACAAATTTTCAGGTGCCAATCACCTAAATTCGTATTCCTTCGATCTTTGGCGCATATAATCAATTTTTAAGTATCAATCATCTCGATCTCTATCCTCCGATCTTTATGATAAATCGAAACATTGATGGGGGGACAAATGATAATACCCAATTTATCATATCCAAATTCAGCCCTAAAGGTCACTAGACAGGAAGCCTAACATAGCTTAAGCCCAGCGTCCCTGATATCTAACGTGTGAGCGAATAGATGCACACAGGAACTAAGGGGATAAGGCCATCCGATCGAACAGAAAAGGAACGCCCTTCAATTATCCACTAACACACACATCCATCACATCCATTACCTGCTGTGTTCCACATCGCCAAAGGCCTACTCAACCACCTGTGTAGACCATTTAAGTGGTTCTTAACACCTCTTATAAATTTAGATAATCCCAAACTTAAAGCACACACTAGAGACTCTTTCTCTATATATTTTTCTGTCTTCAAATCTTTTACTTATTTAAATTTCGGAGTGCTAACATCTAGTCTAATTGAACTAGCCTTTTTGTAGAATCCAAACACTACTCAATCTGATCGGATCCTACTAAAATCCTCATTCTGGTACGACACCAACTTGACCGTCATAAACGGTCTCTCACTCGTATAAAATCTTAGGATTTATCAATTAAGAATAACAACTTTATGCTTTCTCCTAAAGCTTGACTTGCTCATGCCCAAATTCATTTTACTAATCCTTGAAAAATTAACTCACTTTTTTCTAAAGATAATTAAAATTATACAATTATTTTTTGTGATTTTACAACAATAATATATTTCCAACCAGTGTTATCTAAAGTTCTTTAGTTTATTTATTTTTTGTTTTTGCAACATTAAAAGGATAGGAGAACAATGTTAGTTGAAAATACCATGAAGTTTAAAGGACTAATATTTCTACTCTACCGTTCTTTTGTAAATTAAATATTGACTCATTACCACTTTATGGAGTTAATTTGGATAATTTGGATTTTCTTGGATTTTTTTCTTTTTTACAATGCAGACATAGAATACTTAATTACAACTTTAAATATTATGAATCGAATTTAAAATTTTTTATAATTTTTTGTATTGAGAACTGACTACTTTATCAATTTTAAGTGGTTAATAATATGTTGAGATATATAAAAGATAAAAAAGATAATAAGAAAATCTCAAATCAACCGAACAAATTCCTTACCTATATAACATCTATTTATTGATTTTAGAGAATGATTAGTGACGTATTATCATGACAAATAATAATAATAATAATAATAATAATAATAATAATAATAATAATAATAATAAATCGTTATTTTGAAAATATAAAAATTTACTTTGCAATGTACAATCATATGCTTCATTTAAGCACCCTGGCAAATACGGAAAAATGAGAAAACTAGTCCACGACCAATATCAAAACCTCGCAGGTTTCAACTATAAGCGGTGAAAATCCAAAACTAATCAGGTAGCATCAGATATTAATGGACGGGTTTATTGAAGTCTATATTTATTAGTAGACCTAGTAGCCCAATCAAAATTACAAGCCTTATCATCGTCACCACAACCAATCGTTGCATAGACATTCCTTTTAGAGCCTATATATATAGACTTATTGGTTAAAACCTATCAATTTGGCTAAATATACATAAATTACCAAATTCAGTTTGTCCATTCAAGCCGCAGCCATACATGCCTTCTGCTGATGCCAGCCATAAACATCGAGTCTCACACTTGGTACGATCTTTTGCAAAGGAATATACATCAAAATGATACTGATGTACATTTTCCCATCCTATATCACAATAGACAGCATCTAGCCGAATTCGCTTCCATCTACTAAGTTCTGCTGGCCAATATCATATCTTTGAACTGGCAATGTAACTGGGGCTATACACTAAGGTGAATGAGCCTAAAATGGACCTTAAACTCCAGCCTATGCCTAAGCCCAAAACCAAGGTAGTCAAAACATTGTATAATATGTCCATTTAGAAAAATTTAGTGACAAATATAACCTATTTAAAAAAAAATACAGTTGCAAAATGTCCCTTGTTTAAAAAAATTCTAGTGGCAACAAAAAAAAATACAAAAAGAAGTTATGCCGTATTTTTTAATTAATTTAAAAAATTCAGTGACAAAAAATGATTTTAACTCTAATTGTTTTAACCGAATAAAAGTCAAATTTAAGAACTCATAGTTCTAGACTACGCTGGCACTAATAATATTGTCTAAGATAAAATAATAATCATAATAACTGATAATACTCCTCTAAGAAATTGGACTTCAAGAATCAAAGGCCCATCGTGCACGCAAGCCCACAAAGGGATAGATTCACGAAAGGCACCACGCACCATCCGATTCGGATTGATGTGACAAACGCATCACATCAATCTAATTATATATCCCATATTTCCGCCCGATGTCACCTATCTATCTAAAGCATGGCCGCTACAGTATAAATCACATCACCGTCATTAGGCTCTCCTTCTAGATGCTCAAGAGCTTAACAGCCTCCACGTATTCGAAGCTTTATAAATAGCGGTGACTTGAAAAGTTCTGATAATGTCATTTTCTCTCTATAACCTCCATATATAGACTTATTGATTGAACTAACATCCCCACTGCGAAAACATTTTATCCTTGTTTACCCAAGGCTTTAAAGTGAAGGGTCATATTGGTCAAACACAATTCCAAGAATCATATCAATGAGCATCAATCTCCTTAACTATCAGGGTCTTTCAAATTAATTCGACACTTCATTAATAAATTTCAACATGTTTGATAGAGCTATAAACTCGTATGTTTTATGATCACCCACTGGAAAAAGGCAAAGCTACAAACTTTTATGTTCTATGATCACCTACCAGAAAAAAGGGCAAAAAACATACTCTACAACCAATAGAACAGTGTTACGTTTTTTCTTAGATAATCGTTTGCACTCAACATGATTTTAATTAAAAAAGAAAATTGTAAATTACCGACTCCAAGATATTCACGTACACCTAGATGTCAAGATAACAAGCTTTCTCATTTCAACACATAAGCCAAACAGCAATACAAGATATGTACCTCGGACAACCAAATACAGAAAGGCTAAAACCTTGGCCTCGCATGTATATCCCAAGTGACGAAGTTTAACAACTAATGAAAATGACCCTCTATCAAACATATCTTTCCATAACTCTTATATCGTCTGCCTCTCTTTCCCGCAAGGCAAAACACCATCTTCCCCATTTCCTACACCAGATAACCCTGCAAAACAAGTATGATGGGGATGTTCCTGATAATTGTGGCCACAACTAGTCTTATCAATGAAGTCTGTTTTGTGTATTTTATACGCACCACTAATACTTTGGGTGTTGGAAATCAAAGAAGATTTACTTGGAGCTGCCACAGCTTTTTCCATTTGCAAGATTTCTACCTTGTTAGAAAACCCATTCTTATGTCTCAATTCTTCCTCAATGCAAAAGTTTGTCAAGTTCCGTTTCATATTCAACTGAAGATTTCTACTTTCTGGTAAAAATAGCCCCGGCGCCAATTTCCATCTCATTATATTATCCGGAAACTGTGAGCTGCAAAAACGAATGCTTACCAATGGCTCATGGACATCATCAGCACCAGAATCCACGCAAACATTATCCATTTCCACCATGCATCTTTTCTAGAAATGCTTGATTTGATTTCTTAAATTGTTGTTCAGCAAGAAGCAAATGATATATTATGTTAAAATTATATAAATTCATGTCATGAAATTATAAATCAATATCAAAAAATCAATTAAGAATTGTTAATATTTTAAATTTTTCATTAATTTATCAATAATTGCTGTAGCTATCATTTTCTTAATTTTTCAAAACAGAGTGCAGAGAACAAAAGAAAATCCTACTAACATAATTTATACATAAGACTACCAGTAATCCATGCATGAACAAGAACCGTGCTTGAAATGGTGGAAGCGATGGCGATCCCTAATTATAATTTCACGATTAAAAGCAGTAGAAATTAGCTTTGCAGCTGTGTGACAATCATTGCAAATCCGCAAATTCTTCATTATTCTTAATGGTGTTGGCGGCTCAATGCTGATCAGCCCAAAAGCAATGGCAAGTTTCTCACTATGTCTAAACAAACTACTTTCCTTCTCTTCCTCATCAATGTCCAGCAAAACCATTTCTGTCCCTGCTGCATAACCTTCCATCTTCAATTTCTTAGCCATTTCATCTAGCATATTATCAATATCATTAATTTGAGGGTGTGTATTATCCCCTGCAACAAACTCATGAACCTCTCCATTTGCTTCAATCATGCTACATCCTGGGGTCTTCATCACCCCAAGTTGTGCCATCATCTCTCTGATCTCAAGAACACCACCCCAATTACCTTTTGATGCATATATATTAGATAGCAATACACTGAACCCTTCATGATCAGGCTGCAATTCAATTAACTTCCTTCCAATTCTCTCCCCCATTTCACTATCATTATATTTCTTACAAGCACCTAACAAGGCTCCCCAAGTGGAAGCATCTGGTGCCACAGGCATATTCTCAATTAGTTCCTCAGCTTCCTTTAGCAGACCTGCCCTTCCCAGAAGATCAACCATGCATCCATAATGCTTAACATTGGGTTCTAACTTGTGTTCCTCAATCATTGAACGAAAATGCCTACGCCCTTCAACCACTAATCCCATATGTCTACAAGCTCCAAGAACAGCCACAAAGGTAATATCATTAGGCACCATGCCAAGTTCCTTCATCTCTGAGAATGTGCTAAGAGACTTTTCTACTAAACCGCTCATTGCCAAACCAAGAATGACAGCATTCCAAGTAGAAACCCCCTTTTCCTCCATCCCATGGAAAACCTCCAAAGCATTTTCAACACAGCCAAATTTCATGTACATGTCTATCAGAGTTGTACCCAAAATGACATTGATTTTAATGTTGTTTTTCCTTACATAAGCATGAACCCATTTCCCTTGGTCAAGGGCAGCCAAGTGTGTGCAAGCTGAGATCACACTAACCAAAGCCGTCTCATCAGGCTTAATTTCATGAAGCTGCATTTCTTGGAACAATTCCAAAGTCTCAACAAATTTGTTATCTTGAGCATAACCCGATATCATTGCACTCCAAGACACGATGTCTTTATCAGGCATGGAATCGAATAAAGCCCTAGCCTTTTCAACTTTCCCACATTTTAGATACCCAGAGATCATAGAATTCCAAGATATCTGGTCCAAGCAGCAACCCCCAACAAACAACTTTTGGGCAGCCTCTACCTCCCAACAACTTGAATACATGTGAATTAAAGCATTTTGAAGATTAACATAAGAGTCAACTCCAATTTTGAATGCCAAACTATGGATACACTCCCCTGTAATAACTACTGGCAAGTGAGCACATATAGAAAGAATACTAACTACCACAACCTCATCCAAATTGATTCCATCAGCTTGCATTTGCTTAAACGTAATCAGAGCTTCTTTATATAATTCATTTTGCTCGTAACACGAAATCAAAGCGCTCCATGATACCATATCTTTTTTAGGCATTTCACTAAACAACCTATAAGCATCTGCAACATTACCTTTCTTACCAAACAAAACGATCATGGAATTTGAAGCTATAATATTCCTTTCTGGCATCCTATCATATATATGTTTGGCCCCCTCAACATCTCCTATGGAAACATAGGCAGCTAGGATCGAATTCCAAGAAACCAAGTCTAAAACAAGACTTTCGTCAAACACTTTACGCGCATTTCTCAAGTTCCCACAAACTGCAAACATGTTGATTAGTGTATTCTGTACATAAACATCTGAATCAAAACCCATTTTCAGTACATGACAATGAATCAATTTCCCTTCAAATGCTGCTTGCCTAAGAGAGCAAGATTGGATTAAAATTGGGTGCGTGTAGTTATCAGGTTCAACAGTGTGTTCCAGCATCAACTTATATATACACATAGACTTGTAGGGGGCATTTCTTTGAATATAAGTTCTCATCATGGTATTAAAAATGAACCCATTTGGGTTTTCAATATGGGTGAAGATTAGATGGGAGTGGTTGATGTGAACGAAGGGAGAATCTGTGGAGAACTTAAGGAGTCTACTTGCAGCAAAAGTATCTTTCAGGAACCCAGTGAATATCATCTGAGAAAGGATTTGGTTGAATTGCTTGAGATTTCGGCATTGGGCCAACAGGCGTTCCAAGATTGTGAGAGATATTGTTGGTTTGAAAGTGACTCTGAAACTGGAAGTTAAATTGATGGCTGTTCGAAAAAAAAATTGATTTAGTCAAATTCATAGAAGGTTACAATTTAGTACTTGCAGACTAGATTTTGATATGGTTCGTCTACAACCAACAAAAGAAATGAAGGAGAAAGCAAAATTGAGCTTATTAATGGCCGTATATTTAAACCTTGAATTTGTAGTTCTTGCATCAATTCACCACATTAAAGGAGCTTTAGACTGCCCAGAAGCTCAGCTACATCAGAAGAGGGATAAAAATCCTAGATAGAAAAGGGAAAAATTAGAATTTACCGCAAAACGAGCACTTGATGACCAAATTTGAAATGCTTTGTCTAGAAAAAACTAGGAAGTGAAGAAGAAAGCAAAATGGATTAAGCACATTAAACAGCAGCAAATCAAAGTTTGGATCTTTACCTCAAGCATTAGATTATTTTATTATTTTAAACCAGCAAGGATGTCCTGTTAGAACACAAAGCCCATTAACAAGTTTAAATCTATTAGTTTCTCATTTTTATTCCTATCTCAAATGTTTTGACCCTCCATTTACCTTACCTTCATCCCAAACAACGGAAAAAAAAAATAAAAAATAAAAAAAACCTTAATTCAGCTTATCTTATTTTACCCTACCTGACCTTACTTTACTTTATTAATGCCTTCTGCACCCCTCCCAAACAAAGTGTTAAAGAAGATGGCGTTGGAAGCTGGAAAAAAATAATAATTTATAAAAAAAAAAACGAAACTCTTTATTATACTTAGCCTTTCATCTTCTCAATTTACTTTAACCTAATCATTTCTAATCCCTTGACATTGGAAAAAAAAATAAGGTATACATTACACATTCATTAATTTTTTCCTGTCACATTTATTAGTTCATTCGAAAAAGTAATGAGAGGAAGCAATATATATATCAAATTAAAAAGCCATCTTCAGTCATCTAATTTTCTTATTTACCCTCAATAGTCACTAAATGCATTAAAAAAAGGTAAATAAGAAGCTTGCATGGAATGTACCGTGTGATATCCTTATCAATGTTATATAATTTCAAAAGCATTTCTTCCCATGTCCTTTTATACATTTTTGTTTCTAATTAAATGAATAATGGAAATCAGACTTCACAAGATGCAAGAAAATATATAAATTTCTAAAAAAAAAAATCAATTTGATTACTTTTAGTTTTGCAAATTTAGTGAGCTAAAAAAAGGTCTTGGACAATATTTGTAAAATTTAGAGTGTAATAACCATTAATTAGAGAGATTGGGATCCATCACAGACTTTATACCGACAAGCTCATTTACATATAATAACACAAGTCCTAATCCTAACTCAATTTCATCAAACATAATCACATAAAATTAAGAACTCTCGCATCTATGAAATTTTCCATCATCAAATTACTTCAATAAGCTCAATTATACATTAATTTCATAAATCCTAAACTGATTCTATCAAAGTTATATCATGCCATAATCCCTACCTTAAACATAAAAAAAATAATAGTTAGGGAAAGGTAAGTTTAGTGGTTGTGCAAACCTCTATTGGTGGCAAAAACAACTTCAAATGTTTCAATTGAACATACTAAAATCTACTTAAGCCTCCACTTGTTTCCCCTTTTCTTTCGTCCTCACGTTTTCTTCCTCTTCTTCACAAGCACATACACCAATTCAAGCCAAAATAATTCAAATCAATACAAGAAATACAGAATTAAGAGAAATTAATATGATAAAATGTTTGAAATTCTGCTTAGCCCACAATGCAGTCCCTAGATTTCAGTTCTCTTGCATACTAAAAATCCCTAGAATAACTTTACATTGTTGTCTCCTTGTTACCTCATGTTCCAGCTGCTTAGTCTCTCAAAAATCCATTGCTGGGTGTGAATCGGTGTAGAGGTGGTGGTGTACGGTAGAAAACTCGGTCAAAAGGAGGAGGGAACGATCCAGTGAAGGAAGAAAAACGCAAACGTAGCTGTTGTAAAGTAAAGAAGAAACTGTTGCAAGAAGAAATAAAAGGAAAGAAGGAAAAAGTTACCGGAAGTACCGACAGTTGTCGGCGGCAAAAAAGACAGTGCAAGCAATGTCGCGAGTGGGACTTCTTGAACAAGGTGGACACGCAGCAAGTATAGGGAAGCCATTTTCCCAATACGACAACGTTTCCTTAAGGTGGAAAAAGACGGATATTTTGTCCAATTTCAACTTAGTTTCTCGTTCTCTTCTCTTTAGGCCTTCCTCCTAAAAGTTTTCTTCATATTCTAAGTCTACTTGGGATAATTTTGAAAGATTATAAAAATTAAAAGTGGCAAATGGAAAGGTTTGGATCAGATTACAAATGAAATGGTCATAAATGGTTCAATATTCAAATGGATTGGATGAATTTGAATCGATCCATGGGTTTAATATATATTGGTCCAAATGAACCACATGTTTGGCTCAAATTGATCACAATCTATTTGATCCATTTTTTTAATGAAAATAATTTTTAATGGATGTATAAAATTGTTTATCAATAAATTAAAGGATTCGATGATAATGATATTCAATTTAATA
Source organism: Excoecaria agallocha (assembly GCA_037975025.1). Classification (NCBI taxonomy): domain Eukaryota; kingdom Viridiplantae; phylum Streptophyta; class Magnoliopsida; order Malpighiales; family Euphorbiaceae; genus Excoecaria; species Excoecaria agallocha. The sequence continues at coordinate 66,933,041 of CM075810.1, forward strand.
TTATATATGGTCATATTGAAAATATAATATAACTAAAATGTCGATATATACAGAAAAGTAAAGCATTTCACTAATAATTTAATTTAACTTCAAAAATAGAACCGTATACAAATAGTAAGTAATTGTTCATTATAAAAAAAATTAGTAACAAAGTAACAATAATATGCTAATTCTAGTATACTTAACCCAAAAAAGATAATAGGCTAAAAAAAATATTATGGCAAGCACTAGTGAGGCAAGCGAAATTCTAGTTTTACTGTGTAATTTTTTTTTTATTAGAAATATGAGTTGGTCAACTGATAAAGAATTAAAATGTGAAATAGAAGAAATGTACATTTCTACATTTTTTAGCAACAACCGTATGAAAGTTGATAAAATAGAGGACGAGGAATAGCAATTGGCAGAAATTTTGAACAATTTCATGCATTATAAATGCAATATGCCAAACATTACAGGTAAGAAAAAAAAAAAAAAAAAAAAAAAACCCAAGAACCTTTCATTTCAATACCAAACAAACAATTACAGTGCATCTTTTGTTTGCATATTAAGAAAATAGATACAATCAAAAGATGCATGTTGATGAATACAACTTCACAAAAGAAAATTCAAGAGTCATTCCTTTACGTCAGTTACACCTTCAGCACAAACCTCAAGCAGTGCTTCTCCTTCAGCTAAAAATGGAGAACTTATCACTTTACAAATGCGCTCCTCCCCTCTACCCTTCCTAAGAGCAAGCCTTCACAGTCTACAGTTACAAGTTAAACACCCTTCAGCTACGTAGTCCTATATGTATTCGAACAGGGAAAAGACAAATGAACCAAACTTATCTCAATTCTTCCAACAAGTTTATCCGATCAGACTTGGAATGGATGAAATCACTATTCTCTTGTTTGACCTTCAATCTCTTGACAAAGACACTAAATCCACTCACAGTACTAAAGTTCTTCGCAGGCCAAGAGACAGAATGGAGCCAGACATTGTTGCAGTTCTTAGAAAGGCAAAGATTGTAAAGCAAAACTCCAATCACTGGATAGATCCAATCAACCGAATCGAAGAGTATCAGAATCATACAGAGAAGGAAGTTTTATTGATATAATAAGAATTTCAGTCACCAATGGATTAAGAGTCAAACTGAGGGAGAAAATGAATGAATTTCAGTTGTTGAGAGACAAGATTTTATCTCATTATAAAGCTGGTCTAAAGAAAAAGTACTACACTGCAACAGGAGAGGAACTGAGTGAAGAAATTATTGAGAAAATCATATCAGGAGGTGGGGAAATAGTGAAGAGCAAAGAGAGGCATTAACTATATTGTCTTTCTACAAAGATAAAAAGATATATGTATCTGCCACTTAACCAAACAATCCAGCATTATAATCCTTAAAGTACTAGATGTATCGAGTTTACCAATTAGCATTTGAAGGTTGCAGCATTGAATACAATATCCAAATCCTAATTGTAATCAGTCTATATTTGGAAGATTGAAATTGAAAATAATCAGAAGATAGGATAGAATCAACTACAATATTTAATAGAATAATGGACTGAAAAGCAAATGCAAAATTAATATATCAGAATAATCAAACTAATATTTAAAGAGGACATCATTATGCAGAGAATTATCAAGTATCAAGAGGAAATCATTAAGCTAAATACAAACAAGAATCAACAAAATTATCAAGTTCCATTATCATCATGAGTTCAGATGCATTAGTCAAATCCTAATTGTAGTTAGCTTATATTTGGTAGTTAGTTCCACCAACGGTAACCGGACCCATAAAATCTCCTCTCCGCTACTTCATAAACTGGGTTCATCATCAATGGGCAAGTGAAGAATATGTTTATACACAAACCAAATTGAACCAGATTGCTCACTAGCCCTGGCCCCAAATTGGTTGTGACTATACAAAATCGCAACATGAACAAGCAAAAGAAGCAATAGAAAATGAAATGCAACAAGAATCGAGAGCGAAAAATCAGACATTTTACAAATTAGACAATTGCATTGGCTGATTAATTAAATTAGAAGAAAGAGGAAAAAAAACGCTAAGAATCTTACTGGAGAACAGAACAGGACAGCTGGTTGGCGACGGTGGCTGTGGAAAAAACGCTAAATTATGTTTGTATCGTTGATAAAGTGTGAAATAACTTTATCTGAGAAAAAAAGTCGACAACTGTGAGTCCCAATCGAGGGTTTATCTTGCAAGATGGAGTGCTCCGGTCGAACCAGACGTTAGCACTCTAAAACTTAAGTTAATAGCTTTCTAGAGAGATAATTTTTAGATAGAAAGTCTCATATGTTCAATAAATAGAGCCACTATTTGTTGGGTTATTTATAGGAGATGGAAAGGAAAAGTATTTGAGTACTTGAGATGTGATAACTGACAGTTGGAGCTGGTGAGTGGAGATGTTACAGGAAGCAGGTGAGAGATATGGGTGCTAGCTTGTGTCAGTGGACTGACATAACGTGTTGTCCCATCAGTCCGATTGGCCATTCGCACCATCATGTCCTGTCTTTCAGCTCACGTTTTGCCTTCCTTATTAATGAGTTTTGGGCCTTATCAAGTATTGTTGGACCGACTTGATTGGGCCTTGGAAGACATTTTTTCCATAGTTATTATTTTTCATAATTTTTATATTAAATTACTTTACACATTAGAAATTAAATTAAGTTTTATATAATTTTATGTTAGAAATTTTAATGGTTAACCGAAAAATATTGGTTAATCAAATTGAAAAATCGAAACTGATGGACTTGTTAACCGAATGTAATGGAGTGGTTAATGGCTAATAATTTTAAAAAATTAATATTAATGAACTGGTTAATTTTTTTTACTTATGGATCAGTTAACCATCCATACTCATCCCTACAAATAATTACACATTTTTGTCTACTTAAAGTCTCAAATAATAATAGCCAAGCACTAGGGATGACCACGAGTAAAAATAGCATTTAGCCAAAAAAATTTCAATTACGTCTTTATTCTTAAAGAAAATAGCAACAAATATCAAAAGACATATTCTTGTAAAATTTTGTTGCATATAGAATTTTATACTCCCTTTATCCTATAACCTTTATTATTTTTTCACACATATTCTGAAGCTGTAATTATTATAGCTAAAAAGTAAAACTTTTTCTATATTTTTTATTATATGTATCCTAAATACAGAACGAATAATTGATCATTATAAAAATTATAAAAATTACTATATTAATAATGTAGTATGAAAATTTTAATTTAAAATTAATAAAATAAATTTATAATTGATAGTTTATATATTGATATAAAAATAAAAAAAGAAAAAAGAAAAGTGAAAAAATATTTTGAGAAGATGAAAAAGGTGGATAAAATTTAGGAGTGATGCAATATTATAAACCAATGGATTTCAGCTTGATAGCAATCTTCCATTTGCCAATCCAATTTGAAGGCTGCTAGTGGAAAAAATTTTTATAATCTTTCAAAATTATACCAAGTAGACTTAGAATATGAAGAAAACTTTTAAGAGTAAGGACTAAAGAGAAGAGAATGAAGGACTAGGTTTAAATTGGACAAAACATCAGCCCTTTTTCCCTCTCAAGGAAACATTTCGTATTGGGAAAAAGCAATGTTATTAAAATCAGACCGGATAAAGAATCGATAAGGTTGGGGGTTCGTGGTTCGATCGGTTTAATCGAATTTAACCGGATTTTTTTATTTTTAAAATATTATAAATTATTATAATTTTATAATTACTATTATATAAAAATTAAAAAAAATATCCATCAAAAATTAATATATGTCACAAATATCCTAATAATAAGTTACAAAACATAATTTTAATTTTATTATTACAAGTAATTAATTATGGATTTTTGAATATTATATATTAGAAACATAAAAATACAATCATATCATGAAAAAAATTTCCTTTTTAGATGTAGTACTAATGAAGCAAACAAAGAAAATATTAACCTTGCATATATGAGTATAATTATATTTAATTACAATAAATTCAAATAGATAATAAGTATATTAAATTATTAAGTGACACCTTTAGAATTTAAAATACTAATTTTTTCAAAGAAATAAATTATGAAAATTATATATATATATATATATATATATATATATATATATATATATATATACAATGAACCAAATAGATAATAAGTATATTAAATTATTAAGTGATATCTTTAGACTTTAAAATACTAATTTTTTCAAATAAATAAATAATAAAAAATTTATATATATATATATATATATATATATATATATATATATATATATATATATATATATATATATATATATATATATATATATATATATATATATATATATACACACACACACACATATATTTGATTATAATGAACTAAATATATAATAAGTATATTAAATTATTAAGTGACATATTTAGAATTTAAAATACTAATTTTTTCAAATAAATAAATATATATATATATATATATGGGGGGTGAAAAATACAAAAAAAATATAATTTTTTGCAATTTTTAGTCAAAAATCTGATTTTGTCCGGTTTTTCGATTTTTCGATTCAACCCTATTTTTTTCAGTCCAATCCAATTTTTTATCAATTAGATTTTGTGTAGTTGAACCAATTGATTGGTCTGCCGATTTGCGATTAAACTAGCTCAACCGGCCGGTCCAGTTTTAATAACTATGGGAAAAAGGCTTCTTGTCTTCGTTGCATTTCCACCTTGTTTGAGAAGTACCACTTGCAACATTGCTTGTTATGCCTTTTTCGCCGCTGACAACTGTCGCCACTTTCGGCAACTTTTTCCTTCTTTCCTTTTATTTCTTCTTGCTTTAATTTCTTCTTTATTTTACAATAGCTATGTTTGCATTTTTCTTCCATCAAGAGATCGTTCCCTCCTCTTTTTGGTCGACTTTTCTACCATACACCACCACCTCTACACTGATTCACATCCAGCCAAGAGAAACCAACGGATTTTTTAGAGACTAAGTAGCTGGAACACGAGGTAACAAGGAGACAACAAGGTAAAGTTAATCTAAGGATTTTTAGTATACAAGGAAACTGAAACCTAAGGACTATATTGTGGCCGAAGCAGAATTTCAAGCATTTTATCATTTAATTTCTCTTAATTCGGTATTTCTTGTATTGATTTGGATTATGTTGGCTTGAATTGGTGTATATGCTTGTGAAGAAGAGGAAGAAAATGTGAGAAAGAAAGAAAAAGGAAACGAGTGGCAGCTTAAGTAGATTTTAGTATATTGAATTGAAACATTTGAAGTTGTTTTCGCCACCAATAGAGGTTTGTAACCATTAAACTTACCCTTCCTTAATTATTATTGTTTTTATGTTAAGGTAGGGATTATGGCATCATATAACTTTGATAGAATCACTTTAGGATTTATGAAATTAATGTATATATGAGCTTATTTATCTTCCATCAAATTGAATTTTTTTTTCTTTTTTAGGAATTTATATATGTACTTGTGAAGTACATGGGAAGACACCATCATCAAACGCATAAAGGAGTAAGAAAGATAAGGAGAATACTTACCTAGTCATTGAGTTCTGGAGAGACAAAGAATTTAAAGGAAAAGAGAAATGAGAGAAGACAATAAATAAAGTAACCGGCACAAAGGGGTCGAGACGGAGATCGAGGAGCTAAAATTTGCAGAGTGAGGGGCAATGGCGAGAGTTGGAGCAGCTGGGGGAGTGTAGTGAAGGTAGAAAGGAGGCAGAAAGGGAAAAAAAGTGAAGGTAGATAAACCTAAACCTAATTTGTATGTCACCTCAAATAATCCTAAATTCAATTTTTTATCATTAGAAAAATAATTTATATTTACCATTATTTATAAATATGAGAGTAAATATAAAATATTTTTTAAATGACTATTAATAAAATAATTTATAAAATGAAGTATTTTATAAGCCAATGTTAATTTTTTTTTTTGTTAAAAGGAAGATAGATACTTCGAAAAACATTAGAGAACAAAATAAAAATATAACTTTCATTGTAATTTAAAAAATCTTTATGTCTCTTTTTTATGTATTTCTTAATATTCAAGTTGTTTATCAAACATTTTAAATAGACACTCTAGTCGTTTTATTAGCATATATAGTTGAATACTTGAATTCAATTGTTATAATGAAAAATAATTATTTGAATTTCATATTCCAAAAAAATATGCATTTAGTATAATATTAAATCACTTTATACATGCATATAATATGATAAATAATTTTATTTTATTTCCAAACTATATAAATAAATTATTAATTTGTATATTTATTTACGTCTTGAGCTAAAAATAATTAAATACTATTTGAGTGATACTAAAAATAAATAAATTAATTGATAAAATTATTATGTACTCATATAAGTACATCCGATCATTCATGATATATAAGTAAATAAAGTTAATTGGTAAGATAAGCACATACTCATATAATTATATTAATTGATAAATTTTAATTATATACAATTACATCATTGATTCACAACTTCATTACTAATATAAGTATTGTGCGAAAATATATACATACTAGTTCAATAATACTGAAAATAAATGAAATTAATTGGTAAAATGATTATACACTCATACAATACATTAATTGGTAATGTTTCATTGTATATAATAAATATATTTAAGTACATTATTAATTTAGATATTTATATAGGTATTGTCTTAAAAATAGATGAATATTAGTTAATTGATACTCAGAGTAAATGAAATTAATTGATAAAATATTTATATGATAAATTGCTTAGCTTACATATGTATATAGATATTTATAAGGAAAATTAAATAGTAGTTGAGTGATATTAAAGATAGATTAAATTAAATACAATTTATTTTAGTTATATATTCATATTTATTATGGATGAGTATGGACCGGTCCATGAGCAAAAAAAATTAATCAGTCTATTAATATCGGTTTTTTAAAATTACTAATCATTAACCAGTCTATTACATTCGGTTAACCAGTCCATCAATTTCGATTTTTCTGCTTGATTAACTAATATTTTTCTGTTAACTATTAAATTTAAAACATAAAATTATATAAAAAAATTAGATAAAATTTAATTTAATTTTCAATGTGTAAAGTAATTTAATATAAAAATTATGAAATAAATATAATTTACTAGCCAAAATTCATGTTTTACAAATTAATAACTAATACTATAAAATAGATTTGATACTTATTGAAAATTATTATGTTTGATTCCAAGTCAAATAAATTTTGGATAATAATGTAATTAAATGCTATTAAGTAAAATATGAACATCAATATATGATAAAAAAACATATATAAAAGTTAATTGTATACTCTATATAAATATTACTATATAATTAAAAAGAATGATAAAATATAAATTTAGTTTAAAGTATTATATAAATTTTATAGGAAAATATAAAAAATTAAGATATAAAATTAAAAATATAATTTATATATATTTTAAAGTATTATTTTATATAAATTTTAGAGAGAAATAGAGAAAATTTGAAGATATATATATATATATATATATATATATATATATATATATATATATATATATATATATATATATATATATATATATATATATATATATATATATATATATATATATATATATGAACCGATTAACCGTGGACTAACGGTAACCAATACTTAAAAATCTAAACTGTAACCATTAACCAAAAATGTAAAAATTAAAATCGTAACCGAGTCCATCGAATCAGTTAACTATAAAAATTGGTTCGATTTTACGGTTAACCATATTTTCAATTTTTTTGCTCATCCATAATATTTATATATATAAAATAATTATTATAATAATTAAATTTCTATTCTTAATAATGAAAATATTTAGTTTGATTTATTAACTAATTATTATCTTAATTTTGTGTCTTAAAATATATAATGTAAATAATTATGAAGTTAAAATTATGCAGTACATATAAAATAAAAATTTTAAGTAATATTTAAATATAAATTATTAGTATTATATATAATAATTAATAAATATCGGTTCATTTGATACAGGATATTTCAGTACAGTTCAATATGATTCTCAGTCTGATTCTAGATAAAATATCCAGATCCATTCAAAATAAAGTTAATGGTACAATTCGGTTTTAGTACTTCTATTTGATATAGAAAGATCCAAATCCATGTACATCCCTGACTCTTTTCATCAATACACTCTTTCCTTTCCATTTCTATATGATCTTATTTTATTTAAAGCAATTTTTACTCAGTATTTTGAAAAAAAAAAATCTGAATTGAAAGAAAAGGTAGTATTATAGGGGTATATTATAATTAAATTTTATTAAAAAATTATGTTATTATTAACTTATTTTCATTCTTAATTTGTACATGATGATAATTTTGAAATATAGCTACAAAAAAAATAAAACTATCTACAACATTAAAAGTAAGTTATTATTATTTATTAATTTTTAGAAAAATAGCATGAGTTTACACTGAGATGATTAATTTTGATGTTACTTGATTTAATTGATTGCTCAATTTTTTGTACTATATAAATTCATTTTAATTAGTTTGAAAAGATAATGATAGAGTTTGGATGCGCCCATAACTCTACATTAATTATCCTATTTAGGTTAGGATAATTGATTACTAATTAAAAATAGGTATAAAAGTTAAATTGTGATTTTAACTCTCCAATTAGCCATATAAATAGGCTTTTAGTAAACCTTTGAGAGGTTATGCAATTAATACTCTCTACACACAATATTCTCTGCCTACACAAAAATAATATCTCTCTCTTCAAGAGGCATTTAGATCGTGGAATAGTCGCTTTCTTCTCGAGATCCATGCTTGTAATTGAAAGCTCGTACTAGTGACGTGAAAGAAAAGATCCCTCACTTTTGCTTGTGTCAAAGGGTTCTGCATTACAAGAGGTAAATGCACTTCCCTATAATATCTTATTTATGCTATTTTTTAGTGCATAAATGCTAACATTGGTATCAAAGATCCATTTTTTGCGTTCTGGCATATTTTAATTGTAAATCTATAATTTACATGAAATTGGTAGATCTAATTAGGTAGCATGAACATAATTTTTTTGTGTATTTTTCATGCTATTTTCGAAATTTGAGTTTTTGTGTGTATGTGTACACCAAAAATTATGAAAAAAGCCCATAACCATAATTAATAATTAGAATTTTTGAATTTTGACCTCACCATCGAGTTTCTTAACCCTAAAAGTCCACCATCGAAAAAAGATTGGTCACCTAAAAACGCCTCCAAGGTAACGTATGGTGTGCACGTGCCACTTACACAGGGCATGTGCAAAAGGTCATGTATTCCTCACGTGCCTATCACCTATTAGAGTGATAAGTCACTCTAAAACGTGGCCCAATAGAGGCTCGACATGTGGACTACTGTGGAGGTACCACATGTCACCATGTGTTAGTTTAACTTATTATTCCGACATGTGGACTGGTAGGGGGATGACATATGGACCACTAAGGTTGCACCATATATTAGAGAAGTGTGACATATGGACCAACAGGGGGTTGACATGTGGTGCAAAATTTTGGCATTCAAAATTACCAATTGATCCTTATTTTAACTTTTTCATACAAAATTACATTTTAATCTTTCCAATTTACAAAAGTTTAATTTTAGACAGTACAATCACTAAATTACCATTTTACCCTTTTCCTTCATTTATTTATCACTTTTACTTGTTAAATTTAATATTTTGGAAAATTACCGTTTTACCCTTACACTTTTCATTTCTTTTTAATTAGGTCTTTTTTTCATTTTAAACTTTATTTTTATCTTTTTTTTGTACTTTTAATTTATTATTTTATATTTATGCCCTTTGTACAATCCCGAAAGAAATTTTCATATCGAATATACGAGACGTGGATCCTACAGGACCATAATGCAGACTAAAAAATGACCCCAAAGAATCATTTCTAACATAACAGATTACAAAACAGAGCATATACTATGGAAGATTAGTATGATCCTGCCATAGCAAAGCAAGTCGCCATAACTTGCACTGCGATATAGATGTCCTTATGGCTAGCCAATTATATTCTGAGCTAGATTTTGACCGGTTGACTATTACTAAGGAAAAAATTCACTTACATTTCACTTTACTTTTTAGATTTTTAACAGTTTTAGTAGCTTTTTCATTACAATAAGTCTGTCAGTCAATTTTCTCATTTCTTTTGCACAGTTTGTGAATTATTTCTCAATAATTCACCATTTTTTACTTATTTTATGAATTATTTCACAATAATTCAACAAGTACACTATGTACATAACCAAATTCTCTTCTCAAAATGCTCAAATAATTTTCATAAATTATACAAAAATTCATGGACACAATAATTCATCCCTAGGTTCATTTTATGGCATAAATCATCAAAAATACATAAAATATACTTTGATTTCCTTTAGGGTACCATTCGGCCAAGTAAGGTTGTCTACCTTACAAATACTTTTAATTCAATTTAAGCATTCTAATAGTCGTATTCAAAGTCTTAAATCATTAATCAAAACTCAATTTCAATTTTACATGCATTTTTCCTAATTTTTCCTAAGTTACATAAAGAAAAATCATGCCAATTTAAGGAAAATAGATGGATTTAGTGGCCATTAACTTTTCTCACTAGATTTAAGTCTTCTAGGCTTCCTTTTCCATCATGCCAATTTAAGGAAAATAGATGGATTTAGTGGCCATTAACTTTTCTCACTAGATTTAAGTCTTCTAGGCTTCCTTTTCCTTTTCTTTGGCCTTGGATGGTTGTCTCGCACTTGGAGAACCTACCATGGTTGAATCCTTTAACATAAAAAACACTATTATTTTGATCTCAAATGCTCAAATTAACTACATATATATATATATATATATATATATATATATATATATATATATATATATATATATATATATATATATATATATATATATATATATATGTGTGTGTGTGTGTGTGTGTGTATGTGGGGGGGGAGGTGGGGGTTGGGTGAAAATATACAAAAAAATTATGTTTTTTTACACTTTTTAGCCAAAAACCTAATTTTTTTTCGGTTCTCTGATTCAACTCGAATTTTTTCGGTTTAATTCATTTTTTTTCAATCCAATTTTAAGTAGTTAAATCAATCGTCTGGCTTGTCAATTTGCAGTTAAACAGGTTCAACCGATCGATCCGATCTGATTTTAATAACATTGGTTATTACCTCTTATGATCGATGCTCCGTAAGACAATCTTATGCTCTGTAATCATCCTACCTGGTATTTTGAATAAATTCCTTTGTTTTTTACTTAAGATAGTAACAGGAACTTATCAACATGTAGCTTTTAATCATTTTTTTATTATGGCTAGTTAGTTTTCCATCCATGCTCTTGATATGCTTTTTCTAAAAAACTTAAATACCGCAAGTATATGGTGTACCAATTATAGTACTTCAGATATCGATCCCACAAGGAATGTTGATTAATATTGTACATTATTACTACTCGATTTTAATCTTGTTTACAATGCTCATTAATTTGTAAGTTAAAATTATTATTAACACTACACTACACTAAATTAAATATTATTCTACTTTAATGATGATCAGAGAAAACTTATGAGTATAATGAATATAACATATACATAAATATGGAATTTGATATTTTTCTCTTATTTATAATTCAATCCTTATCATGTAAGCCAAGTTGGAATAATGTTCTATGTCGCAGCTCTCGTATCTAAACTAGATTATGCCTTAAACATGCATTTAAGGTTCTAAATCACAGCTCTCGCATTTAGACTAGAATTACATAAACACACATTTAAAGAATAAAAACTAACATATAACAACTATCTCTACATGCGATCTCTCAAACTATGCTTTGATAATAAATTTCTTATTAACTATCAATAAGACGTTGCTCTCTCTAACTCCTTTATTTATAACCATTATGATGATTTTCAAAGAAGGAATTGCCATCTAAGGTCATTTTTCATAACTTATAATGATACTAATAATGTTTTAATAGCAAATCCTACATATAAAGATAAATTAAAGAGAAATGATTAAATATGAAAAACAACATTCAAATTCCTAAAAAGAATTCATAATAATAACAAAGAAGAAGTAAAGATTAGAAATAAAAGAAGGGGATCTCTCAACCCTTCTTTCTTTCACCAAGTGTAGTCTTCTTCCATGTATTTGCCTTCTCTTCAAACCATAAAACTAAAACTAAAACCTACAACTATTTCTTTCTAATTACACTTTCAAATAAGAAAAATAAAATAATAGTTCTGCTCCCTTCTTGATTATAACTTCTAGGGTATTTATAAATTTTTAAGCTTCAAGTCCCTTCAAATGCCCCTCCATAGGTATGCAACCCTTGGTGAATCTTGGTGTCCTTTTAGGTGACTTTTCAAGATTAACTACCTTTAACCGCCCTCTATCGCGATTGCAGCACCTGTCGCGCTCGCGACAGGACACACTTCCTTCTTTCACATTTCTCTTCCTCATCTTTTGCCCTAGACATGCATCCCTTGTCGCGCTCGCGACATCTATCGTGCTCGCGACATGGCTTCTTCTTCACACCTTCATTAGTGCTTCCAAATTTGCCCATTTAAGCTCCAAATTGATTCCTTAACTCCTATAAAATAAATAAAACAACCAAGAACACATAAAAGTAACAAAATACAAATAAAATACCAAAATATTAAATACTATACTTAATAAAACTAAACATATATACACACTATTTATGAGCTTTTCAAGCTTATATCAGCTCTCAATTATAGTAACAGAAACTTAGATAATCACTATATTTATGGTTATGCTTCTTTATTTACTGAATTAAATATTTAAAGCTTTTAATATCATTAAATTATTTTATATGTGTTTGCTTATATATACATGTTAATGATAAGCCATTTCATTTAACATATATTGAGTTTTATGCTTAGTTCTTTAGTTTTCCATCTGTGTATGTGTTCATTTTTTATGATGAGACTAGAGTCGGGACAACAACAATCGGCCGACTTAGGAGTTTAGGATGTAGTTTAAATTACTCTTCATATACCTAATGTATTTTGTAAAGACTCATTGCTTGGAACTGTTGGAGTAACTGTTGATATTTTGAATGGTTTTGTCTCAATAGTTGGGTTCTAGCTCCCCTATACCCTCTTAAGAGGTATTAGGGTGTTACATCAAATATGAAATCTCAAATCATTTGCGGATCTAATTGTTTGTAGTGTTGGGAAACCAATGATGCAGAATAGTTATGGGATTCCTTGTACACACTAATGATCCAATAAGGTAAGGTCGTCCTTTTTATAGCTTATAGTCTCTAAGGATAGCCTAGATTGGCACCCGTGTAGCATACAGCTCAATACGAAGGTTTCGACCCAATAATTTTAAATAAAATATTATTCTGAATCGAAAATTTCTTTACACATGCCTTGATTTCATAAGTGGATGTGAAGACCAAACCTTAATATAACTCAAAAATACCATCTTATCTTAGCGTTTGTGAATTATTAGACATGTTAATCTCAACTTCAGCAAAATTAATAAATGTGTGCATGCATGTTTAGATTCTAACTGCCTCATTTCACATGGATAGAACTATTTGGAACAATGGATCATCTCTTCCAACAATAGTTTTTAGGCTTGGATTATTCAAGTATATTTCTTCATCATCCTCATTTGGATCACAATTTTGAGAAATATACCCATTATTCACAACATTGTCTTCATCTCTTAACGTATCATTACATGCAATATCTCTACATTCAAAAGTAGAACCTAAGGCAAAATTCATCTAATTTTGACTCCTAAACTTTCAATTAGGACTTGTATCTATTGTTTCCAAATAATTAACACATTCAGATTGTGTTAGAGACTCAAACAATATACTAAAATAAGATTAAGTTACTCTTGAATGATAAAAATTGTCACCAAGAAATTTCTTTCATCCAAAATTGGTAGGGACTATCTTTCTCCAATATTATTCATCTGATTAAAATTATTCAATGCATTTCAACCATCTCCAATTAAAATTTTTTAGTTTCAACAATTAGCTCTGCAAGGTTATATCTAGGAAATGTATCAAAATTTTGCATCAATTTGATCAATGTTATCATCATTAATTAAATCCCTAGGTATCTAGCAAATTGACCCCTAATTATTTACAAGAAACCTATATATTACCTTACTAATAGGGATGATCATCGGAAGGGGATTTGGGAAATCGCCTCGAATAGGGTGAAAAATCCCCAAAAATTTTTTTTGTGGGGGTAAGGATGGGGGAAAAATATTTTTCGACTTAGAATTTAAGGCGGAGACAGGGATTATGGTCCTCATCTTGAAATTTTCCTCCATTAGAAATTTAGTAATTATATTTATATAATTTAGTTTTAAATTATATTTAATTTTAATTTTGTCAATTGTTAAAATTTATATTAAATTGATTTGTAATTGAATTTATATTTTTTTAATTATTAAATATTATATTTTAATTACAATTAATTATTAAATATTATATTTTAATTATAATTATATTTTTTAAAAAATAAAATATTTTTTATGCGGGGACGGTGACGAAGGAAATTTTTCCCCTGAAATACTTTCGGGGACAACCTTGCCTCCACCCCCGCACTGGACAGTAGTTAGAGATGTTAGTGTAAGTCCTAGCCCCAATACATTGTTATAAAACACTCAGGTTAATAAATAAGGCATTTATTTTATTTATTGTATTCCTGTGCATATAAAGTGATAGAACTATCCAAGAATGTTGTTTTAGTTTAAGTTATCATGTGTGAGGCACATGATTGTAAGACCTTGAAACATTTAAGACTTCATTCTAAATATCCCTAATCAGTCATTATTATGAGAATAACAAATGAATTAAGACTGGTATGCTATCTCTAATAAGTTAAGTTCTGTCTTACGGATCATAAGGACTAAAGTGTCAATCAGAGATAATAGATACATGTTTAGAATATGGTATCTGATTCAATTCGCTCATGAGAACACTATATGGTACAAGTCATAAGTGTTTCTCAATTGCAAGTTTTGCATCGGAGTTCTTAGACCTAAAATCTCTATGAAACTCTTTATAAATTACTGTGTACTTTGACATACTCCTAACGTACTCGTAACAGGGTAACTAGTATGGGTATGCTTGGGCATGCACTAATTCATGTTAGAGAGCATGAGAAAAGTAACGGGATTACCCCTCTCGATGAGAGAGAAAATATCATCGGCCATTTGATCAGTAAACTGAGAAGTATATGGCCATACTGAGATAAAATAATGAGTAATCATTATTTATCTGAGAGTTCAGTATCAATGGAATATCAAGAAATGAATTAGTATATATAAGGATGACTAGTTCCATGCCTTATATTAATTCTGATATTTATGGGTAAGGGACTAAGTAAAATTACATTAGGTCGCTAAATGCTATTTACATTTTTCATTTAATTTGGAATGCTATAATATCTTGCTAGAGAATATATATAGCCTTTGAATTATTTATTAATTGATTGCCAATATTAAATGAACCTATAGGATCACACAGAAAGCATTGGGCCTAAAATATTGAAAATAGAGTATTGGGAATTAATTTGAGCTTTTATTTAAAGTCAAATTAATGTGGATAATAGGTATTAAATTGCTAAATGGACTTTAGTCCATTAAGAGTGAAAAAAAGGCAAAAGGAATGGATAATTAATTATTTATTTACCTTTAGATAATTAATTATTTATCATTAGATAATTAAGTTAATTAAGTTTAAATTCCTATATGTATTTGAATCAAGTTATACCACTTAATTAGGAAGTGATGGAGGCTGAAATTACTACCTAAACCTAGTGGATTTCGGCATCCATAAATAAAACCCTAAAGAAGTGATATAAAATGATTAAAATTGTTTTTGCTTAGTTAGGTTTTTCTCTCTCATTGCCGTAATTCGCAAGGGAAAAGAATTCTTTCTTCTTCTATTGTATTTTGGGCAACCATTTGTAAACCTTAGAAAGAACAAGATCAAATCTTGTGTCTTTATTTTTATACCCATTGTCGAATACAAAAGGTTAAAGCTAGCACTCTCGTTTTAGGCCGACTTTGTAAGTGTGTGCGTGAACATAGAGTGGTGTGGTGCAAAGGCAGCACCTTTGGCATTGGTAATTGAGATCGAAGGTATATAAGTCCATCTTATATATTGGTCATTGCAAAAATCAAGTTTTGAAGTGCATTCAAGGATGTAAGTTCAATAAAAAATTCTAAAATTGCATATTTCGATTCTATATTATTTATTGCATGGCTTATATGATCAAAAGTTTTAATTTTTCTGCTACGTGATCATGATATTTATGCCATGTGATATTCCTTCAAGGGAGCCATTCACTGCCCCCACCCAGCCCCATGATCTTCCTTACTTACTAACGCCCACATCCAAAGCTAAATCCAATTTAACTAAAATCTTATGAACAAGCCCTCCAACATCGATTTGCTCCTAATCTTCAACCTCCTCAATCTCTTAAATTTTAATTTTAATTCACTTACAAACTCATACGAATCAATTTGTGAATTATTAATTTCATATATAAACAATGCAAAGATAAATTTTTAACTGAGTTACACTACAAGAAAATACTCAATTAGCAATGAAAATTGTTAATTTTCCATTGCTAATCAATATTAACAACGAAAATTTACAATAGAAAGAGTGGTTGCAGATTTGACCATTGCTACTTTTTAGCAACGGAATTTAAAATCAGCTACGAAATTCACCATATGTAAATTTCGTGAATTGGTCAAAATTATCAATGGAAATTAATTGCCGTTGCTAATTTTAATATTGAAAAATATTTCCTTTGCTATTTATAACAACGAAAATTACAGTTTTCATTGCTAACATTAACAACGGGAAAAGATTTATGTTGTTATATTTAACAACGAAAATTACTTCTGTTGCTAAATTTAGTAGCTGAATATAATTTTCATTGCTAAATTTAGCAAAGGTATTTTATTTTTTCATTGCTAAATTTAACAATGAAAATTACATTTTCCATCGTTAAAATTAGCAACAGATTTATTGGCTCCGTTGGAAATTTTTAGCTAGGTAAAATTTTTGTAACTTTGCATAATATTTTAGTTTCAATCAAAATTTATTGTTTATAAATAAATATAATCCAAATTCATAATGCAGTTTAAGAAAATATTCTGATTGATAGTATAATATGAAAATTGTAATGTACGACAATCAAAAAATTTGAAAATATATGCTACTACTGTAGAGTAAGAATCCATAAAAACCATAACAAGAGTATCAAAAACAAAACATAAATCCAGTTTCAATACCTAAATATTACAAATCTAAACATATATGTAATGTAAGGGGTGACAAATTTCACATGAAAGATCATAACTAATACAAAAGAATTTAAAGAAATCCTAAATCAAGACACCCCTAAATATATGTTTGAACAAGATCTCTCTAAAAGGATCTTATCTTCAAAACATCTCTTATGATAAGATCATCCTTATTGTATGGTTTTTTGTGTAGAGTGAGAAATGCTTGCCCAGGAATGCAAAGGGAACATGAATAAAATCTTCAGTAGATGGAGCATCTACTTAGCTATAAGTATCAATAAATAAATTTTAATAGCCAATAATCACCAGACATCACACCTAAACATAGTCAACTTTGACTGTAAGAGGATACTCATTAGCTAGTACATAAGTCATTATATCTTTAGCAAAAATGTCCAGTTGATATAATCATTATAGCAAATCTTATGTAATTCATGATTTAACAAATAATGGAAATTGCATACAAACATAGCAATTAGCCTTTAAGATTTGAACTGAACCAAAAACAAGCATAAAATCAGCATCGGTAACCATTAATATCTAGAAAAGAAGAATGATAACAAAAGAGAATATAATAAAATAAATTACGAGCCTAAGGCACTTTTTATATCTGATAATCCAAATTACACCATCTGAAAAATGATAAAAAGAAAAAAAAATGAAACCACATCGTCAAAGAAAGTGAATGTTTACTTGAAATTAAAATGAAAAAATAGAAACAAACATGAGAAAGGAGGTTAAAACCCTAGCAATGGGAAAAATTGGAAAAATTATTTATAGCTAGGGCAACAAGGCATTTTATCAACAGAAATGCAATTCCATTGCTAAATTACCAACGGAATGTTTCTTTCGTTGGTAATATAGCAAAGAAAAAAAATATTTCTTTGGTAATTTACCAATGGAATTGCATTTTGATTGGTTAATTACCAATGGAATCGTATTTCCTTTGGTAATTTAACAACGAAAATAGAATTCCATTGGTAATTTACCAATCGAATTGCATTTTGATTGGTAAATTACCAACGGAATTGCATTTCAATACCAACAAAATGTTTTTCCATTGCTAAATTACCAACGGAACGTGATTTTCGTTGCTAAATTACCAATGGCTTTATATAGTGAAAAAAGTGAGAAATCAATTAAATCAAGTAGTATGAATGTAACACCCTTATATCACTATACCGAACGTACAATGATCGGATGTGACAACAAAAAGACAATAACAAATATGGCTACACTAAACAATCTGTTAATTTTTTTTTTCTTAAATCACAAATACATTCGTACCAAAAAGGTAGACATAACTATAATTAAATATTATACAAGTACAAATCATACCCTATACCTCAAATAGACACATATATACATGCCATGCCAACTAACATCCTTAAATTTTGCTTTGATCCTAATCAACACTGTAACCTCGGCTAACCATCTTTATATCTTTATAACCTGAGTACAGTTAACAAACTATGTGTTGAGCATCGAAATATCCAGTGATGGATACATATCCCAAACTTTCTACAAAAATATTATCCACACATACACATACATGCATGCACACGCACATTCACACATGCATGCTTCAATGAGCATTCTTTATTATCAACTATTAATGTTATCATTTTTATGTGCATCATACAATCATGCACACATGCATTCAACATGAAAACTATTTCAATCATTCAGTAGGATACAAGTATCAGTTTTATCCTTTAAACACATCACATAGTGTAATGGTCATTTTTATGCTTAGCTTTCCTTTATTGACAATATTAACTTCTAATTATAATTAATCACTTAATATCGATAACTAAACTTATTTATACACTTCATTTACTATTCATTATGAAATTTACAAATTTTGATTTTTAATATACTATTTTTTTGTCATTTTACATTTTAATACCAATTTTTTTCACTCTTTACAGATACGTTTGCTCACACTCCATTTTCACTTGGGAATTTATCTTCATTCTTTTATTCAATACACAATCATTTAATCATTCGGATATACATTCATTCACTCAGTCATTTAGACATTTATTTAATCGCTTATTTTAAATGATCTTCTTATTTCAGCCACATTTACTCTTAAGGTTAAATTTTTCCTCTCTTTCATTTTTTAATACATGTTATGGCATAAACGATTTCGATTTAATCCCTATTTTCACTCAAGTGTAAAAATTACACCTGTGATCCCTATCTTACTATATACTAGGCTCCATTCACAATTTCATCTTTCAATTAACATTTTGTTTGCTAAATTACAATTTCATTAAATTACAGTGGTGCTTTCTTTTATCATTTGTTTACACTAATGCCACTACTTATCTTTACTTTACACTAATTTGCTTATTTGACATGTAACTTATTATTTCATTTCAAATATACCATTTTATGGCAAATTATATGCAGATTTTCTAATTTTTCAATTGTTTCCAAAATTGTTATTTTACATTCTATTTACAATTTTGTTATCAATTCATTTATTTTCACTTTAAATCCATTATTTCGCATACAAATTATCAATCAGTCCTTGTTTTAACACTTTTCATGGAAATTTACATTTTAATCCTCCAAGACTACAAAGGATTACTTTTAAGCTTTTCATTCATTATTTTATCATTCTCATACATACTTTCATTAACTATCACTTTTACCCATTAAATTCATTATATGGGTAAATTATTGTTTTGATTTTAATTTTTTTTATTTTCTTATATATCAGTCCTTTTCATTGTCATTTCCATTCATATTTCACATTTTGCACTTTTATATCATTATTACCGTTATGCTCCTAGTACAATCCCGACAGAAATATTCATACCTGATATATGGGATGTGGATCCCATAGGCTCACAGCAGTACAGTACAGTAGGGGATGATTTTGAAAGATCAATCCATCTTAGATCAGATCAGAACAGAGCAGATAATCAAATAGAAACTATAGGAGGTGATTATGATCTTACCATAGGAAAGCAAGTCGCTATGACTTGCATCACGGTACGGATGTCCCTATGGCTAGCCAATTATATCCTGAACTAGATTTAAATCACAGAACACTACTAAAGGCAACATTCTTTGCTCATTTCATAATCACTTTTTACATTTCTGACATTTCAATACATTAATCACTTGACATATTCATCATTCTTACCCATTTCATGAATGATTTACTTTTCTTGAATTCACTTTTCACATTTTTAACACTTTAACTTACTTTTACATTTTTATTCACTAACCATTCGACTTTTCTATCACTTTTACACATATTATGAATTACCTTATTATAATTCATTATTTCCACTCATTTTTGAATTATTTCACCATAATTCAACAATTTTATTTCAAATGTAATACAATTTCATTATTAAAAATATTTATATAAATTCCATACCAATTAATACCATTACTTTGGTATACGTTTCAATTCAGTCCTTAATTTTTTTCATTTAATTACAAATTTACCCCTTTTACACTTTAATTATAGAATTGCCACTAGTTTTCTTATTTTCACTTCACATTCATTTATTGTCTTACAAAATTACCAATTGGTTCTTATTTTGACTTTTCAATGAAAAATTTTATTTTAGTCCTTTCACTTCACATAAGTTCATTTTTAGACTGTTTGTTTACCAATTTACCATTTTACCCTTCTTAGTCATTACTTTATCAATTTACTTATTAATCTCAATATTTGGAAAAATTAATGTTTTACCTCTAAATTTTTCATTTCTTTTCAATTAGGTCATTTTTAATTCTAAACTTCATTTTTACTTTTTCTTTTGCATTTTCACTCATTTTTACATTTATTTATTTCTTTCTTTCTCACACTTAAACTTTTTTATAAGAGAAAATTATTGTTTAACCCCTGAACTTCATCGCTTTAGAGTTTTTTTTCCTCTAATTCACTCTTATTTGCAAAATTATCATCGATTATATGCTTTATATTTTTAATTCATTAGACTTTTATTAAACTATAATTTAGTTTCTAGAATGGTTAAATTACCATTTTATCATTTTTTTCTCAATATTTTGCAAAATTACCATTTACCTTTAAACTTTCAATTTCTTTCATTTAAATTTCTTTTTTATTTTATTTTAATTTCTTATTTCATTAATTGAACTTCAATACATACCAATAATCAATATTATTGTGAGGCCCCTAATTAGACCCTAGGAGGATATATGCTTGTGTCTATAGGAGATTATAAATATGTGTATGTGTACAATTATTAAATTTTAAGTAAGGGTAATATGGTCATTTTATGCTAAAGCAAACTATATGGCTAATTAGGGAAAATGCACAAATTAGGGACTTAATTGAAAAGAGAAAAGGTAAGTTTAGGGGTAAAAGTGTGAATGTGGAAAATGAAGGGGCTTAAAAGCAATATTAAAGAAGATTAACTAGAGACCAATGGGAGATTGACATTTATTTTCTGTAAAATTCACTTGAGAAGTAAAGAATTAAGTAGAGAATGAGAGAGAGTTGGCAGAGATTTTCTCCCACAATAAATCAGAGATTTTATCCCATCTCTAACCCCTAAACACTCCCTAAAAATAGCAACTCCATCACTAAGAAAGAGAAAATTAGAGGTTACTAATTTAGGGTAATTACTTTCTCTCTTCCTCTTCTTTGTTTCTTGTAAATTTTTATTTGATTTGAGTAAGAATACATGAGTTTCTTATGATGTAATATCATGTGGATCTCTCCTTTGTAGAGGGATAATCTAGTAAGGGAAAACAGAAGGAGAAAAGAGAAGATTGAAGGAGGAAAAAGTACTCACAAAAGAGGTATAGGAACTTCTCATCATATGTGTATGTATGGTTTTGTGTGAGGCATATGAGATGTGTAGTTGATGTTGTGATGATGTAAAGATATGAATTTTGCCTTTAAAATTTGATGTGAATCAAATTTGTAAGAGAATCCTTTGATCCCAAAAATCAATTTTAGGGTTCACTAGACCTATACGGACTGTTTGGGCTTTATCTCAAGTTAGAGACAAACAAATTGAATAATTCTAGTTGCTATAGAAACTAAACTCATATAATATATTTCATATGAAGAACTCAAAACCTGAATCTTACTGCATGATAGTGAAAATTGAGCTTGAATTCTATGTGTGACTGTTGTCTTATCATTGGGAGCAGTCTGTGATTTTTGTTAAATATCTTGAGATTTATAGGTTGGATTGGGGTATATTTTGATATTTTAGAAATTAGAAATGTAAAGGAACAACTTTGTAGAAGGCCACTTTGGATGAAAATGATGTTTTATAGGTCTAAAATTATGTTCACATTGGGACTGAAAATCTACCTCTGGGCAGAATGGACCTCACGGTCAGCAGGTAGGACCTAATGATCGTGAGGTAGTTCATTTTCAGTCCAGAACCAAAATTGTAACACCCTCTATTTATATCCTGAGTTCATATTACATTATTACCATTTCTAACACTATTAATTTACTATTCAATTAAATGAAATTTTGGCAGCATGATAGCTTAAAATTCATGCTACCCAAACCTACAAAAGCTCAATTTCACACTCCCAATATAATTCCTCCACTTCAGAACTCCAATCAACAACATAGCACTCCTATAATTTCATCTCAACACAATCACAACTACTCAAGCACGGTTCATATAAAGCTTATTCACACAACTCATTGAATTCATATAATATTTAGATTGCATGCCTATTTACAACAAGTTCTCATAACCTATCACATAGTTTACATACATATTTACATAACAAAAATCAATTAGATTTTCTCTTATGTATATGACATATCTTGATCTCCCAGTGCTGGTCTTGTTATACCTGTCCCTGCGGCAGTCACAATAAACTACATGCTAAGCAACATAGTCGCTTAATGGGGGATGCACTTACATAAAATTTCAATCAATTATTTTATTCATAAAAAATAGTTAAATTATTATTAATTCATTTAGATTTCTATGAATAAATAAATTCTAATTTTATTCTCCTTGCATTAAAATTTTCTTCTAATTATCTCAAAAATTATAAGAAAAACTACAATTTAACCCCTAAAAATTAACTTTTTTTCAATTTTGACCATTGACTTTTAGGGTTAACTTTTTCTCAATTTAACTAATTTAACCTTAATTTTGACCCATTTGACTTTTTTTGACTTTTATTTTAATTTAATTGTATAAATTACATTTTAATCCCTAAAAATTTTCTTTGGGATGGTAAATTACGATTTGGTCCGTGAACTATATTTTAATTATGATTTTACCCTTTTTGGTCAAATTAACTATTTTACCCCCTTTAACTATATCATCAATATTAAATGACTATTTTATCCTCAGTTAATTACGAAATTATGTTTGTACCCTTTTAGTTCATTTAAATCTCATTTTTCATCTTATTTCATTCCTATTCACCTTTATAACATTTTTTTCCTACTATAATTCCCTTTTTACTCAGTTCACATAAAATTTTACGATTTTGCTCCTAGTTGACAACAGTAAGAAACCATGAATTGGATAAACAAAATAAAAAATCCAGTACACTTGAGGGATCGTACAAATGGAGTACGATACCGTTCTCCTGTGCGATAATAAGTCAGTTAAATAGTGTTTTCAATATAATAACAGTCAGAATACAGTAATATCGCGGGATAAGTATCCCTATGGCTAGCCATACTATCTTAAAATGCTGGATTACCCACTGAATACTAAGAGCAATATAAATTTTTTCTATATCATTATATTTTACACTGTTAATTATTTTTATCACAACATATTAATCGCATTATGCCAAAAATTGTTCTCATATAAGCTAGATACTTAATAATTTTTCACATATATGTATTTAATGATATGAATTTCACTTAATTCATACCATTCATCACATACACACCATTCTGCCATAATGGGAATCTCACTTTCACATTCTTTCTTTCTATAAATTCTTGTTATATGTAACGCCCTAAAAAAATTCGGATTGATTATAGTGGATAAATAGTACCAATTTGTAAGGATTAATTATGAAGATTTCAATATAAGTTAGTATTATATTCGGGTTTTAATTTAATAATTATTAATTAAAACATATTTGGAAATTAAAATAAAATAATAAGAATAATTCATATTTTAATTAGTTATGATAGATATTTTAAGACTTATATAGAAAGGATTAAAAGAAGAAGAATTGTGTGGTTGATATTTAAAGAGGAAAAAGGAAAGAAATTGTGGGAAAAAAATAGAAGAAGGTTGTGTGTGTGTGTGGTTAAAAGAAATGAGAAAAAAAAGAAGATGAAGGGGAGAGGAGATCGGGAAGAGAGGGAGAGGGCGGAGGAGAGGCGCTGCCGCCGATCAGCGGCGCTCTTGCCGGCGATTGGCACGGCTGCCACTACCTCGGCCACCGGCTATCGCCCCCTCGCCGTTTCTTCCTTGACAGCGCTGTTGTTTCCTCCCCCGATCCGGTCCTTTCTCCTCTTTGACTGGATCGGTTTTCTCTTCTTTTCGGTGACCAGGGGCAATGGGTGGTGTCACGGAGACCATCGAAAATCTCCCAATGGTGAGGCGGAGCTTTCAGTGGCCGCCAATCGTCCCCACTCACTGACGAAATGTAGATCGGAACTTATGGCAGCCGGCGATTCCAGGCAATTTTTCGGCCAAACCATGATGCTTTGAGGCGCGTAAAGACCACCGAGAAGCTACCGGCGATTCTGGCTTCAGGTGAGAGGCTTCGGTGTCTCTCCGGCGAGGCTCCGGTGAGGCTCCAGCGAGGCAGAATGGAGAGGGCGTTCTGGTCTTCGACTCTACGGTATGGGAACTATACTAAGAATTTGATTTCATGTACAAGATTGAAGTGAGCTTTGGTTAATTTTTATGAGATTATGGTCAGAAAAATTAAGTTTTGCATTACTAAGATTATACAAAGAACTATGTAACCATCACTAGATTTTGTCTGCCTGAATTATATGTTGCAGTATAATTATTAGCTTAGGAATGTAAGAAAAATTTTATGACTGTAAGTGCCCATATTGACACTAAGTGTATGTGTGAATTGTTAGAGTATGGGAATTAAGTTTAATTGAAGTTAAATTGTGAAATTAATATGAGTTGATTGCAAGGCTTACGGATTGATAAAATAAATAAATAAATAAATGCTGGAGATGAAAAAGGAATGGACTACTTAAACTGAAAAAGTCGTAATTTATCCAATTGAGTCATTGATTTAGTGGTGTTATATGATCATGAGGACTATTAATAAATATTAATGGTATGTAAGAGTTATTGACAGATCTTGAAACCATTATTTGACAGTGAACTTAAGATGCGAATTTAGTAGGATTTTTTAATCAAAACTTATGATATAGGATTAGATAAGTTTAATGAATTTAAAGTATTGATAGGGTGTTTAATCTTGCATGCAAATTCCTTGGGTTGAGTTGGGTAATGATGGAGCCAAAGCAAAAGAATCAATATGACAATGAGAAAATTTGCTTTTGTATGTGTAATTCTTGAATTGCACTGATTTAATTAAGATGGAGTATGCATGTTAGCATTTGAGATTTATTTGTCTTTAAGTGTTTATAATATAACTAAAGAACAATGAAATGTATTGGTTATTAAGATTGAAGTTGCAATTATTTTTAATGGTATTAGGGGTGAAACTTGCTTAAATGTAAATAAAATACTTCATTTACTCTTGAAACTTGTAATGATGTCTTGATTAATTCTTGGAATTAATCTCCAAATAAGTTATAATTGAAGTTTTAAAAAGTTAATCAGAGGAAATTTTATAGATAGTAATAGGAATAAATATTGAAAATTAGTGGTTATAGGTAAAAGATCATATTTGGAGTTTGTAGGCTGAATTGGGGAACTATAGTTTTCTTGTTTTTGATCGAGAGGTAATGATGTATCATGCGTTCACTTGATTTATTTTGAGCAATAAAGACATATATTCATAAAATTAATGTGTAATTAACCTTATAGCAGCCCTTGAAGTTTGATAAACATTGATCATAAGTATTTTGGTTGGTAAATTTTGGTTATATGTTAAGAAAAATTATTAATAGATTAAGGAGCTAGTATTTGACAATGGGCTTAAGTTGTAAATTATAATAGAAGTTTAATTGGAATTTTTGAAATAAGTGGAGATTTAATGGGTTATTAGTATTAGATTTACTTAAAGATATTTAAAAGTGAATTACTGTTAGATGATGGAGTTATAATTCTAAAATGTGAACTAGTTTTGAAATAAAGCTCGTTGTATAAACTTAATGATATAAAAATGCAAGGATTTTAGTAAGAATTCTTTATGTTATCCTATTGGTAACAAATGTATTGAATAGCTATTATTTAAATAAATTATTGATCCCCATAATTGAATAGACTATATGTGAGAATTATAATGTTATGATACAAAGTAAGTAATAATGTAATTAGCATAGTGGCAAGCTATTAGTATAAATGTCAAATATTTACTTCCCTTGATAAATTCTTGCTCGGTATTTGAATAATAATTAGGAATATCATTATATTTAATAGAGTAGATATAATGGTATGTATATGTTTTTATGATATCGTATGAAACTGATATTAAAATACTATGCTTTTACACATGGTTGTTTTAGTATATGACTATTTAAGATCATATAGTTACATATGTAAGTATGACATGAAATTTACATGCATATACATACATTTCTATTAAAAGTGAAGCATTGAATGCATGTATCAATTATAATATTAGAGTATGAATATGATAATTAAATTAAGTACAGTGGAGCAATGGAGATGGTTATGATGAACCACACAGGTATGTCCTTTTGTAGTGACTATGTGTTTATGTGCTATTTTCGACACTCATAGTGGGTATGATTACATATGATTTCATTCTCACGAAAACAATCTAGCAATGCATGAACTACTATGACAAGTATTGTTAACACGTGGCTATTAGAAAGTTTAAAAGTACATTGAAAGAATCTATATAATGTAAATTCCTTCAATGACTGAAGAGTAATGTAAAGAGAATTTGCTGGATTATTGTGAAATAATTCATGACATAAGTGAAAGATGGTTCACAAATTGTACAAAAATATTGAATATTCCGAATAACTGTATTTTCTGGATTGAAAAGGAATTGAAATGATGAGAAAGTTGATAAATGTATTGAAAGTCAGTGATCTTTTGTGCCCTTAGAAAATAGTCTAGCAGTAAAACTAGCTCAGGATATAATTGGCTAGCCATAGGGACATCCTATGTTTTAAATGATGTATAGGTATGAAGAAATTATGCCAAACGTCTTTTGAGATAACAATTAATGATGAATTGCTTACTGAGTTATTAAGTTTTGTTGTCTATATGAGTAAGATGTTCTGTTGCTTATGCTTGTAATTTATTGCTGAATGTAAGAATTGAAATCTGAGAAAATTGAAGGTATCAACTAGGAATATTGTTAACTTTGTATTTATGTAATTGATGTTACGTGTTCAAAAGATTATCTTTAGAATACTGTTCCTCACTAAGCTTTATAGCTTAGCACGGGTTTTGTTATCCGTGTAGGTAACAGGATAAGCTTGTGTTGAGTTAAGCAGCTGCTATGGCTCAACCATCGGAAGAAAGGATTTAGTGTGGACAGATCACCATCAGGGTTTACTGATGTAGCGAGACGCTTTAAATGTAAATTGTTTTTACTTTGGAATGTTATAGCAATTTAAGAGTGTAATATGTATTACGGAATCATCTTAGGAAATGTGAATAATAATAATGAGAATGGATGTATGAGATTCTTAGTGAATTTATTTTTGTAATGTTGTGCCCCTGAAGGGCTGAGGAATTGTCTGATTTGCAGGTGGATTAGATAAGTTTTTAGACGTTATATTGCCGGATTTTTATTTTGTAATCAGTCACTTGGATAATTATAGTTTTATCGACTTGCTTAATTTATAAGTAATTGTTTTTGGACAAGCCTGAAGTCGATGGGATAGTTAAGACTCTGTGTAGAAAAAAAAATTTTCCAACTTATCACTTGTTTCGGTTAGACTGTTCAGCAATGGTGTTACATTATACATGCTTTTAGATTCATTTTATGACATAACATAATGAATTACATTAATTTCAGATAAATATCATTAAGTTACCACACTTTTTAGCTTTATGTTACTATTAACTTATTAGTATAAAATTTCATATTGCAATTTAATCAACATAATTTCAATTCTCATACATTAGCATAGCTAATTATTACTAACTACTAAATTATAGGTCATTTTACACTAAGGTATCCTATTCGGTCATTATAGTTCCTCTCACTTCCAAATTTATTTCTTCCCTTAATTATGTTCCTAATGGTTCAATTTAACATTATATCATGTCATATTAAGTTAATTCACCATTTCATGCAATCTAGCATAGTCACATGATAGAAAAATTAGGGAAATTCAACTAAAATTTATGAAATTTAATGTAATACACATCCACTAACCTCAATTTTTCTTGAAATACACATATTATTCCTTCTCCTTTCCCTTTCCTTCCTTGTTCTTTTCTTTTTCTTGTTTCCCCTCTTTTGACCGAATTAAAGAGAGAGAAAATAATAAAGTTAGGTTATGATTTTGAGAAAATTAAAGTTATTACCAGAATTTCCTAGTCCATTCCTATATGCTTATAAAATTTTCCCTCCAATTTTCACCTAAAACTCATGAAACTAGTAAATTACACCAAATTGTTCTTACTTTAAATTGCTAATTTCTTGATTTTTCCTTGATGGGAATTCTTTTCTAAGTTAAAGAGGATGAAATTATGAGTATTAGGTTGGAATTAGGGCTTGAAATTTGTAGAGAGAAAGCTTGAAATGAAGAAAAATAGAGAAAAAGGCAAACAAAGGGTGGTTCGGATTTTGGCTAGAAAAGGGATGAAGATTGTGTAAATTTGGGGAGTTTTCTAGACATTTCTAACCCATATCTGATGGCCTATAAATATACAAAAGTAATGAACAAGATTCAATTATTAACTATTAAATCTAAAGCCTTTAAATTTGGTCACTTGTCACCCATACACCCACTTGTACTCATCTTACTGACCTAAGCTCACTTGTGCATGATCATAAATTTATTTTAATGACTTTTGTGTCCTCTCATGATCAAATTCCCAAATTTTCCCCTCCAATTGACCTAGTCTCGATTTTGCACTCAGAAATATGAATTTTCATTTCACATGTCAAAATATCGTAAAATTTTTCCCCGGGTGTCCTAATATATTCAAGAACGTATGAAAAACTTTTTAGCTCATTCTGATATCATTTCGGTATACTTCTACCTTCAGCTGTCTATGTAGCCGGTCTAAAATCTGAAATTTTAAAACTTCTAGAATTGCTGTTTTTAAATTCTCTGGGTATATTTACACTATTTATAACATGTGTGTGAAATATGAGATCCATTGGAGATCTCTAGGGTCCCCAAATGAGTGGTCAAAGTTGTGGTTAAACCTACATCGATCCATGAAATTTTTCTTCATATGCCTTTCTGAAAGTCTATTTGATGTCAATTTCTTCTCAAATTGTACCACTAGACTCTGTTTAAACTGCACTTTCATAATCTATCCTTAGGTCACATTGCCCGTTAGGTCCCCAATCTCAAATTTTTTGGGTCCGGGTACGTTTATCCTTTACACCCTTTTCAATTTTTCTGTCCTATTTAACTCCGATTATTCTTAAATCTTTCTTAGGGTAATTATTTACGCTTTACATTATACCATACATGATAGATGCAAATTTGGGGGTGTTACAGTACCCCTCTAAATAAAAAGTTTCATCCTCGAAATTTATCTGAATTGAACAGGTGGGGATATTGTTGTCTCATTGTCTCTTTAGGCTCCCAGGTAGCTTTTTCTACATTGTGGTGTGTCCAAAGCACTTTAACTAAAGAGATCTGATTGTTTCGTAGTTGCCTGATTTCCCGTGCTAAAATTTCCATTGGTTCTTCATCGTAGGACAAACCAGCTCTCAACTGTATTTTCTTTGGTGAAATGACATGAGAAGGATCCGAACGATATCTCCATAGCATAGAAACATGAAATACATCATGGATCCTTTCCAATTCAGAAGGTAGCTTCAACCTGTACACCACTGGTCCCACATGCTGTGTTATTTCATAAGGCCCGATGAATCTGGGACTAAGCTTACCCTTTTTGCCAAACCAAAGAACTTTTTGCCATGGCAAAACCTTCAAAAATACTTTATCTCCCACATTGAACTCTATGTCTTTTCACTTGAAATCCACATATGATTTATGTCAGTCTGTCACGGCCTTCAAGTTATCTCTGATCAACTTCACCTTTTCTTCAGTTTTTTTTATCAAATCAGGTCCCGCTAACTTGCTTTCACTTAATTCCATCCAGCATAAAAGGTGTCCTGTATTTTCTCCCGTATAGTGCTTCATATGGCGCCATTTTAATGCTAGACTGGTAATTGTTGTTGTTGTAAGCAAACTCAGCTAATGGAAAATATTTCTCCCAGTTACCTCCAAATTCTAACACATAACACCGTAGCATGCCTTCTAATACCTATATCACCCACTCATATTAACCGTCTGTCTGTGAATGAAAAGTTGTGTTGTAATCTAAGCAAGTTCCCAGTGCTTCTTGAAGTTTTTGTAAGAATTTGAAAGTAAACCATGGGTTACTATCTGAAATTATGGATATAAGCACACCGTGCAGTCTTACAATCTCATTCACGTATATTTTTGCAAACTTGGATAAGGGAAAATGTGATCTCACTGTAAGAAAATGAGCTGACTTGGTCATCCTATCCACTATCACCCAAATGGAGTCATGTTGTCTCTTGGAGAGCGGCAATCCCGATACAAAATCAATGGTGATTCGCTCCTATTTCCATTTTGGTATGGTGATAGAATGTAATAACCCTAAAGGAACTTGGTGCTAGGCCTTTACGTGCTGGCATATTAGACATTTTGTCACAAAATTTGCTATTTCTTTCTTTATTCCTAGCCATTAGTAAGATTTCTTTAGTTCTTCATACATTTTGTTACTACCAGGATACATAGCATAGTGGCTACTGTGAGCTTCTGTCAGGATGTTCTTCTTCAACTTTGCATCATGAGGTAGACATATCTTGCCTTTGTAGAACAGACAATCATCACAACCAAGAGAAAACTCAATGCTTATACCTGCTTATACCTGAGGATGGGAGATAATAGAGGCTAACCTATCATCTTGCCTCTGAGCAGCCTTCACTTGTTGAAGCCAATTTGGTCTTAATTGTATTTCAGCCACAAGTGCTCCATCTTGTGCTATATTTAAATTTACCTTCATAGCTTATAGGATCATCAAGTATTTCCTACTAAGTGCATTAACTACCGTGTTTGTGTGTCAGCTATGCTAGGTTTGTCCTCAATTAAGCAGTCATAATCTTTGATGAGTTCCATCCATCGCCTGTATCTTAGTTTAAGTTCTTTCTATGTAGGCAGGTATTTTAAACTTTTATGATTAGTGTAAATGTAACACTTCTTCCCATAAAGGTAATGTCTCCATATCTTTAAGGCAAACACAATGGCTGCTAACTCCAAATCATGAGCAAGGTAGTTTTAGTTGTCTGGAAGCACATGCCACCACCTTTCCTTCCTGTATAAGCACACATCCTAATCTATTTTTGGAGGCATCAATGTGAATAACATAAGGTTTATCTGAAATAGGTTGAGTAAGAACAGAAGCTTTGGTCAACATACCCTCCAACTTTTAAAAGCTTTGCTGGTATTTCTCAGTCGATTCTGATGGAATATGACATGGTATGAATCTCATGATGGCACAGCGGAAAATAAAAATTTTTAATCATACATACCATACATATCCAAAGCTAGAATCGAAACATGCAATTTTAGGGTTGTAGAACTTACAACTTATGATGCTTTTTGAAAATTGAATTTGGTGATGGCCAGCAACTAAGATGACTCTATCCGCCTTAGTTCTCGATCACCAATGCCAAGGAACAGCCTTTTGCGCCACTCCCTCTATTCTCACACACACACTTGCACCGACGGCTTAAAATCGAGATTGCTAGCTCTCTTTTTCGGTATTGTGTAATGGTTATAGTTTGAAGCTACAAAATTTGATTTTGTACTTCTCTTAGGTTGCTATTACTACCCAAGAACACAAGAGAATGAGGAACTATCATTTCTCCTTGTGAAAAATTGGGCCAAAAGAATTGAGAGAGAGAGATGAAGTTCACGCAAAAACTAAGAAAAAACTAGGGTTTTTCACGCCAACTCCCATAAAATATATGTCTCATTTTTCCTTTAAGTGATATATCCCAAATATACTACCCTAAGATAATTAATATTAGCTCAAGATAAATAATATTTGCATTTATCACTTAATTAAAATAAGTAATATTTATTGATAAAAACTCTTTTAATTTATCCAAGATAAAAATAAAAGACATTTAATCAAATAAAATCACTTAATTTAGGATAAGAGATAAGTCATTTAAATCTAATAAACCACTTAAATAAAGCTATGCATGTGCCGAAATTCCTTGTTATTTCTCTTAGGAATTTCGGCCAGATCAAACTCTATTTAGATGATTTAATTAGATAAATATGTCTTTAGGCTTTAATACTCAATTAATTAAATTAATACATGACATTTAATTAATTGAAATTAAACCTTATGGGCTGAATTTCTCTCTCTCATGGACCAAAGCCCAATAGCAATTTTATAACCCATTGCATACATTAATTTGACTTTAATTAAAAGCCCAAATTAATGCCCAATACTTAATTTAAGTATTTTAAGCCCAATACTTTGTGTGCGATCCTATAGGTCCATTTAATGTTGGCAATGAATTAATAAATTAATTCAAAGGCTATATATATTCTCTAGCAAGATATTATAGCATTCCAAATTAAATGAAAATGCATATGGCATTTAGTGACCTAATGCAATTTTACATAGTCCCTTACCCATAAATATCAGAATTAATATAAGGCATGGAACTAGTCATCCTTATATATATTAATTCCTTTCTTGATATTCCAGTGACACTGAACTCTCAGATAAATAATGATTACTCATTATTTCATCTCGGTATGGCCATACACTTCTCAGTTTACTGATCAAGTGGCCAATGATATTTTCTCTCTTATTGAGAGGGGTAATCCCTTCACTTCTCTCATGCTCTCTAACATGAATTAATGCATACCCAATCATACCCGTACTTGTCACTCTGTTACGAGCACGTTAGGTGTATGTCAAAGTATACAGTAATTCATAAAGAGTTTCATAGAGATTTAAGGTCTAAGAACTCCGATACAAAACTTGCATATGAGAAACACTTATGACTTGTACCATGTAGTGTTCTCATGAGCGGATCGTATCCAGATACCATGTTCTTTAACATGTATTTATGATCTCTGATTGACACTCTTGTCCTAATGATCCGTAAGACAGAACTCATAATATCAGAGAGAGCATACTAGTCTTAATTCATTGTTATTCCCATAATAATGACTGACTAGGGATATTTAGAATGAAGTCTCATTTGTTTCAATGTCTTACAACCATATGCCTCACATATGATAACTTAAACCGAAACGACATTCTTGGATAGTTTTATCAATTGATATGCACAGGAATACAAAAGATAAAACTAATGCCCCATTTTATTAATTTCAAGTGTTTCGTTATAATGCATTGGGGCTAGGGCTTACACTAACAATCTCCCACTAGCACTAGTCCCAATTGGGCATAGCCCTAAGACCGAACGCTCTCAAATGAGCTTTGTGCAGATTTGGACGTAACTGTTTCGTCAAAGGATCTGCTACATTGTCTTCACTTGATATCTTGCTAACCTTGACGTCCCCACGATTAATGATTTCTCTGATCAAGTGGTACCTCCTGAGTATGTGTTTGGATTTCTGGTGTGACCGGGGCTCCTTTGTTAAAGAGTATGCCCTAGAACCCATGTAATAGGGATGTTTTTCATATGCATGAAATTTATATTCTTAATAAAAGGCATCATTCATTTATTAATGCTGTGTTTGAATACATGAGTTTGTAAATCTTAAATTAATAAATGAAGTCCTAGATATTATAAACACAGTGCAAAGGCAATCATGAAGGTGTTCATGATGTGAGATGTCTATCACATGCAAATGTGTTAATATCTAAATATCCCTAGTCATAGAATTAACAAGATAGGACATTGTTAATTCGGACAGACTAGCACATGTTATGCTTCTTGAATGGTTCAAGCAATGGTTCTCATAATTGTGATTATGGATGATAATCAAAGCTAACATGTGGATGCTTGTTAGAGGAACAAGTTCATTGGAGACCTGCAAAGAGAATCCTCATATGGATATTAAATCTATGTCAGTGAGGAATCTCTTCATAGCGGTTGTGCAAGTATCCTTAGACTTGAGATCACCAAAGTTATCTTAAGTAGCAAGTGGTATACTTTGACTCCATAACTGATTACTTCCAACTGGGAGTGAACATAGTTAGGAGATTGGGTATATCATGACCTACTTGAAGATAGTTGAGTGATTGACAAAGGATTCACCATCCCAGATTTAACAAGGGAAGTTATCTCGCATGATTCTATAATTGCCTTGTTCAGAGAATCTCTGGCCAGAGTAATATGCCGAGATGGATGGAGATCCATGAAGGGCATTTAGGAACAATGGTTAAATTAATAGAACATACATAATTAGATTTATATGAGTTGAAAGAAATCCATACTCAGAATCTAATTGAGATAAGAGTGGTGAAAGGAGTAATTGCACGGTAACTGTTTCTATGGAAGGGTACAGTCAAACCACATGACTTTCCTGACATTTGGGTAGTCATGATGCCTAGCTAGAGGCCAATCATGACTTGTATAATGATGTATCAAAATATCAATAGAGATTGATAAAATGATTTAAAGGAGTTTAAATCATGTGAGTTTTGAATAGAACTCACAATTACATATTATACTGCCAACATGGACAGGAACCCAATAGGTCACACACATATAGAGAAAAGGGTAAAATGGTAAAATGACAAGGATAATAATATTTGATATTATTATAAATGTAGAGAGGAGAATATGATAATAATTGATTAAAGAGTTTAATTAATTATAATCAAATAAAATTGTCCGCGGAACTTTTGAGAAATGTTCTGTAAATTGGACCTAAATGAAATAATGTATTTTATGATTAATTATTATTGTCTTATAAGTGTTATAAGACTACTATAAGTGTTATAGGACTGATATAATAATTAATAGGACCATTGGAGAAATTATAAAGGGCCAAAGGAATGAAGAAGTTGGAGGAAGCCCTCCAGAAGAGGGCTACACGCCAACTCCAAACAGAAGGGCTTGGAGGGCTTTTTCTTGGACCAAATTAATTTATATATGTTACATAAGTGTTATGGAACTCATATATTTAATTTGGTTGGATTTGGAATCCATTTGGGTATTTAAATCCAATTAGATGCACAAAGGGCCTAATTTGTGGATTTTGTGCATGGTCTTTTATGAAAAGATTTAATTTGGATTTAATTAAGCCCAAATGATTATAATTAATTCCAGAGGCCCAATTAATAATTCTTCATCAATTTTAAAGAGCCCAATCTCATTAAGGAGTTAGAATTTTAACCTAACTATAAAAGGCCAACTAATGAGAATTAGGGTTAAGTGATTAAAACAAAAGGAAAGTCTATTTCTCTTAATTCTCTCTCCTTTTTGCGTAGTTGAACACCAATTTGTTGGTTCAATTTACCCCTCTCTAGTGTGGATTACTCATTGGAGGTGTTCGATTTTGGACACTGTGGTTTGCGACAACCCGGTGCGAAGTAAAATCAACTGTTCAACAAAAATCAAAGGTGATTTTTCTTATTCTCATATAGTTATATTGTGTATTCATGGCAAGATCAGATCTAATGGTTAAAAATTTTAAAATTCCGCTCATGTATGTGATGCATGTAACCGTTAAATTCCAACATGGTATCAGAGCCACGGTTTTGCCATGGATATACAATTCTATATTATTCTGCGAAATAAGTTTTGTTCTATTTTGAGTTATTTATTTCATGAACTTTAAAATATGAGATTTAATTGTTCATGAATGAGAAATATTGATTTCTGGATGTATTTGTGATCAAATAAATTTGGTGGAAACAAAACCGAAATTTTTGAAGAAAAATGATTTGGGTTTAGCGTGAAACCCATTAGGGTTTGGCGTGAAACCCTAGGTAATGTAGGGGCTGTTCTAATTTAATTTCTTATGGATCCATTTAAAAATCATTTAGATGATATTTTATGTGTTTAATATGTGATATTAAGCCGTAGGATCGAACGGAATTAAAATCGAACAAGTTTTGCATGAAAACTAGTTTTGTCGAAAAGTTCGATAAATTGGTGTTCTTCGTGTGTTCTTGATGTGTTCTTAGTTAGAACGACTTTTGATCTTCTAAATCTGATATATATGATATATTAAAGTGTTTTTAATTAATTGGATTAATTAAAATGGGCCTTAAATTAATTTGATTAATTTTAATTCATTAAAACCACTTAATGGGCTTAATTATGTTTACGGACTTGGTTTAAATTAGTGGATGACTTGGTGGGCCCAAGGAGCTGATTTAAATTAACTATTATAAACATTAATTAAGTTTATTAATGGGTTTTAAGGGCTGGAGTGGGCTTGGCTCATTCCAAAAGGCCCAAATGGTCCAAATGACACAAAACTAGTTTGTGTGTGAACACATTTAGGGTTTTTCTTCTGTGGGTTTCGGCCTACACTTGTTTTAAGCCCAAAATTGATTCTTTTAATTATTTAATATGATTAATTAATTAAATAATCAATTTATAATTAATTAATAATCAATTTGATTGATTATTAAGACAAGAACACATTCATGCAAAAAGGTTTCCTAAAATGAAAGTTTCCAAAATGGAAAAAGTTTCCTAATTTGATCACATCATTAAAATAACTCAAAATATAGTTTCAAAAGTTGAAACAAAGTTAGTAATCCATTTCTTTATGCATTAGAGAGGCATATAAGGGTGAATGATTGGCATGATGGTTAGTTATGGACAAAGCCCAATGTGATTGAGCATAATGCATGTTTTGGCCCAATGAGGACTTTCATGTCCCGGCCACTTGTTTTTGGTTTGTATTTCATTTCAAATTGTAATATGTAACTAGATTACTTAGATTAGAATTAGAAATAAAGATGGAGACCAATATCAAGGAGCAAGATGGGCCGAATGGAGATCCAACAAGCTTGAAGATAATGTAATTATTTTCTTGTTTGAATCATGCATACTACCTAGGTATGACCTTTTGATTTCCCTCTTGGCTCAGGGAAATCAATGTAGTGAAGTCCATGACTATACCATATTTGTATGCTTATATTTATGTGATAGATATAGGATGCATACCAATGTATGCCAACCATGTATGATGAGACTTAATTAACTAAAACCCTCAAACAAATACTAAGGTATATAAGCCTTCCATTAATTTGAGGAGAACCAGAGTTCTTTATAGTGTGGGTTGTTGACCACAGTCAAGCTCACATTATATCGAATATGTTCAAATCTAATTAAATGGGTCATCTTAGCTAGCCCATTAGTTTGTTGACCACAGTCAAGGCTAATGGTTCTAGAGGCAAGATTAGGGAATGCATATATGATAAGCATGCATCAAGAGTTGATAACCTAATGATCCAATAGTTGTGTAGAGACACAATTGGTATAGAGATACCTACCTTTCAAGGGTATGGAATTTGGCTTGTTGACCACAGTCAAGGTCAAATTACATATCAAGGATTGGATATTGGCCCACTAAGAAAACCATCGGGTTTTCTCGGATTAAATAGTGAGGGCTATTAATTCGCAATAAAATAGTGGGAGCAAATGTATTAATTAAAGACCTTATTAATGCATACATATATATGAACATACTCTCATATCTTTTCTTTTTCACATCTAGGTCATCATCATGAGCACATCAAACATTAATATACGATCAATCTTGGATAACAAGCTGGTTGGCAACAACTATTCTGACTGGATCAGGCAAGTGAGAATTGTTCTCAGGGTTTGAGTTTCCCATACTAAAATGCTTTAGTACTTTGTCTATGTACTTTTCTTGACTTAGTCCCAAAAGCCGATTCGATCTATCTCTATAGATTCGAATACCAAGTATTGTCTCGGCTTCACCTAAGTCATTCATTGAGAAACATTTTCCCAACCATTGCTTAACCTTTTGAAATGTTGGAATGTCATTCCCAATGAGAAGGATGTCGTCCACATATAGGACTAGAAATACTATTATGCTCCCACTAACCTTCTTGTACACACAAGGCTCATCATCATTCTTGATGAAGTCAAATTCTTTGACTGCATCATCAAAACGAAGATTCCAACTTCGGGATGCTTGCTTTAATCCATAAATGGATTTTTGAAGCTTGCAAACCTTTTTAGGATGCTTGGGATTGACAAAACCTTCAGGCTGTGTCATATACACATCCTCAAGTAAATTTTCGTTGAGGAAAGCAGTTTTGACATCCATTTGCCATATCTCATAATCATGATATGCAGCTATGGCAAGCAAGATCCTAATGGACTTGAGCATGACTACAGGCGAAAAGGTCTCGTCATAGTCTACACCATGAGTTTGTCGAAAACCTTTTGCTACTAGTCTACCTTTGTAGGTCTTATCAGCTTTGAGTTTGAATAGCCACTTGCATTCAATTACCTTAGCACCTTCTGGTGGATCAACCAAGGTCCAAACCTGGTTATCGTACATTGATTGCATCTCGGATTTCATGGCTTTAAGCCAATTTTTTGAGTCTGGGCTCTCAATAGCTTCTCGGTAGGTAGTAGGATCCTCACGATCTACTAACTCAATAGTGTCACTGTCAGTGATTAGAAATCCATATCTCTCAATCTCCTGACGTACCCTACCGGACCTTCTAGGTTCTTGTGTAATGGGTTCTTGTTCCACAACTGGTTGTGAACTTGATCCCATTTCCAAACCATCCTCTATAGGAGTTTGTGGTGCTTGAATTTCTCCAAGTTCTACTTTACTCCCACTGTCTTTCTTGAGAAGGAACTCCTTTTCCAAAAAAACAGCCTTGAGAGCAACAAATACTTTGTTCTCGGCTTGTGAGTAAAAGTAGTATCCCTTTGTTTCTTTAGGATAACCCACAAACAAGCAGACAGTGGATTTGGACTCTAGTTTTTCAGATGTTAATTTCTTAACATGTGCTTTACAGCCCCAAATCCTGAGAAAAGACATATTGGGTTCTTTCCCAGTCCATACCTCGTATGGTGTCTTCTCAACTGCTTTAGTTGGAGTACGGTTCAATAGAAACGCAGCAGTTTCTAATGCATAACCCCAAAAAGAGATAGGAAGATTAGCTTGACTCATCATAGATCGAACCATGTCCAACAGAGTTCGATTTCTCCTTTCGGACACACCATTCCATTGAGGTGTTCCAGGAGGAGTGAGCTGTGAAATAATACCACACTCCTTTAGATGACTGTCAAACTCTTGGCTTAAGTATTCGCCACCTCGATCTGATCGAATGGCTTTTATACTTTTGCCAAGTTGGTTTTCTACTTCATTCTTAAACTCTTTGAATTTCTCAAAAGTTTCATACTTGTACTTCATTAGATAGACATAGCCATATCTACTGAAGTCATCTGTGAATGTCACGAAGTAGCTAAAACCACCTCTAGCATGTGTACTTAAAGGTTCACATACATCGGTATGTATTAGTTCCAATAAGCCATTAGTCCTCTCGCCTCTTTTATTAAAAGGACTCTTTGTCATTTTTCCATGCAAACATGGCTCGCATGTATCATAAGACTCTAAGTCGAATGACCCAAGCACTCCAGTTTTGTGGAGTCTTGAAATGCGTTTTTCGTTTGCATGTCCTAAGCGACAATGCCAGAAGTAAGTAGGGTTCAATTCGTTTGATTTAACCCTCTTTGTATTAATGTTGTATATGGACTCTTTGTTTTGTAAATCAAGGATATAAAGGCCATTTTGCAACATGGCATTGCCATAAGAAATGCCTTGGCGACGAATATGAGCATTGCCATTTTTAATAACAAAATAAAATTCATCATTATTCAAACATGAAACTGAAATAATGTTTCTGCTCATAGCAGGCACATAATAACAATTATTCAAAACAATACAAAGTCCGGAAGGTAAAGTGAGGTGATAGTCGCCTATCTCCATGGCAGCAACTCGTGCTCCATTCCCCACACGGAGATCCACTTTATTCTTCCCAAGTAACCGCCTATTTCTTAACCCCTGGACATTTGAACAAATGTGAGAACCACAACCGGTATCCAATACCCAAGTGGTAGAAATAGAAAGGTTAATTTCAACAACAAAAATACCAGAACTGGATGCCTTGGCTCCATTCTTCTTTTGTTCTTCCTTGAAGAGAGCGCAATTCTTCCTCCAATGCCCTATCTTGTTGCAATGGAAGCAAGTGCTCTCACTCTCTTTGAGTTTTGGCACCTTGGGCTTAGATTGGGCCTGAGGTGCACTCCCAACTGACTTGGGTTTTCCCTTTCCCTTTCCCTTTCCCTTAGCGGGTCCCTTCTTAATTCCCTTTTGAACCATTAGTATGGGATTGGTCTTTCGAATGTTTTCTTCAGCATTCTTAAGCATTCCATGAAGCTCAGTGACTGACTTGTTCATTGCATGCATGTTATAATTCATCACAAATGGATCATAAGCAGCAGGCAATGATCCTAAGATCAAGTCAGTGGCCAATTCCTTTGGCACTAGTACCTCAAGCTTCTCAAGAGTATCAAGATACCCTTTCATCTTGAGTACATGGGTACTAACAGGAGTACCCTCAGCCATCTTGCAAGAAATTAAAGCCTTTGTTGTCATGAACCTCTCGTGACGAGCTTGCTCTTGGAACATCTCCTTGAGGTGCACCATGATCGCATAGGCCTCTTGGTCCATAAATTGCTTTTGCAATTCAGGCACCATAGTGGCCAGCATCAGACAGGTCACATCATTGGAGTCGCTCTTTTTGGTCTCAAAAGTTTCCTTTTGAACCGCAGAGGCGTTCCTTCCTGGTTCATCAGGCAAGGGTGCATCCAAAACATACGACTTCTTCTCTTGCTTAAGAACTATTCTTAAGTTTCGAGACTAGTCTATGAAATTGGTGCCATTCAATTTGTCCTTTTTAAGGACCGATCGCAATGAGAAATTGTTGTTTGAAGATGCCATTTTTCAATCTACAATAAAATTTAGCAAGATTAAATGAGGTCTTATTTATGATCCCACAAACCGAATTAATATCCCTTTAAATATTTCGCGTTAGTGATTTAATGTGGGCCAAGATCCACTTTTCACAACAACTTATTAGTCAAGCTGAGCTTGTACACCTAACAAGTTAAGTTACTTAGGTAGGAAAACTCCGATCATATCTCGTACATGACTCTTGGATCAAATGGGCTAACATCTTAAGATGTTATAGCACAACCCATTTATTAGTTGCCTAGGTCCGGGCATCCCTTTCCATGATAAGTCCAACCTACATTCACAACCCATGCCTCACAAAGATAATCGGGCGCATCTAGGACTCCTAGTCTACGTGACCGATGATCGATGCCTTGACATGTTTCGAATTAGGAAGGCAACTTTGTGACTTACTATTTTTAGGGATTGATTTTATTACAGCTTACATGGCATACGCTTTGTCATCCATACATAGCATGCATATATATATAATTGCATAAAGTAAAGCGTGACAAACATGGGCCCAAAAACCTACAACTAAGATTCTATACTATTACATAAGAATCTTCGAGTTGGGCTTCTCCACTCCGGTGGGCTTCGTCTTGATTTACAAAGTCTTCAAGTATATTCTATTCTAAGAAATAAATGAAACTTTTACAATAAAACATAATGGCTCACAGGCCATATTTAATTACAAAAATCCAGGGCCCATGAATGCACCATGCATATCCATTCATCACACCAAACTAGCAAATAAATATACATAGCATTCATGGATAAAACAAAGTCCAAATTTATTTAATTTAGCCAAGCTCATTAATGGAAATTGTGTACTTGAACCTTTAAGAGATGACCCCGTGATGGGCCTGGGCCGAAGCCCAATGGACTAAATCCTCTTATTGAATAAGTTCTCTTAAAAGCCCAAAACACAAACTAGTTAGATTTGTGCCATAAATCAACTCTAGTATAATTTCCAATTTTGCCATTTTTAATTTTATGTCATACAGCCCATAAACATTAAAAATGCATATAATATGTGCTAACATGAATTAAAAATAAAATCATGAAGAACACATATATAGTACACGGCATTCATGCAAAAACAAACAAACAACAAAAACTAGTTGTTTAATGAACTTATGGAATGCCACAAAAATGCACGAACATTTAAATCAATTTTATGAGTCAATAAATAATCTAAATAAGTCCATAAACATTGATTTAATATTCTGTACCATTTTAATCTAAATGTGTTTTTTACCATTTTAATCAAAACAAAACAAACAATGTTGATTAAACATGTAACAAACACAAACTAGACATAGTTTTAAGTGATTTTAAAATTAATCAATTAAATTGTCATGGACCAGAATTAAAACCAAATTTAAAATATGTCCAGACCTAATAATTTATATTTAAATATCACTTACAAACATTCCAAAATCGTTTTTACATTTAATTTTGAAAACTAGTTGTTAAAATAGCAATTTACATGCCAACTAGCACCTAGTTTCATAATTAACAAGTACCAACAGGTATAAATAATTAAATCCGACCATTACCATCCCTAATAACATCTTAGGACAGTATATTAACATGTCATATTAATTATAATACCTATCTAATCAATTAAAATCGTTTTTACACCAAAACAATGCAAAAAACTCAAAACAGAAAATTTCAGATTTGCATGTTTTCATAATGACGATTTTTAATTAATTTTTTCATGCATCTTAAGCACTAAAATAAGCATGTTTAGGCTCTGATACCACTGATGGAATATGACATGGTATGAATCTCATGATGGCACAGCGGAAAACAAAAATTTTTAATCATACATACCATACATATCCAAAGCTAGAATCGAAACATGCAATTTTAGGGTTGTAGAACTTACAACTTATGATGCTTTTTGAAAATTGAATTTGGTGATGGCCAGCAACTAAGATAACTCTATCCGCCTTAGTTCTCGATCACCAATGCCAAGGAACAGCCTTTTGCGCCACTCCCTCTATTCTCACACACACACTTGCACTGACGGCTTAAAATCGAGATTGCTAGCTCTCTTTTTCGGTATTGTGTAATGGTTATAGTTTGAAGCTACAAAATTTGATTTTGTACTTCTCTTAGGTTGCTATTACTACCCAAGAACACAAGAGAATGAGAAACTATCCTTTCTCCTTGTGAAAAATTGGGCCAAAAGAATTGAGAGAGAGAGATGAAGTTCACGCAAAAACTAAGAAAAAACTAGGGTTTTTCACGCCAACTCCCATAAAATATATGTCTCATTTCTCCTTTAAGTGATATATCCCAAATATACTACCTTAAGATAATTAATATTAGCTCAAGATAAATAATATTTGCATTTATCACTTAATTAAAATAAGTAATATTTATTGATAAAAACTCTTTTAATTTATCCAAGATAAAAATAAAAGACATTTAATCAAATAAAATCACTTAATTTAGGATAAGAGATAAGTCATTTAAATCTAATAAACCACTTAAATAAAGCTATGAATGTGCCGAAATTCCTTGTTATTTCTCTTAGGAATTTCGGCCACATCAAACTTTATTTAGATGATTTAATTAGATAAATATGTCTTTAGGCTTTAATACTCAATTAATTAAACTAATACATGACATTTAATTAATTGAAATTAAACCTTATGGGCTGAATTTCTCTCTCTCATGGACCAAAGCCCAATAGCAATTTTATAACCCATTGCATACATTAATTTGACTTTAATTAAAAGCCCAAATTAATGCCCAATACTTAATTTAAGTATTTTAAGCCCAATACTTTGTGTGCGATCCTATAGGTCCATTTAATGTTGGCAATGAATT
Organism: Excoecaria agallocha; assembly: GCA_037975025.1. Taxonomy (NCBI): domain Eukaryota; kingdom Viridiplantae; phylum Streptophyta; class Magnoliopsida; order Malpighiales; family Euphorbiaceae; genus Excoecaria; species Excoecaria agallocha. Next base: position 66,977,497 of record CM075810.1, read on the forward strand.
AATAAATTAATTCAAAGGCTATATATATTCTCTAGCAAGATATTATAGCATTCCAAATTAAATGAAAATGCATATGGCATTTAGTGACCTAATGCAATTTTACATAGTCCCTTACCCATAAATATCAGAATTAATATAAGGCATGGAACTAGTCATCCTTATATATATTAATTCCTTTCTTGATATTCCAGTGACACTAAACTCTCAGATAAATAATGATTACTCATTATTTCATCTCGGTATGGCCATACACTTCTCAGTCCACTGATCAAGTGGCTGATGATATTTTCTCTCTTATTGAGAGGGATAATCCCTTCACTTCTCTCATACTCTCTAACATGAATTAATGCATACCCAATCATACCCGTACTTGTCACTCTGTTACGAGCACATTAGGTGTATGTCAAAGTATACAATAATTCATAAAGAGTTTCATAGAGATTTCAGGTCTAAGAACTCCGATACAAAACTTGCATATGAGAAACACTTATGACTTGTACCATGTAGTGTTCTCATGAGCGGATCGTATCCAGATACCATGTTCTTTAACATGTATCTATGATCTCTGATTGACACTCTTGTCCTAATGATCCGTAAGACAGAACTCATAATATCAGAGAGAGCATACTAGTCTTAATTCATTGTTATTCCCATAACAATGACTGACTAGGGATATTTAGAATGAAGTCTCATTTGTTTCAATGTCTTACAACCATATGCCTCACATATGATAACTTAAACCGAAACGACATTCTTGGATAGTTTTATCAATTGATATGCACAGGAATACAAAAGATAAAACTAATGCCTCATTTTATTAATTTCAAGTGTTTCGTTATAATGCATTGGGGCTAGGGCTTACACTAACAGATTCAAATATGACATTTTTCTATAATATCTTGGTGAGTGGAGAGGCTATCATGGAAAACCCCTTCACAAATCGTCTGTAATACCCAGCTAATCCAAGGAACCTTCAAACTTCTGGAACATTTTTAGGTGATTTCCATTCAAGAATAGCTTCAATCTTCTTGGAATCTACTTTGATGTCTTCTACTGAAACATTATGGCCAAGAAAAGCAACCTCTGTAATGGCCTCAACACCGGGTCAGCTGTAAACAGTACTTTTCGATGGTGAATAGTATTTTTCGGGCCCGAAAGGACATCCAAAATTCAAAAATATTTTATTGGACTATCGAAAAGTATTGGTCATGGGGAGTCTGGGGTTGAAATTTAAAGTGAAATTGAGGTCAAATAGGCCTCCAAAGGTCAAAAATAGAAAAAAGGTAGCGAGTCAATTTTTTCGATAGGGAAGATGACTTGATTTTGCGTAAATAATTAAAAATAGTAAACGAACTCCAAAAATTGCCAGATTTTGCATGCCTACATGAATTTTTGTATAGAATATTTTGCTGATGAGAATGGAATTTTTTGGTGACACCGTCAGTTGTCGAATCAGACCAATAAGTTTGAATTAGATCGATAACGAACTCCGATTGAGCCAAAAATTTGTGTACTAGCTATTTTTGATGTGATTAAATTATTAGAATCATTTTTGAAGTAATTTGAAGTGAGGAAGATAGAGATTTTGGTTTGGGCCTAAAATGGGCTTGAATTTATATTTAGAATAAGCCCATTAATTAAGCCCATAATTAAGCCCAAATGAGAGGTATAAATAGAGAAAAAATCTGCATAAATCTCCAGATTTAGCTGGTCTCCTCTTCCTCTCCTTAAGTGGCCGAAACTTCCCTTTCTTCTTCTCTTCTTGATTTCTTCTTTCCCCACTTCAAATTACTCATATTTTCCAGCATAAAAATTAAAGTTTCACCTCTCTAGTTCACCCTTATAGCCTCAATTAAGTGGTTTGAGCAAAAGAAGGCTAGAAATCAAGTAGTTAAAGAAAAATAGGGTAAGTTAGAGGTTATGAATTTTAGTGTTTTAAATTAATTTTTTGATATTTTTCCATAGATTTTAAGGTCTAGATAATGAATATGAGCTTGGATTTTTCATTTGAGAACAAGAAGATAAAGAAATCTAAGGTTTTATGGCTGGTTGTCTTAGGTGTGGAAGGAGAAAATACCATTTCAAGGGACAAAGGCAAAGGGAAGGAAGCTTAGGCACCCTAGAGCAAGTCAATTTGGTATGTGGCTAATAAATCCAAGTATTTCCTATTTTGATGAATTAATTTCTTTTATGTAGCTAAGAAAAAAATTGCTAGATTATTTAAATAATGGAATTAAGATAGGGTAATTGAGATTAGGACTTAATTGATGCTATATATGTAATTAGAATGAAGAAAAGAAATTTTTAAGGTTATATATTTATGTTGGCCGAAATTTCCTATATGGGAAAAATAGGTATATTTACATGAAAATGATATTTAGTAGCTTAAATTAATTATAAATGTTGAATTTGGTGTTTATAAATTTTTATATGATTTATGGAATTAAATAGAAAATTTTATAGATTGATAATATATTATGTAAGTAGTGGAAATGGTGAATTATAGAGAAATAATGTATGAATTAAGCATATATGAGTAGTAAGTGTAAAATAATATGTAAATAAATTGTTAGAGAATTTATGAGCATTAAATGAACAAATAAGAAATAAATTATCAATTATGTACAATAAAAAAATATTGAATTATTGGAAAATAATTCGATTAAATGAAGGGATATGAATATTAAATGTGAAAGGAGTGTATATTAATGTTGAGAAAATTTATACATAATAATAAAGTGTATCTGAAAATATTATACAGACTCGAGATAAAATAAAATGTTAAATGGTGAAGAAAAACGAAACAAGGTATAACAGTAGTAAATTAATATGAATTAAATTACTATGCAAGAACGGACAATAAAATGAATTTTTGTCAGAAATGAAAAAGCATAAGGATTATGAACTAATTTAAAAGTGAATAAAGTATGTATAGTAATGCCCTTAAAAATAATCAGGTAGTAAAACTAGCTCAGGATATAATTGACTGGCCATAGGGACACCTCTGTATCACGGTGCAAGTCATGGCGACTTGCTATGCTATGGATTGGATCTCTGATCACCATAGCTACTCTATCTATGTACTCTGCTCTGTGAGAATTGGCTCTCTAGGGGTCATTTCTCTATCTCTGATGTGGCCATATGGGGTCCACATCCCGTGTATCCGGTTTGGAGTTTTCTGCCGGGTCAAACTAGGGACATAATGGAAGTAAAGTATGGAAATATGATAAAGAAGTGTAAAATGGTAATTAAAAGAGAAAAAGGAATAATTTGAAAATAAAAGAAAGTTTAGGGGCAAAATCGTAATTTTCCCCACAAGAGTAAAAGTTAAGTAAATTAATTGAGAATCGTTTAATTAAAGATAATACAGTCAATTAATGGTAAAAAGGTACTATAAAGAAGTTTTATAGTCAACAAGGACTAAAATAAAATTTTGCATAAACATGTTTAATTAAGTGTAAAATTAAGGTTAAGTACCTTAATTAATAATTTAGATGTTAAAAGAGAAGTATAAAAGACTAAATTTGTAAATTTAATAAGAAAAGGGACTAAATTGAAATAAAGTAAAAGTTTGAATTAAATATGCAAATCGATAAGAAATAAATCCTTAAGAATGAAAGTGTATTAGCAATTTAGAAATCTTAATTAAAAAGGGATAATGTATTTGAGTTTGCTTGATGAATTAATATGGAAAATTTTTGCACAATTACACTGCTTTAGCTAAGCATAGAAAATATTTAGATTGTTAGTCACTACTAGGCATGTGAAGTGCTCAACTCATAGTTTTGATTGTGTGCAGGCACTCAGAAGTGGGAGCAAGAATATTCTCTAAAGGATTTCTTTTGATCTATTGGAATTGTGAATCTTTTGGCATGTATATATATATATATATGTGTGTGTGTGTGTGTATGAATTTTTACTTTGGATATGTAAATGGTTAGCATAAGTTATTGTAGTAGATATATGTATTTGTAGATAGGTATGAGATGGATTGATGACGATTATTGTTATTATTTGTGATTGTTGTGCCTCTGAGAGGCTGTGGATATTATCTGTTTTTCAGGGGGCTAGTCGAATTTATAGCCGTTATATTGTCAAAATTTTATTAAGTGCATAGTAAATTTGACAGTTACAGGTCATCGGCGATTGATAATTAAGATAATTAATTATATGTAATAAGATGGTAAAATAAGTTGGAAAAAAAAATTCTGGCATGCGGGGTACCGGAACAGTGTTAAGCATGTTATGGGTATTACAACCTCATTCAGCCAAAACTCACATTTGCTGAATTTAGCATATAGTTGCTTGTCCCTCAATGTCTGTAGTACAATTCTAGATGTTGATCATGTTCCTTTAGTGTCTTGGAATATACCAGGATGTCATCGATAAATATCACCACAAATTAATCCAGATAAGGATGGAAGATACGATTCATCAAGTCCATGAAAGCAGCTGGTGCATTAGTGAGGCCAAAGGGCATAACTACAAATTCATAGTGCCCATACCTAGTATGGAAGGCAGTTTTTGGAATGTCTTCTTCTTTTACTCCGAGCTGATAATATTCAGATGTTAAGTCAATCTTTGAGAACGTGTTAGCGCCCTTCAATTGATCAAATAAATCATGAATCCTAGGCAAAGGATATTTTTTTTTTATGATAACTTTGTTCAGTTGCCTATAGTCAATGCATAGCCTAAGAGATCCATTTTTCTTCTTCACAAATAGCGCTGGAGCTCCCTAGGGGGAAACATTTGGACGGATAAAGCCTTTTTCTAATAGTTCTTGCAACTGAATCTTCAATTCTTTTAATTATGTTGGTGTCATATGGTATAAAGCCATTGCAATAGATGTTGTACCAGGTAACATATCAATGCTAAATTCAACTTTCCCTTCTGGAGGCAATCTTGGTAACTCATCAAAAAAGACGTTATGGAAGTCTCTAACTGTAGGCACATCACTGACTTTCGGCTTCTCAGCTTCATTTTCAGTGACAAAAGCCAAATAAGTTGCACATCCTTTCCTAATACACTTGTGTGCTGCAGTGGCTAAGATAACATTAAATACGAAGTCTGATCGTTCCCCTACAATCACAATTTCTTGATTTTTTGGAGTTTTTGAGGTGGTCTTTTTCAAACGACAGTTAACAATTAACAAATGTTAATGAAGCCAATCCATCCCGGGATAATATCAAACTCATCAGATTTGCAAGGAAGTTAACTTGCTATATCTAGATTGGACAATCTCTATATACCTTGTTCACAACCACACCATGATCCAAGGGGTTACTCATTGAAATATCCTCATCTAACTGTGCTTTTTCGAAGCCCGTCCCCTGTGCAACTATGGTGGTCAAATAGGAATGTGTGGATTCAAGATTTATCAGTGCACAAATAGTATCATCAAACAGGTAAAATTTACCTACAATCATGTCTAACGCATCCTGCTCTTCCTTGGCTTTAACTGCATAAGTCCTGGCTAAAGGGGACCTGTCTAAAGCTGGTGGAGCAGTCCCACTAGGTCCATCTCTATCTTTGCTTCGAGCTGAAGGAGCATCCTATTTGCCAGCAAGAGTCTATGTAGCTGATGTAATGGCCTAAGTCGGTACTCAAAGATAGTTCTTCACCACATGGTTTGGAGATCCATACCTCAAGCATGCCTCTGTCAACCTCCAGCACTCGCTTGCATTTCATCTTCCTTATATCTGCCAAAATCCTAACCTCGAGGTGCATTACCCACTGATGCTACAGAAGGGGTTGCCCATGCTGTGGTATGCTGATTGGTGGTTGGTGTAGCTGAGGAGTCCTAAGGGAGAGCTACAGTAAAAGCCCTAGCTCTTTTACTGGATCCACTACCCGATGCTCATGAAGCTAGCCTCTTTTTCTATTGAAATATGGCCCTTCTACTTACTTCTTTCACTGAATAGTCTTCATTTTAATGGTTGCATCAACCAACTCCTTTCTATTTGTATATTATTGCACTGCTAGAATCTTCCTCAAATCATTGTGGAGGCCTCTCTTATAAAGCTGGCACATCTTTTTTGGCAAAAATCTATAATCCTTCATGTAGAAACTGAACCTCTCAAATTCCTGATCATACTCTTGGACTTTCTGGGTACCCTAGCGTAATCGCCAAAAGGCCTCCTCCATAGCTCTTAGATATTCTCTACCCATATATTTATCCCGAAACCGCTAATAGAAGTAGTCCCAGGTAACCTGCTCAGGTGAGGTATGGCATCTGACTGTGTCTTACCACACATAAGCCGGTCCCTAAAATAATGTTATTGCTCCGTCTAACTTTTCTTCTGATGGGCTATGTGTAATTTCAAACAGTCTCTCAATTTTATTAAGCCATTCTTCTGCTTCTGTGGCTATGATCTACCCCCAGCCATAAAAATCCTCTACACCCAGTCTCCATAATTGCTCCAAAATAGATCTCCTAGGTGACTAAGGTGGTGCCTGCTGCTAAGGCTGAAATCTCTGGAAGAACTCCGCCATCATCCAAATAAGATCAGTTGGAGTAGGAGGCGAAGGTGCCTGAGGCACCAGTGTAGGAGTGTGCTGGGAAGGCTGCTATAATCTAGTACTCGGTATTGATTCCTATATCTCTGAATTCGCTGAAGCCTCACTCTCAGCATCACTTACTAGCTCAGCAACCTGCCTGGAGCCAGAAGCCATAGCCAATACTGAAATACACAAGGGATAGGTAAGATTCAATTTTCAGCATTTATATCACAAAAATGTGGCATGTACATATATCCCGTGTTCATTTATTCTCCCAGTCAATTTCATACCATATATATTAACTCCGATCTTAGAACCACCTAAACTCGGACTCTAATACCATTAAATGTAACACCCTCAATATATATCCTAAGTTCAAATTATATTATTACCATTTCTAATACTATTAATTTACTATTCAATTAAATGAAAATTCAGCAGCATGACAACTTAAAATTCATGCTACCCAAACCTGCAAAAGCTCAATTTCACATTCCCAATATAATTCCTCCAACTCCAGAACTCCAATCAACAATACAGCACTTCTATAATTTCATCTCAATACAATAACAACCACTCAAGCACATTTCATATAAAGCTCATTCACGTAACTCACTGAATTCATATAATATTTAGAATACATGCCTATTTACAACAAGTTCTCATAATCTATCACATGATTTATACATATATTTACATAACAAAAATCAAAAAGATTTTCTCTCATGTATATGCCACATCTTGATCTCCCTATGCTAGTCTTGTTATACTTGTCTTTGTGCGCCATCACAATAAACTACACACTAAGTAACATAGTCGCTTAGTGGTAGATACACTTACATAAAATTTCATCCAATTATTTTATTCATTAGAAATAGTTAAATTATTATTAATTCATTTAGATTTCTATGAATAAATAAATTCTAAATTTATTCTCCTTACATTAAAATTTTCTTCTAATTATCTCGAAAATTATAAGAAAAATTACAATTTAATCCCTAAAGTTTGACTTTTTTCAATTTTGACCATTTTTGACTTTTAGGGTTAATTTTTTTTCTCAATTTGACTAATTTAATCTCAATTTTGATCCATTTGACTTCCTTTGACTTTTATTGTAATTTAATTACATAAATTACATTTTAATCCCTAAAAAATTTCTTTAGATTGGTAAATTATAGTTTGGTCCTCGAACTTTATTTTAATTATGGTTTTGCCCTTTTTGGTTTAATTGACTATTTTACCCCTTTTAACTATATCATCAATATTAAAATGATCATTTTATCTTCAGTTAATTGCGTAATTACATTTTTACCCTTTTTGTTCATTTAAATCTTATTTCATTTCTATTCACCTTTATAACATTTTTTTTCCTACTATAATTATCCTTTTTACTCATTTCACATAAAATTTTATGATTTTGCCCTTAGTTGATAACAGTGGAAAACCATGAACTGGATAAGCGAAACAGTAAATTCAGTACACTGAAGCGACCGTACAATAGGGGTACAATACTGTTCTCCTGTGCAGTAATATAATAAGCCGGCTAAACAGTATTTTCAGTAAATAACAGTCAGAATACAGTAATACCATGGGGTAAGTGCCCCTATGGCTAGCCATACTATCCTAAAGTCCTGAATCACCCATTGAATACTAAAAGCAATGTAAATTTTCTCTATATAATTATATTTTACACTGTTAATTATTTTTATCACAACATATTAATTGCATTATGCCATAAACTGTTCTCATATAAGCTCGATACTTAATAATGTTTCACATATATGTATTTAATGCTATGAATTTCACTTAATTCATACCATTTATCACATACACACCATTCGTCCATAATGGGAAATATCACTTCCATGTTCTTTCTTTCTCTAAATTCATGTTGTACATGCTTTTAGATTCATTTTATGACTTAACATAATGAATTACATTAATTTCACATAAATATCATTAAGTTACCACACTTTTTAGCATTATGTAACTATTAACTTATTAGTATAAAATTCCATATTGCAATTTAATCAACATAATTTCATTTCTCATACATTAGCATAGTTAATTATTACTAACTACCAAATTATAGGTCATTTTACACTAAGGTACCCTATTCGGCCACTACAGTTCCTTTCACTTTCAAATTTATTTCTTCCCTTAATTATGTTCCTAATGGTTCAATTTAACATGATATCATGTCATATTAAGTTAATTCACCATTTCATGCAATCTAGCATAGTTACATAATAGAAAAATTAGGGAAATTCAACTAAAATTTGTGAAATTTAATGTAATACACATTCACTAACCTTAATTTGGCTTGAATTACACCTATTCTTCCTTATCCTTTCCCTTTCCTTCCTTGTTCTTTTCTTCTTCTTATTTCCTCTCTTTTGGCCAAATTGAAGAGAGAGAAAATCATAAATTTAGGTTATGATTTTGAGCAAATTAAAGTTATTACCATAATTTCCTAGTCCATTCTTATATGCTTATGAAATTTTTCCTCCAATTTCCACCTAGAACTCATCAAACTAGTAAATTACACCAAATTGTTCTTACCTTAAATCACTAATTTCTTGACTTTCCTTGATGGGAATCCTTTTCTAAGTTAAAGAGGGTGAAATTATGAGTATTAGGTTGGAATTAGGGCTTGGAATTTGGAGAGAGAAAGCTTGAAATGAAGGAAAATGGAGAAGAGGGCAAACAAAGGGTGGTTCGGATTTTGGCTAGAAAAGGGATGAAGATTGTGCAACTATGGGGATGTTTTCAAACATTTCTAACCCATATCTGATGGCCTATATATATCCAAAAGGAATGGTCAAAATTCAATCATTAACTATTGAATCTAAAAGCTTTAAATTTTGCCACTTATCACCCATACAAGCTCATTTGTACATGATCATAACTTTATTGTAATGACTCTTGTGTCCTATCATGGTCAAATTCCCAGAACTCTGAAATATAAATTTTATTTCCACATGTTAGAATGCCCTGAATTTCTTTTCGAGTGTCTTAATATATTCAAGAACGTATGGTAAAAAGTTTATCTCATTTCGATATTATTTCGGTATACTTCTAGCTTCAGCCATCTATGCAGCTGATCCGAAATTTGAAATTCCAAAACTGCCGGAATTGTTATTTTTCAGTTGTCTAGGTATATTTACACTATTTATAACATGTGAGTGAAATATGAGATACATTGAAGGTCTCTAAAGTCCATAAATGAATGGTCAAAGTTGTGGTCAAACCGACATCGACCCGTGAAATTTTTCTTTATTTGCCTTTTTGAATGTCTATTTGATCTCAATTTCTTCTCAAATTGCACCATAGGACTCTGTTTAGCCCGCACTTTCATAATCTATCCTTAGGTCACACTGTCCATCGGGTCTCCAATCTTGGATTTTTCGGGCCCGGCTACGTTTAATATTTACACCCTTTTCAATTTTCCTAATCCTATTCAAGTCTAATTACTCCTAAATTTGTCCTAGGATAATTATTTACACTCTACATTATACCATACATGACATGTGCAAATTTGGAGGTGTTACAAAAATACAACCTATTTTACGGTCAGCAAGTATGACCTAATGACTGTGACCACTTTTCGTAACCTAGGTCACGGTCGGCACTCTTTTGGTACTGACCATGAGGTATTTTGATGTTTGTCCAGAATCGAAATGCATCCTATGTCATGGTCAACAACCCTTACCTAATGATCGTGACCCTACTATGTTTTATACTAATCTTGGTTTTTATAATCCAAATGACTATCAAAACTTAGTCCAACTTATTTAAGTACTTTTAGAACATCTTAAACCTAAGAATGAGCACAAGTTATGACAATTGAGATGTAGTAACTATGTTTTGTTATAAGAACTAAATTAAAGCTTATTGCATCTATATGGGTGTTCTAAATGAAGTATGATATGAGATGTTAATCAAAATGTGTTAAGGTGATTGTTTGGCATAATAGCTTAATGAAAATTCACAATGCCATAAAGATGTATTTCATTAAATAATTACATGAAAAGGAATATGGTTAATGCTTGCATTGGGACTTGATTGTGGATAGATAGGCATGCCTATAGGGTTATGTTTGCAGCTGCTACAGTTGACCCTATTTTGGTCTATAGTTTGTCCCCGATTGGGACCACGGTTTTTTTTATCCCATTTGGATCCATAATTTTAATACCTTTGGGTATCCATAGGAATAATATCTCCGACTATTCATATAACCAATACCTACAGGTATCCACAACATCCTTTATCCACACCTACAGAACTTAGGCGGGCATTTACAGAAAGAAATGTGTTGATAAGAAATGGCTAATTAACATTGTGATACACTTGTTCTCATCCATGTTATAATTAATATAATTGAATAAGATCTTTGTTATCAATTGGCAATGAAACCAGATATATTTTTGTATCAATGCACGTTTGAGTATGATTGAGAATGACAATTGTGAGTGGTCATTCATATATTGATTGTTCCCCACTAAGCTATATAGCTTAGCATGAGTTTTTATCCGTGTAGGTGCTCCATTTGTTTTTCTCCAGCAGGGGGTTTGATCTGCAACAAAAAGGCCAACCTTAGAAGGAGTTAATATATGAAAAACTCGTGAGCTTGCCAAAGTTGGATCTAGACAGAGTTTTTAAGAAAAATATTTTGTCAAAAATCGGCACTCATGATGCCGATTTATGTACAAATACAATCCCTCTACTTCTAGGCCCACACAATCAGAAACCATCAGTCCCACTACCGATTTCTGATATCCTATTTTTCTAAATACTTTTAATAGAACACCAATTTTCTAAATATTTATAAAATTTGTCCCATTTTCAAAAACACCCTTAGATGGGAACTAGAATATCAAAACACAATGAAGCAGAAAATGCATTTTATTAAAAGGGAAAAAAACAAATTTTACCAAATAGATTGTACTAGATTTCTTCTTTAATATATTATGTAAAGTTTTAAATTAGTTTTTGTTAAGTAATTGTTATACTTAGAGTTTTTAATTCGAAATTTATTTGATAAAATATTATTCAAGAAACCACTTAATAGCTCGAATAAACCGACATATCCCTTTATTTTGATGAGCTTCCTTTGTTCTTGACAAGATGGCTTAGCAAACTTATCATAAATAATGTTTTGAAACTCGGCCTAGAAGTTGACTTGGCCTGCCAACTTAGCCATGAGTCAATTGGTTCAATCAGATCGGCTCGAAGTTTTTATTATTTTTTTAAATATAATTATTTACAAAAAATTACACATGTAGTATGTAAAAATACACTATAAAATCTATTAATTATCAAATATCAATATAAAAAATTTTAATTTTAAATCCAATAAATTTTGTAAATATAAAAATCAAATAAATTATCTTAAGTAATAAATATCTAAATAAATCCACATAATATCAAAAACAAACATTCAAATAAATTTGATTAATAACATTTAACTATGCAGAAAAAATATATAGTTTCATGCAAAAATATTTTACAAGCGTGATTGAATGGGGTAAAAATTAAAATTTGATTAATTATATTAAAAAAATAAATTAAATTATATAAATTTAGAATTCTCCAACCACACATATGAGGTATAGTAAAAATAAGCATTGTTTTCTAATTTTTTATTTTTTTCTAAAAAGCTTTTGAAGTCTGCTACCTCACTTGCGCACATAAAGACACCACCCATCAAATTAACACATAATAATTTCCTAATATAATAATTAATTAATTAAATCACATATGATATGAATATTATATATAACACACTCATCCATTTTCCTTTCTTTTCTTTCCATTTTAATTTATTTCAAACACATAGACTACAATTCAATTATTAAATTGTCACATGTCGAGAGTTTTTTAAAATAACGGCAAAATTATATCAAATTTAAAATATAAAGGGTAATATTATGCTGATTGAAAAATATAGATAAATTTATTTTTTTTATCAAAAAGTAATAGATTTATAGTGATTGAGTCGGTTCAATCCAGTCCAACCTGAATTTTGATTTAACTTGAGTTTTTTCAATCCAATTCGGTTCAATCCGAGTTTTTTTATTTTTTGAATTTTATATTAAACCAATTTAATTTTCTTGTCAAATCACAATCCAACCGATTCGACCATCCAAATCAAACCGAGTTGCAAAACATTCATCATAAATGTTTCATAATGCTTAAACTGTTGAGCTACGAACGTACCTTTAACTCGCATTTGTTGTCTAAAAGTCAACATGCCGAGCACCTATGGTGGAGTACAGAGCAGAAATAATACAACTAGGATAATGTCGTATTATCACAAATATTGAAAAATTCAAAGTTGTGTGATTTTGATTAAGGTGTAAACAATGTCCATGGTCCATGTGTGCCTTATAGAAGAATTTTCTTTTATGGTGTTTTTCCATCTAAAATTTGTAGATTAGTTTATCCATTGTAATTATAATTAATGATAAATGATAAATAATTTGGATAATTATAAATATATATGAACCTATCATTTGGATTTTAATTAAGTCCCAACTTATAAAATGAACAAATTGATCTACAACATTTCATAACAGTTTCAATTTGATCCTTCTGTTAATTTACCCATTCAAAACTAACAAAACACTTAATTGATAACGTTTTGTGAAACCCACTCTTTAACATATGTCAATGCTTATTTATAAAAATAAGTTCCATAAAACACTACTAACTTTATATTATGTTAGATCAAAATAAAACTATCATGAAAAATTGAAAATCAATTTATTCGGTTTTATAGATTGAGTAACTAATTGAAAATTAGATAATAAATTTGGAAGCATATTTAGAGTTAATTTCACCCATAGTCACATGTTAAAACTACGCAAAAGTAACAAAACAAAAGAAATTGTTATTTCACAAAAAATCAATAAACTTAGCATTTTATAAACAAAAATAATTTTAACCAATTTTCAGTTAATACCTATATCGGAAAGTATAGGTAGCATACCAAGTCAGCATTGTATGCATATGTGGACTCACATCTCGTGGCACTATTGACATGCCAGTTGCAAATTGGACCGATGTGTCTTATTAGTGACATGAGTTCCAGCAAGGCAAAACCCATTCTCCACTAGTCCACTTGGAAGTGGATGTGTCAATACTGCCATGTGGCATAAAGTGCGAGTCCACGTGTACAAACAATGCTGACTTGGCATGTCACCTATACTTTTCGAAATGGATTTTCACTGAAAACATATCAAAGTTATTTTTATATATAAAAGAGTTAAGTTCAGTAATTTTTGTGAAACAAATTTTTTTATTACTTTTATTTAGTTTAGATAAAAATTCAGTAACCATATGTAAAATTAATCTAAATATTTATAATTACTCCTAAAGCATTTGAATGTGCTAAGTTTGGTAGTTTGCTATGACCAAATTATACCTACTAATTAAAAAAAAGTTACAATAAAAGAAGTTAGGGGTGTGCAAAATCCGATCTGGCCCAAGGCATTTAGGTAGGCTTGTTAGGGCTAGTTCAGGTGATGGGATTTGATATTTTCCGATCAGGTCGGTTTAAAACTTTCCTCAACCCAAGCCGACCGAAGATACATATATAAGGGGTTTTTTTTTTCATTTTGTATTTTAGCCCCTCTCTTTCTTATTTCCATATTTCTCTCTTGCTTCTCAATCTCTCCCTCTGTTTTTTCCTCTCTCTCTCTCTATCTCTCTCTTTGCTTCCACATTTCTCCCTCTCAATCTCTCCCTCGATTTCTCTCTCTCTCTTGCTTCCAAGTAAACAGGTAGGGTTGTTAGAGTTGGTCGGGTTGAGTCCGAAAAAGTAGGATTGATTGGGTAAGGACTCAAATATTATTTAGAGTCTGTTCAGGTGTGAAAATATCCAATTTTTCGGATCTCAAATTATTTGGGTAGATCCGAACTCGACCGATACACGCCCCTAAACAAAGCCATGATACATGTGCTAACACTTGAAATTAACATATTTTGATCATTTAGACATTTCGAAATTTTCAAATTTTCATTTTGACTCATAATTTATCAATTTTGTTCCTTTTAAATACAATTTGTTGAAATTAGCATGTTTTGATCACTTAAAACATTTCGAAAATTTCAAATTTTCATTTTGACTCATGATTTATCAATTTTGTTCCTTTTAAATAGATTTTGCTAAATAGTGCCTACACTGATAATGGGCGCAGTAAAAATAAGGCCTAATTAAGTGCATCAGTGTATGGTGCATACACGCGTGTGCCCTATCCAATCAGGTGATAACGCTCATCTAAACCAACGGTGCACACTCATGCATATATCGTGCACCCGGGCGATGCATGTACCACCCACCGGCGCACGCCTGTTATTCTCGTAAAAAAGAGACTTTTGAAGGCATAAAAAAATGGATAAATTCAAGAATCAAACCTGGCAATTCATACAGTATAATTATATATATAAAGGCTTAATACACAAATAATGACTTTGTCCAAGGAGCCAAACGAAAGACGTGAACAAAAACCGGGGGATTTTTATGGATTAAGCCATCTGTAAATACTTCAGGTGCAGAAAGAAAAACTGAGGTGGAGCAGAAAGAGTAAAATGTACCTACATGCAATTGAAACTACAATTACAATGCAACAGAATTTGGACAAAGTCGTCCGCACATTCGATGGATAGGCCCATACATAACATTTCCATAAGAAAATGTTAGTTCTACTCTCTATCAATGATGACTCTCTGAGAAGATCTGGGGAGATTTCTGACAGCCCGATCTGAAGCATTGGCCAGGCCTTGCAGCATTCTCAAAATTTCAGAAGTATCTTCCAAGTAGTACTTAGCCTTGCTAGGTTTTTGGCCAACAGTACATGGAAAAACTTCAGCAAGTGGGGAAAGAGAGGGACCTGACCTTGCACTCATTATCACCTCAAACATGTCTTCATCCGATCGGTCATCCCCAATGCAGAGAACAAAATCAGCAATTATTTCCTTCTCTTGCATTGTTTCGAGGAGTCGTTCTGCCACCACGCCTTTGTTGACACCCTGTTAAATGCATCAAGTGATGGGTCAAAATTTTGAAACAAAAGCCAACCTAATAATTTTTTTATAGAAATGAAAATGGAGACTTGAACCTAAACCCTTTTATTATAATGAGATCAGTTTCACCGCTGAGATATCTCTCTGGGACCATATTTTTTCAAAAATAAAACTTAGATAGCCAAAAGTTCATTGCAGATACCTTGTAAAATAAATAAGTCGAAGCTAAAGGGCCTGACGTGAAGATAACTGGACAGTTTTTCTAGAATCAGTATCGAAAAATTATTTTCTGCAACTACAAGCAAGATATTTACACATAAAATTGTGCAAAATAGCCTGTTCAATAGGCATTTCGTTGTCCTCAAATATGGCCACCAAACAAGAGATGTTGGCTTATAACACTGCCTTCAAAGCTAGTGAGACAGAGAGAATAACAGACGGATATAAACAAACCAAACACTCAACAACACACTAGAGTCATCAATAAAAATTTTAACCTTCCAACTTACTAATTTGAAGCTGCAACTTTCAAGCATAATAAACAGTAATCTTTTACCACTCATTATGGACGGATAATGCACTTCTATTGTATTTCCACTTTGACCTTCCTTAGCATCTCTATTCAAATAATCTTTCTACCTTTCAACTCAAAGTTCATTGGGTATTTTGGAACATAACCAGGAAAAGATTAAGGAGAACTGGGGAAATAACTGTTTCCAACAACATTTCTCAAATGAGAATGCCCTTTCATCAAGATTATTAAACTAAACCCGCCAGAGCAGGTGTGAGAAGAATCTTCTCAAATATCTTGAAATTATTCCACCTGTGGCTACTAGGGCAAATGACAAGCAGCAGCCACCCAAAATAAAGGTTTGACTAGAAGAAGTAATTTTGATATGGTCTTACTTCTACATCAGAAATTATTTCAAAAGGTCATTCATCAGGGTCTGGTAGGCCCCTCCCCACTTTTCTCACCCTATCCTGCTAAGTAATTCTACCAATAATTTGGCAGATGGGGTACGATGAAGTTTTTCTTATTGCACTGAAAACTGACCATTGACCTATCATATCAAATTCTAAAATGAAAACATCATTTAAATTAAGGGAAAAAAAATCAGTATTAAAGCTTTCAGGCATATGAAAATCATGCAAGCCAAACAAAACCTGGAAATTCTGTATACCAGATGCCTAATACAAAATATGAATCATTACCAATGTGACTATATTGAATAATCAATATATGTTACCTCCAGTGCATGCATTCATCTCATGCGTGCCAACGTGCATACATTTTGATCCCATGCACTTCAAATAAGTGCAATAATTAAAATTGTCTACGTGACTTAAGATGGCACGAGCATCCAAATAGGTAGTGCCAGAGTCTGAAAATCATATTAATGCTGGACAGAAGTAAACATGAAGCACTGACCTGAGGTCTAACTTCCACAGTGTGTTGACCACTCTTGACAGAAACTGGTTCATTCACAAGAACACTTTCTAGGTGATCTAGAAGCTCCTTAGCCTGGCATGAGCCAAAATCTGGATCTGCATACTGGTAATTCCACACTAGAGCACTTTCTTTGGTCTCAATGGTAGAACCGTCAGTTGTTTCAGTGTATAGCTTCATTACTGGCTCAGCAATCTGCTTCCAATCAAATTCAGGCACAGACACACATGTTTCCCAGTCTGTATCATGATTTAGCCTGTAAAAATAGATTAAACTCAATTGTAGAGTACAGTAATAACAGGGACTTCTTCAAGGCCCAGGTCAGTTTCCTGTGTCCTAACCTAAAATTAGAATCCCTCAATTACCACCCTTACAGTATATCTCTAATAATTGATACTTCAAAAGTGGTATGACACCTCCGTAAATGTTGACATCATTAACCTTCATATGGCTTATTAAGCCCAAACTGTTTCTAAATTCAGCAGAAATTTAGTTTCGAGTTTATGAAAGCCTAAAAATATCCATAATGCCTTTTAATTAAATTCACAACTTGTTCAAAACTTTCTGGTACAACTGTCTCTTCTGGTCTCAGTCGAAAATATGAAATCAATAGAAAAAGAGCAACCTGATATGGCAAGCTTTTGTGCGCTTCTGTGCACCAAATTCATAATCAGACTTTTTTAATTTTTGGTCGCTTAGTCAAGCAAGCTCACTTTGGGACAGCATGCATTGAATTATTTACAGTTGCGTTCCATAACATGCACTTACTTCATTTGTAGCGAGTGAATCACAATTGAGATTTGAAAGCTTGAAAGGTATTTTAGACATTTTAAATATAAACATTTTCCATCAGGTTGCACAAAGCATTAGATTCTAAACACCCACAGAACTATATTGAAAGACCAAAAATGCTTCTTTGTCTACCTGAAACTGAAATTTGGGCAATAGATGAGAAGGTGGGAAGTCTTCAAGATCAGCATGACAAATACTAGTCGGGAAAAAAAAAAAAAAAAAAAACAAAGATCAAGAGTCAGAGAGAAAGGAACAATGCCCACCTCAGAAAGTAACCATGCTCCGCAGCAATCCCAAGCCTTTCACAAGAAGAAAACCATTCAGTAAGAGTTTCCCTGTCCTTCCCACTAACAACAAAAACAACATTATTAGGATCACTACACAAATTGTTCAAGGTACCAACCGCCTCTGGATTAGGGATGTTACTTATTGAACCTGGAAGCATCATAGTACCATCAAAATCCAAAAGAATTGCTCGACTCTTGGTCCTCTTATAAGCAGAAACAATATGTTCAACTGAAAGTTTCCTGAAATTTGGATCCAGAGCAATTACCCGAAAACCTAAACCAAATCCAATTCCCCAGCACCTCCTCCTCAAATGATCCCTGCAAGCTCTTTCAAGATCCTGCAAAAAGCTATGTGCCCAATATGCAACATCATGTGTACTTACATATCTATAGTGCTTCTCATGCCGCATTTCTTTTTCTGGCTCAGGGACTATTAAAGCAGATTCCATGGCTTCAGCCACAGCATCTGTGTTCCACGGATTTACTCGAATAGCCCCACTCAATGATGGGGAGCATCCAATAAACTCTGAAACCACCAGCATGCTCTTTTTTGGGGCTGATGGATGTAGCCCCAATGTCTCATCCAGCTTTTCATTTCCTTGCCTACATATAACATACTCATAGGGTATCAGATTCATCCCGTCCCTAACTGCTGTGACAAGACAACACTCAGCAATAACATAAAATGCAATGCGCTCATAAAACTGGAGTGGGTGGTCAATCAAAACCACCGGCTCATATCCCGGTCTACCAAATGTCTCGTTGATTCTTCTCACCATGACCTTGGTTTCAGTTTGAACTTCTTGTACATCCCTTCCACGCCCTCTTGCTGGGTTTGCAATTTGAACCAAAACAACTTCACCTCTCTTATCAGGATGTTGTATGAGTAATCGTTCCATGGCCAAAAGTTTCAAGCTAATTCCTTTAAATATGTCCATGTCATCAACACCGAGAATAACAGTCTGGCCCCTAAACTGATCACGTAGCTCTGCTACCTTGGATTCTGTCTCAGGAATATTCAACACAGATTGAAGCTGGCCAATATGAATTCCAACAGGCAGGATTTTTATGCTTACAGTGCGACCATAATACTCGAGCCCTATGTAGCCTCTCTTAGACTGATAAGAAAGACCAAGCATCCTACTACAACAAGAAAGAAAGTGCCTTGCATAGTCAAAAGTATGAAAGCCAATAAGGTCAGCATTGAGAAGTGCTCTCAGAAGTTCATCCCTAACAGGAAGTGTCCGGTATATTTCAGATGATGGAAATGGACTATGAAGGAAGAAACCAAGCTTCACCCTGTTAAACCTCTTCCTCAAAAACGTTGGCAAGACCATCAAATGGTAGTCATGAACCCATACAGAATCATCATCAGGGTTAATCACTTCCATTACTTTGTCTGCAAATATCTTATTCACAGAAACATAAGCCTGCCAAAGGCTCCTGTCAAACCTTCCACCAAGATCTGGTGATAAAGGGAGCATGTAGTGAAACAAAGGCCACAAGTGTTGTTTACAGAACCCGTGATAGAATTTACTAAAAAGTTCAGGAGGGATAAAAGCTGGGACACATTTGAAAGTTTCAAGCAATGTTTGAGCTACATCATCTTGCTCTCTGGGGTCAACCTCTTCTTTAAGAGAACCAACATAGATAACTTCTACATCCTCTCCAAGGCCATCTTTGAGTTGTAAGAGAAGTGAGTCCTCATCCCAGCTAAAGCACCATTCTCCATTGGATTCTGAACATCGGTGGGCTCGAAGGGGAAGCTGGTTACCCACAATAATCATCCGTTCTTGGGAGATAGAAGAGGGAGCATCAGAGCCAACACTATTGCTGTTTTCATCATCCAACTCAGACAATACTCCAGCAACAGTTGCCACTCGAGGAAGTCTTTTCTTCTCACGACCAAAAGTTGGTGACTGACCAGAAGCAAGATCTAAGAGGTTCGAATACGATCTTGAAGCCATTGTGACAACAGACAATGAACTTTTGGTCTGCTCAAAGCTATGATGCTTGTCTTATCCAAATCTCCAAAAATCTAAAAGACGCACAAGAAGGTACAATCTGGACACAAAAAAACAGTGCAAGCAATTGTCAGAATATACAGCAGAAGACCATAAAAGTAAGTTTTTGAGTGACTGATTAATTGTGAAAATTCAACATTTGTGTTGCTAGAATAAAATAAATAAAGTAACAGTATAGAAAACCCAACAAAGGCTCTAGATTCAACTTACAACTCAGTAATCAAACTTGTTAGCCAACTTATCTCGCATACTATGAATCACTTAAATTTCCAAAAGGAAAATAAGAACAACAACAACGACAATAATAATAAACACTTAGTCTAAAGCTGTTCTCTTAAAAATAAATCTGATATTTTCCAGAAATCAACAAATAGGAAACAAAATGAAGAGAGACAAGAACAAACTAATATATACCAATGTTGAAAAACAAAAAATAATAACAACCAACAATGATTAAAGCAAACTCCAAAGGTAAACATGATTTCAAAGAGGAGAACTTTAATAGAAAAGAAAGTACCCAATTGCTAAATTTTATAAAAACATAGTAAAAACATCTCCATATACAGAAATCCAGATTATCAAACAAAAAGAAGAAGGCCAATTTTATAAAGCATCCAAAGATTCCAAATGCATGAAAAAGGAACCATTTTTGAGGTTTTCAAAAACACAAGCACCAAACTCAACTCAAGGAGAAACCAAAAAAAAATTGTAAATGGGTAAGAGGAAATAACATAAAAAGACCAATTATAGCAATGAAGAAGAATGAAAAGGAAGTTACTCAGAAGTTGAGGTCTGCAAAGGGATATGAAGCAAAGATTCTTACTTTCTCCTTTCACTCCCTGGTGTACACTGTTTTGAAGCTTGTTTGCTTTTTCTTCTTTCAAACAAGATTTTAATTTGTGGGAATTTGTTTCGTTTTAGATTTCAGACAATAAATGGGTTGTCTTTGTAGAAGGCATTTGATTCTCTTCTCTCCAGAATTTGTTTCCCACTCTCACTCTCTGAGTCACGTCAACTGATAGTGATGAATGATGTGTTAGCTAATGGTGTCTAATCCATTAGCTACTAATGGTGATCCCACTTTCACCACTTAATGGATAATGGTGATTCCACTTTCACCACTTAATGGATAATGGTGATTCCACTTTCACCACTTAATGGCAACTTTCTACCATTATAAATAGATTTGACACCCTTGATGGAAGGTTGTGACTTAAGGCTTATAATGGAGAGGTCTAAACCAAACATTCACTAGTAGTAAAAAAATACACCATCAAAATTGTGAGTGAATTGGTTAGTATTTTGTTGCTTTGAGTTCTAAGAGGTTGAAGAAAATTCTAGTTTCAACAAACTCAACAATGGCTGGAGGTTAGTTTGATTTATTTTCGCATTCGATTCTATTTTATGCTATTTTGTTTAAAAGCATGTTAGGAATCGTGTTTAAGTGTTTTCATGTTTAAATAACCCAACATTTGGTATCAGAGCCTCAACATGCCTCTACCTTATTGATTTTACGATTTGGTTTTCATGAAATATGAAAACTTTTATAGTTTTTATGTGTGTGTTTGCTATGAATATGGTGTTATTAATGAGATATTTGATCTTATAACATGAAATAATCATGAAAAATTAGACTGGATGTGGTGGGAAAACTGAGTTATGCATGAATTTTTGAGAACTTGAAATTCTGTTTAAGACCCATATGAACAGTCTGTACTATTTTAAGGATATCTTGAGTTATAGTGATTGGAATTGAGAAATTCCAGTTGGAGATGAAACTAGACTCGTAGATATTTATTTCATATGAAGAACACAAAATCTCAATCAATTAGTATGATAGGTAAAAATAAGCTTGAATCCGGGTCATGACTGCTGCCACTATCATTGGGAGCAGTTTTCGGTTTTTAATGAATAACTTGAGATTTAGAGCTCTGATTGGGTTGTTTTTTTGATGTTTTGGAAACTAGACATATAGATCTAAAACTTTGTAGAAGACAACTTTGTCAGAAAAAGTCATTTGGTATGCCTAAATTGAGGTACAAGTTGATGTTCTTAACCAGTCTACAGGATTTTGTAAGTTTACGCATAAAAATAATAATGTTTGTGCATTATTAATAAAATTGTATGTATATTATATTTGATGCATGCAACTTTTGGTAGCTATTATGCATAAATAAATAAATAAATAAAAGTCTAGTGATCCATATATATTTTAATTGATTAGAGATTAGCCACAGCATTGATAATTGATTAAAATATATATTAAGAATTTTAGGATCACATAAAGGAAAGGACTTTAAATGTGAAACAGATTGTGATTCACAAGTGTTGGATACTTAAATATTCTATCGGAAAATTTGTGTCTAAGAATTTACCAACATTGTAATTAATCACATTAACATAATAAAATTTATCCCACAGGAATTTTTTATTATATTAACATGATTAATTAGGATGAAATAACAAATTTTTTTTTTAATCTACCCACAGGAATTAAAAAAAAAAAAGGAATACAATTTGATAGTCTCATCATAAAGTGATTATGAATCTATTTAAATTAGAAACTTTGCCCACAGGCAGTTTTTACATGTTATTTGATTCATATTTTATGATATGATTTACATTGGTAAAGCATGATATATAATTAATTTGCCTCAAATTTGTGACATAAACATGTATTTGTCATTATGCAGTTTCTCAACCTATAAAATTTTCTGATTATAAAATTGATGTTCCCGAGCTAAATGGTGAGAACTATAAAGTCTGGAAGGAATCAATCCTTCTTCAGTTAGGGTGCATGGACATTGACTATGCTATAAGGAAAAACGAACCATCGGCTCCTACGGACACTAGCACTGCAGCTGAGATTGCTCTTTATGAACAATGGGAGCGGTCCAACCGTCTTAGTGTGATGTTCATAAGGAGTAAAATTTCTGCTAGTATTCGTAATTCAGTTAGTCAGCATAGCAATGTTAAGGTATTGTTGAATGCCATTGATGCGCAGTTTGAGACTTCTGAAAAGGCGCATGCCATGACCTTGATTATGAAGTTATCATCTCTAAAGCTCACCAGTGTCCGAGGTGTGCGTGAACACATCATGAGGATGAGGGATATAGTGGCTCAGCTTAAGAACCTTGAGGTTGACATATCTGAGTCTTTCCTTGTGTACTACATTCTGAACACTCTCCCACAGCAGTACGCCCCTTTCAAAATCTCCTATAACACACATAACCATAAGTGGTCAATTAATGAATTGATGACCATGTGTGCTCAAGAGGAGGAAAGACTGCTTATGGAAACAGGAGAGAGCGCTCATCTGGCAACACGATGGAAGAATAAAGGTCAAGGGCAAGGCAATCAGAAGGGTAAGGGTAAGATACCCCCCAAAATTGATATAAAGAAAGAATTTAAGTGCTTCTTCTGTAAAAAGAAGGGACATGTAAAGAAGGATTGCCAAAAATTTAAGGCCTGGCTCGAGAAGAAAGGTATTTCAATCTCTTATGTCTGTTATGAATCTAATATGGTAGATGTGAGTCATAACACTTGGTGGATTGATTCTGGATCTACAATCCATATTTCAAATTCCTTACAGGGTTTTCAAAACCACAGGAAGCCAGTACGAAGTGAGCAATGCATCTATTCGGGAAATAAGATGCGTTCGCATGTGGAAGCTATTGGGACATGCAAATTAGTTCTTAATAGTGGCTTTGTTTTAAATTTGGAGAAGACCTTTTATGTTCCTAGTTTCTCTAGAAATTTGATTTCAATTTCAAGACTATTGCCGTTGGGTTATTCCTGTAATTTTTCAGATTTAAACTTCAGTTTATTTTATAAATCTGATCTTGTTGGAAATGGCATTTTGTCTGATGGTCTTTTTCGAATTAATTTACAAGACAATTTCTTTCATAATGCAATGAATGTTCAAGATAATGCTGGTAAAAAACGGTGTGTTATGAATGAGGATTCCTCTATGTTATGGCATCGGAGATTGGGACATATCTCCATACAGAGAATTAAGCGATTAGTAAATGATGGAGTACTTAGTGCTTTGGATTTTACTGATTATGATACTTGTTTGAACTGCATAAAGGGAAAGCAGACAAACAAGACAAAGAAAGGTGCCACAAGGAGTTCAGAAATATTGGAAATCATACATACAGATATTTGTAGTCCGGATATGGACTCATATGGTCAGAAATACTTCATCTCTTTCATAGATGATTACTCACGTTTCATGTATCTCTACTTACTTCAGAATAAATACGAAGCATTAGATGCGTTTAAGGTGTTTAAAATCGAAGTAGAGAAACAATGCGGTAAGCAAATTAAGATTGTGAGATCAGATAGAGGTGGGGAATTCTATGGTAGATACACTGAAGATGGACAAGCACCTGGTCCATTTGCAAGGTTTCTTCAAGAGCATGGGATAGTGGCCCAATACACCATGCCTGGTTCTCCAGACCAAAATGGTGTAGCAGAAAGAAGAAACCAAACTTTGATGGACATGGTTAGGAGCATGCGTAGTAAAACCAAACTTCCTGAATTCTTGTGGACTGAAGCTCTAAAGACGGCAGTGTATATATTAAATAGAGTTCCAACCAAGGCTGTCCCAAAGACGCCTTTTGAGTTATTCAAAGGTTGGAAACCGAGTTTGCGACATATGCGCGTTTGGGGATGCCCGTCTGAAGTAAGAGTGTATAATCCACAGGAAAAGAAGTTGGACCCAAGGACTATTAGTGGGTATTTCGTTGGATATGCCGAAAGGTCTAAAGGGTACAAGTTTTATTGTCCATCTCATACGACTAAGATTGTGGAATCAAGAAACGCTAAGTTTCTTGAGAATGACTTGATCAGTGGGAGCGATCAATCTCGAAGCTTTGTTTCTGAGAAAGATCATTCAGATACTCAACCTTCCACCTCAAGTGTTAGATTGGTTGTTATTCACAACGCCCCTTCAATTCAACCGACTATTGAACAATCAATCACTGAAGCTCCACAACCTGCTGACATTGATCTAGTAGATCCAAATGTTCAACTATTACCAGAAACTGTTGAGCAACCAGTTGAACAACATGTTTCTCAAGAAAATGTTGACACAACATTAAGGAGATCTACCAGAATGAAGAGATCAGCAATTCCTAGTGATTACATTGTGTATCTGCAAGAAGCTGACTATAATGTTGGAGCTGAGAATGATCCTGAAACATTTTCACAAGCCATGAGTTGTAATGAATCTAAATTGTGGTACAATGCTATGAAGGAGGAGATGAATTCTATGGCATCTAACAAAGTCTGGGATTTGGTTGAGTTGCCCAATGTTGCAAAGGCCATTGGTTGTAAATGAGTCTTTAAAATAAAGAAGGACTCATTGGGCAACATTGAGAGATATAAAGCTAGACTCGTTGCCAAAGGATTCACTCAAAAGGAGGGAATTGATTACACGGAGACCTTTTCTCCTGTATCTAAGAAAGATTCTCTCCGCATAATTTTGGCATTGGTTGCCCATTTTGACATGGAATTGCATCAAATGGATGTGAAAACAGCATTCCTCAATGGGGATCTAGAGGAGGAGGTTTATATGAAACAGCCAGAAGGATTCTCCTCTAGTAATGGTGAGCATTTGGTATGCAAGCTTAAGAAATCTATATATGGATTGAAACAAGCATCTAGACAATGGTATTTAAAATTCCATGATGTCATCTCTTCATTTGGTTTTGAAGAGAACATCATGGATCAATGTATATACCATAAGGTTAGTGGGAGCAAAATTTGTTTTCTTGTCCTATATGTGGATGATATTTTACTTGCAACCAACGATAAGGGGTTGCTACATGAGGTGAAACAATTTCTCTCTAAGAGTTTTGACATGAAAGATATGGGTGAGGCATCTTATGTCATTGGCATCAAGATCCATAGAGATAGATCTCGAGGCATTTTAGGACTATCTCAAGAAACCTATATCAATAAAGTCTTAGAAAGATTTAGGATGAAAGATTGTTCACCAAGTGTGGCACCTATTGTAAAGAATGACAGGTTCAATTTGAACCAGTGCCCAAAGAACGATCTAGAAAGGGAACAAATGAAAAACATTCCATATGCTTCTGCTGTCGGAAGCTTGATGTATGTTCAGGTTTGCACTAGACCTGACATTGCCTTTGCTGTGGGAATGTTGGGTAGATATCAGAGTAATCCAGGAATAGACCACTGGAGAGCTACAAAGAAGGTGATGAGGTACCTTCAAGGTACAAAAAGCTACATGCTTATGTATAGACGGACTGACAATTTGGAGGTAGTTGGTTATTCGGATTCGGATTTCGCTGGCTGTGTTGATTCTCGAAAATCAACATCTGGTTATGTTTTCATGTTCGCTAGCGGAGCCGTGTCTTGGAGGAGTGCAAAGCAGACTTTGACTGCTACTTCCACTATGGAAGCTGAGTTCGTTTCTTGTTTTGAGGCTACATCGCATGGTGTATGGTTGAAGAGTTTCATATCTGGGCTTAGAGTTGTGGATTCAATTTCTAGACCTTTGAGGATGTTTTGTGATAATTCAGCTGCAGTTTTTATGGCTAAAAACAATAAGAGTGGTAGTCGAAGTAAACATATCGACATTAAGTATTTAGCCATAAGAGAACGTGTTAAGGAGAACAAAGTGGTCATAGAACACATTAGCACTGAATTGATGATCGCTGATCCTTTAACTAAAGGCATGCCACCGATGAATTATAAGGATCATGTAGCTAGGATGGGACTTGGTCCTATCATGTGATTTTCCGTTATATGAACGATTTTTGTTTTATGAAACTTTTATTCATTTGGAATATTATTCTCAAATTTGGTGTACACATTTATTGATTTTTGAGAGTAATATTTATTTTGGACCTAGAATAAACATAAGGTTTATTCATTAAATTATGTTGCCACATATAGGCTGACATTAAAGGGATAAACTGTATTGTAATACATGGAAGATACTACTCGTTCATAGAGGACATATCGCCATGATTCATGCATTTTGTTTCTTTACTGTAAGCATAAAGTTTTCATGAATTTGGGTGGATAATACTTGTTGGGATCAAGTGGGAGAATGTTAGCTAATGGTGTCTAATCCATTAGCTACTAATGGTGATCCCACTTTCACCACTTAATGGATAATGGTGATTCCACTTTCACCACTTAATGGATAATGGTGATTCCACTTTCACCACTTAATGGATAATGGTGATTCCACTTTCACCACTTAATGGCAACTTTCTACCATTATAAATAGATTTGACACCCTTGATGGAAGGTTGTGACTTAAGGCTTATAATGGAGAGGTCTAAACCAAACATTCACTAGTAGTAAAAAAATACACCATCAAAATTGTGAGTGAATTGGTTAGTATTTTGTTGCTTTGAGTTCTAAGAGGTTGAAGAAAATTCTAGTTTCAACAAACTCAACAATGGCTGGAGGTTAGTTTGATTTATTTCCGCATTCGATTCTATTTTATGCTATTTTGTTTAAAAGCATGTTAGGAATCGTGTTTAAGTGTTTTCATGTTTAAATAACCCAACATGATGATGACATAAGAAACTCAAAACAGTAAGCTCCAACTTCAACTCCTTTCTCTAATTTTTTTTCCCTTTTTTTTTGACCATCCATAGTTTTTTAAGTTAATTAATTATTAGAAAAATAATCATTATTGAGCTCCCACGGCCACTTTTTAATTTACTCGTATTAAAGCTAATTAAAATAAAATTAATGAAATTAAAAATATATTTTTATTAACTTTATGTTAATTTAAAATAATTATTAAATTTATTAAAATATAAAAAAATTAAAAAATATGTATAATTATTTAATACATACAAAAGATGATATATTAATTTTTTTATTTTTTATATTTTAATAAATTTTACAGTTATTTTAAATTAATTTTATGTAAACTTAATAAAATATATATTTGGAATATATAAATTCTATTTAAATTGAATTAATGTAAATAATTTAAAAAATACAAAAAATCCTATGTTAAGTCTTGAAAATATGTTTACATAATACGTTTTTCCTAATTATTACTAGAGAGTGAATATGATTAGAGGCTGAACTCGTTAAACTTGATCACCAAACCTAATTTCACCAATGTTACCTCACTCTAATATGCAACCAAGAGCGTGGGGTTCACTTTCCATTCTTTTTTCATTTCTTTTCACAATTTTTCTTGATGTTTTTCTCAAATAAAAAATCATCTTATTTTTTATATTTAAATATTATCAGTAATTTTCATTTAAATTTTATTTGGCTATATCAAATATTTATGATCTCCAACTTTTATTTTTATTAAAAATTCTCGTTATTTTTAATATGCTATAGTTAGTAAGAAATTGCAATATATATATATATATATATATATATTTGAAAAAATTTACTATAAAAAATCATATGCAGTTAAAAACACACACTATTTTTTCATTATGATGAGTTAGAATTCATGCAAATTCAAAATATCAATGAGTCAAATAAAGTTTAAATTATTAATAAATTTTTTAATATATTTTTGAGTAAATTATTTTCTAGCTAATTGTAGATGTCAAAAATGGTCAAATTTATTAAAAGATCAAACTATGATAGGAGAATTTTTTAAATAATTTTTTAATAAAATAATTAAAGAAATGAGATCTGTCAGAAATTATTTGTGGGAGTAAAGACGCTACACAGTGTTGCATGTCACGCATAGTGATTCCCATCCTTGCCTCTGATGTCTCCCAATTTTGTCAGCCACTTGCTGGATGACACTGCATAGTATAGCATTTTTCATTTTGGTCAAATATTCTCATGATAATCCAGTCGAAAAATTTTATACCGAGCTTCTATATAAGCTTTAGATGCTCAAGTTAAATTTGCATTCAAAGCAATTGATATTGAAGTTTATACAACTTATCAATTGCTCAAAGTCTCAAGGAATAAAGCATCATTTCGTCCCTAAACTTTAACATTTTTTTCATTAGATCTCTCAACTTTAAAAACTACATATTAGATCCTTCAACTTTTTGCGTGGAACACATTAAGTCCATATACTACACATTGAATTTCTAAAATTATTTATTAGAACATATTGGATTTAATGTGTTCAAATAAATAAGTTCAGGGAGTCAATGTGTAGTGTAAGGACTTAATGTGTTCTACGCGAAAAGTTAGAGGATCCAATGTATAGTTTTTAAAGTTCAAGGACCCAATGAAAAAAAGTGTTAAAGTTCGGGGACCAAATGATGCTTTTTGCCAAGTCCAAATAATTAATTTACGATTTACGAGTTTCTTTATAAAAATATTATTATATTTTCAATATTTTCAACTGAAATAGGTAAAATTTATCATTCGGTCATTTATAATTTAATATATTATTTATATTTGTGGTATAATGATAATAATTTTTTATTTTATTTATTTAAAAGTAGGAGTAAATTATGAATTTGAAAACAATAAAAACATAATTAAACTAGTTATTGAAAATAGGTATGTTATTAATTTGAGTATATTTATTTTATTGTCATACAAATTTACATAAAATTTGATAAATTTGAATGAATATTTAGTATTTATGTAATATATTAATAATATATTTATTAATAAATTTGATGTGACAATAAATTTTGTTAATGACAATAATGATATATTATTATTAAAGTTTAAATGTAAATGTATTTATAATTTTGTTATAGTATAATTTTCATAATAGTTATGTTAAATTTTAGAATTAATATCTAATAAGTTTAATAGGAAGAAATAAATTAAAAAATATAAAAATATATGAATTAATATTTTTTAATTTTATATATTTTTGAAATATATAATTCTAAACATCATGGTTTAGAAAATTTAAGATAATATTATTTTGACTTTTAGGAAGTTAGAAGATATCAACTTATATGGATTTTTATTTGCACATGGGAGGAAAAATAAGTTATGGAGCGTCAGATTTTGATTATGACATAACCAACCGAAATGTCATCACAAGGAGATTAAGATTAAAAAATAAGTCAACACTTCCTAAATTACGCCATAAAATCCATGTTAAAATGGGCTTAGGTATCAATTATGTGATTTCTAGAATTATATGCAAAAATCCATTTTACAACGAAAGATCATTATATTGGATTGTAGTGGAATTATCTGATGATAATGACATAGATGCAATATATGACAATTTAAGAAGGTATCAACAGTATAATTTGATGGAATTAATAATTGTAGTTGCAGAGGATGTTACAGGATCAAATACACATGCATATCCTCACTGTTATCAGTTTACAAATGAAGAGTTTCAAATGAAAAATACAGAGGCATCTCAACAATTATGTATAAAAGATATTGATCCTAGTCAGCCGAGACAGTCTGTAAGTCAAAAAGATATTGAAATTTTTTACCAATTTGGGGGAGATATTACCACTCAGTAATATAAAAACATACTAGTACACTAGTACAAAAAAATTGAAAACAAGTGCATGATATTTTTATACGGTTCTCAATCCATCTACAAAAGAATTTAATACTCAACAAAATATTGTTACAAAATAATTATTTTTATTAATAATATTAAATAATTTAGCATGTCTTAAAAAAATATAAACCTGATCGTAGCTCTACAAGTCCAATTCCTCTCAAAAATTGTTGACATCTTTATTATTAATTTTTCTTAAATCCAAAAGGGATCACCACCTGCTCCACAACAAATATATATCTTGTCAGCATATTTTTTTAATAAATAAAACTAATAATATTCCAACATTAAATATAATAAACAAAATTTACCTATAACCATATGGCCTCGTCTGATCTAGAACAACTATGTGGATAAAAGGCGGCCAAAAATAAAGGAGTCTTTCTGAAGCCCACATTTGAATTAACTGATGATACTTGCCAAGTCCACCTGTACTTGGTCGAGTCACACGGCATAACTCCCTACACAACCAAGCCAAAACTGTTGATTTCCGGCTATAATCATCGTGCTTCAACCAAAATTTCCAACAGTGTAAGGAACACCAAATGTATATAATTATTAACCTGGCCAACAAATATTAGTCCACCAATACAACGTAAGATCCAGGCACGGACAAAAGTATTGTATCTGGTAATCCGTTGCATCAGTTAGTAAGTGACTAAAATATTGAGTCAACTACGTCATTTTTATTTTTAGTCCTCTAATTGTGAGATCCCACATCGGTTGGAGTGGAGAATGAAGCATGCCGTATAAGGATGTGGATACCTCTCCTTAGTACGATACGTTTTGGAGGTAACCTCAAGAGCAAAATCGTGAGTCACCTAGCTCCAACATGATCTCCAAAGTAGACATGTGGAGTGACAGGTGGCAAAGCGGACAATATCGTACTAGCGGCGAATCCGGGGACGTTACACTAATTGCTTCTTGTGAGGGAACAATCCTCAATAGCTGAGCACAAATATCAGGCCAGTCATAATCTAAATATCGTATAACAACACATCCTTTTATAGATAAGTAAATGAGTATCTGAATATCCTCTAGAGTAATTGTAGCTTCACCAATAGAAAGGTAAAAAGTATGTATCTCTGGCCTCCATCTCTCCCTAAAAGCAATCATCAGATCCACATTAACATTTATAGCACCGATCTGGGACAATCTATAAAAACTTGATAAATACAGGTAAGGTATGGCCCTTTCATCGATATTTCTATAGTGATCCTCAACACTAGCTCTACGTGTAGAGATAACATCGTGTCCAACCTGAAATAAATAAAATTATAAGATGAATATATATAATAAATATAATTTACTATATATTTTAACTTTATCATTAAATATACTTAAAATTTTGCTCCAAACCGCATCGGCTCAATGCTTGCCATTCAAAGTCAGAAGGTCTTCAATGTAAGGCCCTGGATTAATAAATTATTTTCTTCTAAATGGTTCCATATTTTTAATAACCTATGTGCAAAATAACCAGCATGTGTTATGTGTGCACGTAAAATAAAAATTTCATTAATTAACTGTAAATTTAAAAAAAATAAATTTCGCATAATTATAATATATTTATTTATCATATAATATATAAATGAAATAAATATATCAGATTTTTTGGCAACAAAGCTAATATCATTTTAAAACATACTACTATCATTTTTTTAAATTTAATAATTTAATTTTAAAATATTCACTTTTCCAGACTAATTTTTTCCTAACAATATGAATATTTTCAAACAAATAAAAAATATTTCTATATTTTTTTAATACATGAATTTTTGATACTTTAGCAATAATACACATTAATTGCACCGATATTTAAAACAAATACGATGTCAATTTATATTAATAAAATATACATTATTTTATTAGATAAGGGATAAACAATATAATTTACATAAAATAAACTAATAACTTACATAGTAACACAATTAAATTTAGCAATAAAATAATATCTCATATATTGTGCACAAATTTAATGCATGATAATGCATTTAGTTTATTTAAATTCAATAACAGATTATAAAACTAATATATATAACTAAAACCTATAATTAATTATATACAAAATACAAAACTACTGCCAAATGCATGTAAAAAAATAACATTCACTTATTTTATAAACAATAAAAACATAAATTTTAATATAATATAACTTATAATCAATTTTTAACTAGCATTAACATTAATTTTTCTACAATATATCAAACTATTATTCTAATAACTAGCATTATAACATATTGTATAACATTGAATAAAATAAAGTCATAACTTGCCTTTTTTACTTTGCTTCTTTAAATTTATCAACAACAAATACATACAAATTACAAATTCATAATATAAATTAATATTTTTCATTTTTATTTCAAAAATTAACAAAAACATTATACTCACCTTCTTAAGCTTGTGAAATTAACTCAATTAACCCTTCCGATATGTGCAGCATAAAAAAATTGCAGTATATTGTTTGAAGCAAAATCGGGAGAGAAAGCTTAGGAGTGTGGTGCTGGTTTTTTTTCCCTAAGTGTTTACAATGAACGAGAAGAAGTATAATGAAAAAGAAGAATGGGGAGCCTAAGTATATTATTGTTGTCTTGGTAGTCAATGAAAATTCACATAGCCTAAGAACTTCACATGGGGTGGCAGATGATTGATGGAAGATACAGCAGACCGCAGCGTCTTCCAGCATTGTCGAAATTTTTCTAGCAACGCCTCAATAGGCAGCATCTTTCGATGCTCTGCAGCGTATCAACTAGGCCGGCCATCTATGATGAATGATGCAGCAAACACATCATTTTTCAAAATACATCATATTTTCATAATTAATTTTTAACATATCTCATTTTTTAAATTATTTTATTAAAAATATTATTTAAAAAATTCTCAATTTTGACCAAATAAAAAGAAAACATAAATTACTATAAAAAAAGTAATTATTAGCACACTAAAAAAGTAATTATTAGCACGCTATGTTACTAAGTAAAATATTAAAATATTGTGGAACTTTTTAGTTCTATTTTGTTATTATTTGAAAAAATTAATGATATAACAAATCGCACACGATGAGAAAAAGAAAAGAAAACAAATGATTTCAATCATTTCATAGAATTAGATAAAAATAAAATAAAATAATTTCATAGAAAAAGACAGGGGAGAGCTTATTATGTAGTTACTGTAGACGCGCGTAGCGATGTGAGTGAGGCAATTATGCAACCCAAACGTACACTTGTTGATCATTCATACCAAAAGGTATGCCCTACTGTCTCTACCTATGAAAAGCAAAAGCCTACTTTCATAACGCCAACACTCAACAAATTTTCTTTTCTTCTCAAAATCTTAATGATTTAATAATACAATTAAATAAAGAAAAAAATCTATATTTTAGTTCTAGTTATTCAACTTTAAACTTTTTATTCTCTAAATTACATGTGTCAAATGAACGAATTGAACGAATTTAAATTGAATCATAACAGACGGATTATAAATGGATGAATCATAAATGAATCAAAAAATATGAATCATAAATGAAACAATGCGCAAATAAGTGGAACGAATTTGGGCCAACTCATGTATTTAATGCATGTTAGTTCATTTCTCATTTGCTTATCCATCATTATTTTATTTTTTTATCAAAATTATTTCAAAAATTTTTAAATATTATAATTAAGATGCTTTTAAAATTTTGAGTTAATCAAAGTTTGTTTCGATAGGTTTCAAGATTTAAATATTTTCAGCTAGCCAAAAAATCTTAAATTTTCAAAGTATTTAAAATTTTAATTTTTACTTTTAAAAATTTATATTTATTATTTTAAGATATTTCATATAATCGAAATAATTTTTGGAAGTTCGTGAAATAATTTGAATATGATCAAAGTTAATTTAATCCCTTTTTGATCCGGTGATTTATTTTTATTTTTATTTTTGGAGGATTATTTGACTTCAAATTCAGCTTAAATTATACCACCGAACTTGTCATGAATTATACTTTCTAATGGTGACATAAATTGTTTTGGATCTCGGTGGATCCGAGATGGATCGGGTGGCCCATATAGGTGGTATTGTGGCCTAGGTGAATAATTAGTAATTAGAGTCTAAATTCTTGTATTTTTAAAATATCACATTAGATTTTAGAATTAATCTATTAAAATATATTGAATTTCGGAATATATCTATTAAAATATATTTAAAATTGCGTATATTCAACTGAGGGTTATTTTTTTGACGTTAATTTTGAATTTAATAAGTTTTAATAGATAAATTTAGGAATTTAATGCCTATTAAAGTATATATTTTTTCTTAAATCAAATTTATTAGTAATACATGGACAAATTATGAATGAATAGCTGTTAATAAGTATGAATTTAATAATATTGATGTTTAGAGAGCGATGTAAGACGAAAGAGAAGTTGAGAGGATAGAGGATAGACGAAAATGATAAAATTTAAAAATAATGTTACCAACAAATTGTGGATTCAGTCAGCGGAATAGATTGATTAAACGCTTTTCAAGGCATCTAATTTCGGTGGAATCACACATGTAGCTTCTATTTCTTACATTCCCACATCGAACAATTTCCTTCTCAAACTAAATATCGCATGTTTAGTTTTAATACTGCTGGTTAGGTTTAAGCGGTCTAAAAATTCCGCGATGATAAGATGGTCATTTTAGCTCATTTAATCTCTAAGATATAATATTTTTCTGCATAAAATTTTTATCTATCATAAACTTATATTTAAATGTAATAAATTTTTTATTAATTGTATAGCTAATGGTGTGAAAATATAGAAAAAAATATTTAAAATAACATAGGCAAACTGATAACAATTGAAAATAAAATGACAAAGTTAGGCCAAATTTTAATTTTTCAGTTGCCAAAAATTTAGAAAGTAAATTGAATTTGTTGCCAAAATTTTAGAAGGTAAATTGAATTTTTTGCCAATTTTATGAAGATAAATAACAATATAGAATAGGATTGATCATGGAGCGGGGCAAGGGCAGGGAATGCATCCCCACCCCCTGCCCCGATAGGGTCCCCGTTCCCCATGAAAAAAAAATTTAATTTTAAAATACAATATTTCACCATTAATTATAATTAAAATATAATATTTAATAAATACAAAATATATGGACGCATAGAATTGATTTCCATTACAAAAAATCAAGACATATATATATATGTTGGAGATTTTTTCTTCCAATCCCCGACCTCGCAGAGGAAAAATTCGAAAATTTTCCACCCCGTTCAAGTCAGATCCTCATCGGGATCGGGGATTTACTGTCCCATGATTATCTCTAATATAGAAAGTATGACCCAAGCATATTGATTGAAAATTTTTAATTTTGATCATTTATAATGTTCATCGATTGTTTCACTAATTTAGCCCAAAAATTAACTTTTGGTTAAATTGACTGAAACTAAAAGTTTAATTAAAGGTCAAATCGAATTTTTTTATCAACTTGAGAAAATAGATAATAGTATAAAAATTTAAAAAGAAGTAAAATTGATTAAAACTTTTTATTTTAATGATTCATTGATATATTTATCCTTTAGATAGTAATCACCAACTAGATTTTAATTTATAAAAATAAAAATTTAGATATTCTATATTTATTTATTCACTAAACTTTTACATTAATTAATTATTAAGTGTGCATTTTGAGTTTCCTAGTTAAACTAAAAGCGTATTCTTAATCTTTTTCAAAGCCTGCATTTATTTGCAAAAAAAAAAGTATTTGGGTAGCCAAAAATAATTTAGTCTTAATTTTTGAATTTTTGATGTAGTATCCGTTGGGTAATTTTACAAGTTTGGAGGGGCAAAGCCTCTCTCAACCTCTTTTAGCTCATTTTCTATATAACAGTCTCACTCTTTCCTCTTATCTTTAGAGCCCTACAGGTTAAATCAACTCGAATAATAATTTATTTTTGTGATTTTATTATTGCTGATTATGTTTGAGTGTTGGTATTTTTTAATAGTAATAAGAAGAAGAAGAACAAGACAAGCAGAGAAAAGGAAAAGAGAAGAGAGTTTTTTTTTTTTTTTAAGTTGCCAAGCGGATATGACTAGAAAAGAGAATGTCACATTGGTGTTGATGTATCAGTTTTGAATTGGTTGCCGTTAGATTCATTTGCTAATTGAACTTTCCGTCTAACATGAAGGCATTTTTCATTTATTTTGATACCTTCAGGGGTATAAATCGACCAAAAAAAGTTTAACAATATTTCATCCTATTTTTAATAGTTTGAGGACAAAAAAACCCCTTATCCCCGTATGCTATGATCTAATATGTTTTTTTTTTGTGACACCAATATCATATTTTCTCTTCCCTTTAAAGCCGTAAGTAGGAATGATTATAAGACGGAGAATCCCCATCCCCGGTGAAAAATCGTCTTGAATGGGACAGAAAATTTCCGAAAAATTTTCATGTGAAAATTCCCGTAGGAACGGGGATGGAAATTGTGATCCTCTCCCCAAAATTTTTCTACTTCCAAAATTTAGTAATTAAATTTAATTATATTTATATAGTTTAGTTTTAAATTATATTTAATTTTAATTTTTTAATTGTTAAAATTTATATTAATTTGATTTATAATTGAATTTATATTTTTTTAATTATTAAATATTATATTTCAATTATAATTAATTGTTAAATATTATATTTTAGTTATAATTATATTTTTTTAAAAAAAATAAAATATTTTTTATATGGGGACAGGGGTCCCCGTGGGATGAGGATCCCTATGGAGACGGGGATGGGAGAAATTTTTCTCCCGAAATACTTTCGGGGATGGCTCCGCCCCTGTGTGAGGCAGTAGGTGGGGAGCCATTCCCCGCCCCTGCTCCGACCCGTGATCCTCCCTAGCCATAAGAGGTTGAATCAAACCAAATAATATGCTATCTTTAATGGTATTTTTTTTCATGACCTGATATGTGGTGATATGATATAAGATCTTTTTTTTTGTTACGTCAATTTTTTATTTAATTATTGATAATGGCAATCATTCTATAAGGCCCACGAGGCCTAATGCCTATCTTGGACAAAGGACCCCACAAGGTAAGCACGTATGGTTTGTCACATTTTGGATGTCAATCGCCAACAAATTCGATTGATTTGACAAAGTCGCACTGTGTCAGCTGCACTAACACACTCTACAAGGCCTAAACAGTCAAATCATCGCGAAATTGTATCCTATACCCATGTGTCACTCTCACTCAAGTACCCCTACCTAGTAGGCCTAATCCTTTATAAATAGTCCAACCTTAAGTGCTTCAGGTATTGAGCTCTTGTAATCCTATATTTTCTCTCTCTAAAGTCTATTATTGACTTGAGCTTCGAAGTATTAATGCCCATTCCAATTGCGCTAGCCTTCTTACAAGTCTTAGATTGTTTGTAACTCGATTGACTTGTACATGTTCCCTCATTGTGGCAATATTAGGATTAGCACTTGGTGCTTTCATTAAGAGGAACTTTTACAGCTATGATAGAACACTCAAAGTCCAGAACCAGGGACCTATCTAGTGGGGATAAAAGGGGATAAAGAAGCTGTAGACACCATTATCCGAGGCAATCTAGATTAGGATCATTGATGATAAAAAATAGTATATTTTTTATGAAGAACACGAATCTTGAAGCTCCGACCTCGATTTTTACATTTTCGTACAAAGCTTTGTGGTTTTCAAAGTGTATTGGAAAAGATTTTGACAAACATCAATAAAAACCTTGACTTTGACCTTTAGGCATAACAGACAGATGTTTGTCATGAGAGGAACGATCATCTGTGGCCACTTTCCTCCAATCCAGGTCAAATTAGGGGTATTTTTGTAATTTTTAAGGAATTCTATAAGGGATGGGCGTCTATCTATGATGGACACCCATTTATAGGGGTATTTTTAGATTTTTCAGTTTTGAAAAATCCAAGATAGGAGGGGATTTGATTTGATTTCAGATTTAGAGGATCTAATCCTTCCATATTTGGAGAATTAGAGTTGGAGTGAGCCTCTAACTCTCCTCTAGATATAAAAGGTCAAAAATTAGGGTTTTGAGGGGAGAGTGGATACTTTGCAAAAGGAACAGAGTTTTGGAGAAAGGGAAATTAACTTTCTTCTCTTGAAAAGCAAAAGTTCGATACAAATTATTCACTCAAAATAACATATAAGAATCTCTTTGCTTTCTTAAACACAAAAATTAAGGATCGAAGTAGAGACTGACTTTTTTTAAATTATAGAATAGAATATCCTGAGACTCATATTCTACGCCAAACTTTCTCTCTCTAAAGCATCATCACATTTGTGTAAACATGTTTATGACACTGTAATGCATGCTTTTCATGTCTTCCTATACAAATCTATTTAATTTTAATATGCCATGATGATCTAGAGTAGTTTTATGTGTTAGAATAATATGTTAGAGTTTACCTCTCTTTGTGAATACATTCTTAATTTCTTATGTTAAAATTCCATTTCATATGTTATTTGTTGCCATTATTTAATTAAAATCATGTTTTAAGGGTTATATTTAGATTTGGCATGATTTAGGACCATAAGTTGTATGCTTAGGACTTGTTTAGATTTTGTTACATTTGTTGTGTGAAAATTTTTCTTTCTGTGTCTGTTTTCAGATGACAGATGAAAATAAAGCATCATAGACGCTCGCCTATTAACATGACAGATGGGACATCACTGTGCTTTCTCCTTGTCTAGTCCCTCATCTGGCTTAGGGGCATTTGTGGCTGGATTTGTTCTCATTTTAATATGTTTTATTAATCCTTTTTATCTTAATTTGAGCATTTTTTGTATTTATTTTTAATTCATTTCTGTGTATTTGTGTGCCTATCCTTGATTCTTTAGGCATGTGTATATTTTTTTAGCATGATTATTCTGTCCTACCTTTTAATTTATTTTAATGTCCATTTCCTTTTAATATGCTAATTAATTAATTTTTTGCGTGTTGTGAGAACAATTTATTTTTGCATTTTTGGAGTTCTCAAGGGGTAATTATGCCTCGAGATTCATGCCTCCAGTTGGTTCATTCTCTCTCTCTCTCTCTCTCTCTCTCTCATTTAATCTTGCCTTTAGATTTTTTTTATTTAATCTTGCTTTATTTATTTAATTTTTGTTGTTTATTATGCTTATTTTTGGATGTATATTCTTTTTAAGGATGTAATAGGTAGTAATAAAATAATTTTTGCATGTTAAATGAAAGATTCACTTAAAATCATTTTTTATTAATTAATTGGGTTTTCTAGTAAAATGGACCTATGTCCAATTTTAATCCAAAATCACACCATAAAAGGGAGTCCCATTTTCTTCAAAATGGAATAACTCATCCCATGTTTTTATTAATATCAAGCAAAAGGCTCTTTATTCTTTTCTGTAAAAATCATGTTTAAGGGAACCAATGTTCCTAAAATTCAATTAATTTTCCATTTATGTATGCTATTTCATTTTACATATTACTCTTTTCTTTGAGGACGATTTGCTTATATAATAATTTAATTATGATTTTCTATTTTAATTTGTTGCTTTCCTTGAAGTGCTTGAAATGTTTATTTAATTTTTATCATAATGTATCATGTAAAAAGGGAGATAATGGACTAATAACAAAAAATTAATTATAAGAACAACACCAAACCAAGATGTAAACTAAGAGTTAAGTCCCAAATACCGTTCTTTGTTTGGGCATCAAAAAATTGAGAATCATTTTTCAACAAGTTAGAACAATTTGATTGGTACATTTTTTTAATCCTACTGTGTTTACTTAATTATCATTTTTTAAATTAAATTAAAAGGATCGTGTATTAACTGTCACCTAATTTATTTATTTTCACATTAAATAAGAATAAAATAAATAAATGAAAAACACATATATGGCAATTTATAGTTCTGTTGAGTATTTAAAAAAAAATTAACTTTTCAAATAAAATTGACTAGCTATTTTATATATGTAGGAAAATTTTACATAAATGCACCTTTATTTTAAATTTTACATAAAAATACATAATTATTTGGTCAGAAACAATCAATTCTATATATTTTAAATCAAAGTATCATACTCTTCAAAATGGGATAGAAATAATATATGTATATATACTTACTAATTAGTATTATAAGTTAATTAATTATTAAATATATCAAGAGGATATTAGTATTATATAATAGGAAAATGGCAAGACTGTTGGCACTTGTGACACCTCCATGATAGTGTAACTAATTACTCTAAATTGTTACACCTTTATGAAAGGTGTTATTAAATACCGTAACCCTTTGCTAAAAAATGTTTCCAAATTTAAATATCATGACTTTTGGCTAAAAAGCGTCTAGAACCTTATAAATTGGCACGGTATATAACATAATATGACGATATTTAGAAAAACATAATCATATTCTATATTTAGTATTGCTGAATTTTTCTTAAAAAGTATCATCACATTACATAAGTTGGTAACATTTCTAAATATAACATTGCCAAGTAGAAAAATTTGGTGAAACTATTTTAAATTGTCAAGAAATATTCAAAATTACTAAACGTGTGATGATTTTTAACTATTATCGTCATATTTCATAAGTTAGTGATGCCTCTTAAAAAAAAAAAAAAAAAGCTAAATATAAAAAGTTAAAAACATAGGATCCTTCTCCAAAAAGCGGCACCAAGTATAAAAACATGGGAACGCTTCTCAAGAAAGTGTCTATAACGTAAAAAATAAAAAATAATAAAAATAAAAGTATATATATATATATATATATATATATATATATATATATATATATATATATATATATATATATATATATATTAAGGACATTCAAATAGTACAAGATCCTGTTTGACTGGTGTTAGCATGTAATTCATTAATGTACTGTATAATATAGTACAATATAATATAATATAATTTTAATGATACGACGTTTGAAAATATTGTATGCTAGTATATAATTTTATAATATTTTTTTTGGTTTAACTGTATGATATTATACAGTTTTATTATAAAAATGATATAATTATCCTCAAATTTTTAAAAATATAAATATTTTTATAATTATTAATAATTAAAAATAATAATTTTAATATTATTAAAAATAATATTAATATTTTCAAAATAATAAAATTTAATATTTATTTAATAAATATTAACTTAAAAATTTAATAAATAATTTAAACAATCATGATATAAATAAGTCTAAATATTACATCCATAATATTTAAACATTAATAAAAATAATTAAGTAATAGAGTAATGATAATTTATTATAGGTAGATAAATAATTATAAAATTAATTACAATAAAAAATAAAAATAATCAGGTTAAAACAGTAAAAGTAAAAATGAAAATTACGGAGAATCACCAATTTAGTAATTCTCAAAATTAGGTAAAACTATGATTTTTAAATTATGAATCAAAATCATAGAGTACAATAATATTAAAAGAATCATCATTCCAAACATTGTACTTCAAAAAATAATACATTATTGAATAATATCATAACATTAACCAAACAACCCCTAAGTTGGTGGTGCACTTGTAAAAGCGTCAATGAACTTTCTAAATAGCCATTCTTTGGAGTGGTGACGCTCACCAAGAAAGCATCACCAAGTAAATATGCTTATCGCCAACTAATTTTCGCAATTTAGCGATTTCTTTTGAAAATTCGTCAAGAAACTAACTCATTGCGAGATGTAACGTCGTCTCATTTTATTAACTATTGACGCTTATTAAAAAAAGCATCGTCAAGTGAATAAATTAGTGACACTAATTTAAAAACATCATTCAATTTTTTTTTCTTAATAACGCTTTTTAAAATAAAAGTCATACAAAATAGAAAAAAGCATTTATAAAAGTCATAAAAAATAGAAAAAAACATTCTCATATCATAAATGTGTTATAGAATTAGTTTACTAAAGATACGGGGTTTAGCTTATTTGTTATAAATTGCTTGATCAATGCAGCATGGTCAATAAATACAATGAGATTTTATCTATTAATCATTCAATTCTCTTTTATCTGTCACTTTTATATAAAATTTAAATCTATTACTTTTATATTTTAATATAATTTAATTTCATTTTTTAATTTATTTTTCTTTTTCAATAAAATTAAAATCAATTAGATTTAATTTTAATCACGTAATTTAATAATAAATTTAAATTTATTTATTATTTTTTAATTTTAATAAACTAACAAAAATAACAGATAAAAAACGGATAACGTATCTTATTATCCTTGCATATATATATATATATATATATATATATATATATATATATATATATATATATATATATATATATATATATATATAAACCTATCATGATAGAATATGAAGGGTTAATTTCTTCTTCAAACTCTTTTTAGAAGATCAAATTGTTTAAAAATTAATTATAATTATATAAATAATAAAAGAATTAAGTTATTTCTAGTAATGTGAAATTTTAAATTTGAAACCATATCCAGGTTGTTTCAAAATAATAAAAATTATGAATTTAAGTCCCTATTTTGGAGTTTTAGATATTGCAAAGCCATTGTAAAAATTCATATGTTGCTTGAAAAAACTGAAATTCACATCGAAATTTCATAAATAAATTGTCACTAATTAAACACAGATATCTGATATACATTAGTACTGGAATGATCAAATCCACGTCAGAATTTTATAAATAAAAAAAATAATAAATTGCCACTAATAGAAGATAAGAGAAAATGGAATCCAATTCTATAAAAGAAGAAAAAAATGTAAAAAAGAGAAAAAGTACAAAATATCCTTTAGATTCCATTTATTTTGGAGCAAAAATGCTTCTAACATAATGAAAATTGATATTAAAAATACCCATGTAAGTAATTTTCGTCAATTCTAAATTAAAAAATATAGCAAAATATGCCATTTTAATATTTGTTCAGTTTTACCTATTAAAAATTTGTTTACTGATTTGGCAAAATGTGCCACTGATGTGGCACGTTTTGCCATATGTCAACTTCACCTCAATGCCATGTCAATACTACCTCAGTGCCGAAAGTTACTTGTATACTCATTTTTGTACCAATCTCCATTTTTGCTTTAATATAAATGATAGGAAAAATTTAGGACCCTAAAAGAGAAAACATAATCTGCATTTTTGTACCTTTTTCCATGTAAAAATTTGACCGCTGTAAAACATTATTGAAAGCTCCTTGCATTTTCCATGTGCTGCTTGCAACCTTTGGAACCAAAATATTGAGAGCTGCGTTTCACCATTTTTCTGCACAAGTAACAATAGTGGTTTCGGCATGCCCAGCAGAATATGTGATTGTTATTCCCAACCTGTAAGATATACCAAAAACAATTTTATATCAACAACTTTACTGTATATGCCAAGAA
This sequence comes from Excoecaria agallocha, assembly GCA_037975025.1. Taxonomy (NCBI): domain Eukaryota; kingdom Viridiplantae; phylum Streptophyta; class Magnoliopsida; order Malpighiales; family Euphorbiaceae; genus Excoecaria; species Excoecaria agallocha. The sequence goes on from CM075810.1 coordinate 67,021,395, forward strand.
CATAAATCAGACTTGTGCACACAACCTACTAGGTAATTTGCATAATAGATCCTTCAACTTTATGCCTTGTAACACTAAAATCACTGAATTTCAATTTGTAACGCTAAAATCATCCAACTTTAATTACTGTCACTAAAAAATCCGATTTATAAATTTTTATTGGTTTCTTTTAGTTAATTGATGACATGGATAGTTTATTTTAACTGATATATCATAATCAAAATTAAGCCAACATTTTATTTTTTTCCCATCTCCAATAATTACAAGATTGTTAGGGTATTCATTCAGCATTTTTCAGCAGTTTGAATGGAAATGCGAGAAATTAAATACTAATTGAGCTTCGATTATGTAAGAGAAATTAAAGAAATTATCCTTGTCATTAGTTAAATGGAAGAAACTAATAGAACTTATTGTGCAAATTACCCGAACATATTATCAAGCTTTCTTAACTTTCACTGAAAATTATATAACTTAGAATAGATTTCCTGCAAATCGTTTCTGTTTCATGAGAAGGAAACAAGAATTATTTTGACTTAGGAAACCCTAACACCAAAATATGAACATTGGAAAAGCAGCTGATCTAGGCACCGAAGCAACAAAGAAAATATCTATGCAATTACAAATAGATTTTAGATATTCAACTTTTCCCAATACAAATAATACAATATCTATCCAAAGACTAGTCCGCCACTCACCTTTGCATTGAATTGACCATAATTAGGGCATGAGTGACCAGGCTCAGCAAAGTGGCAGTGCTGATTATTTTATGGCAAATTGTCCTTTGAAATCGGATCAAGATTTTAAGCAACAGAATAGCAGGGGAGCTTCTAATGCACCCCCATCTGGAAGAGGTAGAGGCAGAGGAAGGTTTGGATCAGCTCATCATGGATCTTAGTCCCAGAATATATCAGAAACAATTGATAGACCTTCTACTCAAATGGTTGCTAGACGGGCTTATGCCATGAAGGCTTGAGAGGAACAGGATGCTCCAGAAGTTATAGCTGGTACTTTTTCTCTTTATAATTGTAACATACATGCACTCATTGATCCTGGCTCTACTCACTCATATGTTTGTATTGGGGTTTCGAGTAGAGATAGATTTAAAACACAACAGTTAGATTTTGATGTATGTGTAACTGTCCATTGGGACATAGTATAATTGTTAATAAGGTGTGTAAAGACTGTCCTATAGCAGTTCAAGGGAGAGAGTTTCCAGCAGATTTGATTGTGTTGCCATTTTATGAGTTTGATGTAATTCTGGGAATGGATTGGTTATCCAAGCATCATGCAGTGGTAAATTATGAAATGAAAACGGTATCTTTCAGGGATGATGAAGGAAAGGAAGTGGTAGTAGAAGGCAATTATTCTAAGCTATCAACTAGTGTTATATCAGCAATGCAAGCTAGGAGTTGTCTTAGAAAAGGATGTAAAGCATTTTTAGCTTTAGTCCTTGACTCAAAAAGGGATATAGTGAAGCTTAAGAGTATACCGATTGTGAAAGAATTTTCAGAAGTATTTCCTGAGGAATTACCTGGTATTCCTCCAAAAAGAGATGTTGAGTTATCTATTGATTTGTTACCTGGTATAGCCCCGATCTCCAGGGCACCATACAGAATGGCTCCATCTGAATTAAAAGAGTTGAAGGTTCAATTACAGGAATTGTTAGACAAAGGCTTCATCGGACCTAGTGTGTCACTTTGGGGTGCTCCGATTTTATTTGTTAAGAAGAAGGACGGGTCTATGAGAATGTGTATCGATTATAAATAGTTGAACAAAGTGATTGTGAAGAACAAATATCCTTTTCCACAAATAGAGGATTTATTTGATCAGTTAAGTGGTGCTGGTGTTGTTTCAAAGATAGATTTGCGATGAGGATATTATCAACTCATAGTTAAAGATGGGGATGTTCCTAAGATTGCATTTAGAACTTGTTATAGGCATTATGAATTTTTAGTCATGCCATTTGGGTTGACTAATGCTCTTACTGCATTCATAAATCTCATGAATAGGGTATTCAGACCCTACTTGGATCGATTTGTTGTAGTGTTTATTGATGACATATTAATTTACTCCAGAAATGAAGCTGAACATGCTGAACATCTGAGAATTGTATTGCAAACTTTGAAAGAAAATGAGTTGTTTGCCAAATTGAGTAAATGTGACTTCTGGCTTAAGGAAGTTTCTTTCCTAGGTCATGTTGTATCTGCTGAAGGTGTTAGGGTTGATCCAAATAAAATTGAAGCTATTGTTAATTAGAGACAACCCAGGAATGTACATGAAATTAGAAGTTTTCTTGGGTTGACAGGCTACTATCGTCGTTTTGTGAAGGATTTTTCTGTCATTGCTTCACCCCTCACTAAGCTGTTAAGAAAGAATACTAAGTTTGAATGGTCTGATCATTGTCAAACAAGCTTTGAAAGGTTGAAAAAGATGTTGACTGAAGCTCTAGTGTTGACTCAACCTGTGTCAGGGAAAGAGTATGCAATGTACAGTGATGCTTCTAAGGTTGGTTTGGATTGTGTATTAATGCAAGATGGTAAAGTTGTAGCTTATGCATCTAAACAGTTGAAACTACATGGACAGAACTACTCGACTCATGATCTAGAATTGGCAGCTATGGGATTTGCTTTAAAGATTTGGCGACATTACTTGTATGGGGACAAATGCAGGATTTATATTGATCATAAAAGCCTCAAGTACTTGCTTACTCAGAAAGAATTTAATTTGAGGCAGAGAAGATGGTTGGAACTATTCAAAGATTATGATTGTATAGTTGACTACCACCCAGGAAAAGTGAATGTGGTTGCTGATGCCTTGAGTCGTAAGTCAATGGCAGTATTGATGTTAAAACAGTACAGATGGAAATTTGCTTCGGATGGTGCTTTACTAGCACAGCTTAAAGTTAGGCCCATGGTTAAGCAGACAATGATTAATGCTCAGAAGGATGATGTAAAGTTACAACAGATTGTTAAAGCAGGTTGTGAAAGTGATCAATCAGATTTTTCAGTGAAAAAAGATGGTGGTGCATACTACAATAACAGGTTGTGTATTCCTGATGACAAAGAAGTGAAAAGAATATTGTTGCATGAAGCACATAATACTGCATTTACTATGCATCCAGGTGGGAACAAGATGTATCAAGAGTTGAAATAGTTTTACTGGTAGCCTGGCATGAAGAAGGATATTGTTGATTATGTTTCTAAATGTCTAACATGTCAGCAAGTGAAAGCAGAACATTAGTTTCCTTCAGGTCTCCTGAATCCCATTCCGATTTCACAGTGGAAGTGGGAAGACATTACCATGGATTTTGTTATTGGTTTGCCTATTTCTCAAAGAAAATATGATGTTGTTTGGGTAATAGTGGATATGTAACACCCTTATCCCTCCTTAAATTGTACCGGCGTACCGAAGACTGGAATTTTTTTTTCTATACCTAAAAACCTTATCGATATTTATTTAATCAATAATTAAATTTCGCCGATGACTTATAACTGTCCAATTTACTATGCACCTAATAAAAATTTTGCAATATAACGGCTGTACATAGTACTAGCCCCCTGAAAAGCAGATAATTCCCACAGCCTCTCAGAGGCACAACAATCAAAAATACAGTCATATACATTCATTTCATCCATTTCATTTGTTCACAATCCAATACTCTTTAGTACAATAACTTCTGTTTACATTACATAACCATAAGTAAAACTTGTACTCATATATTTATATATATACATGCCAAAATTATACAACTAGAGCAATCTAAAAGAAATCCTGCAGTCTGAATTCTTGCTCCAGCTCCTGTTTACCTGCGCGCAGTAAAACTACACGCTGAGCACTCAATATGCTCAGTGGTGACTAACAATCGATACATTTCCTAACATTTTCATTTTTATTCTTAAATATTAGCATATAAATATGAACATAATTATAAAATCAATTATTATCACTTTTAAGCAACAACCTAACATTTTCTATAAGGTTATTCAATTTAGTCACATAATTACAATTTTGCCATTATAGGCTCAATGATAATCTTTAAATTGATAACTAAAGTCATTTACATTTCTTTACACTTAATTTGTCAATTATGAGCAAAATTACATTTTAGTCCTTGTTGTCCATAAAATTCACTTTTTAATTAATTTAATTATTATCTGACTGTTTTATCCTTAATTAATCAATTCTCACTTAATTTACTATCTTTTTACACTTTTTGAGAAAATTACCATTTTGCCCTTAAACTTTCTTTTTCTTTCATTATGGTCCTTTTTCACTTTCTTTTCCTACTTTTTATTGTCTTTTCATTTCTTTCTCAATTTATTACCATTATGCCCCTAGTACAGATTCGGCAACAAATCTCAGACCGAATACACGGAACATGGACCCCACGGGCCCCACTAAAAAGAGAAATGATTCCCAAGGAACCATTTTCAGAACACTGCACTTTTCACTGTCACATTAACACTTAAGCTATGGAGATCAATGATCCTACCCATAGCAAAGCAAGTCGCCATGACCTGCACCGCGGTAAAGGGTGTTCCTATGGCTAGCCAACTATATCCAAAACTAGTTTTTACTGCCAGACTAATTCTAAGGGCACAGGAATAATTACGTTATTAATTCTTTTCAAGTCCGAAAAATTCAATAATTGACTTTTTATTTCTTTTTGTTAACATTAATTTAATTTCACATAACTTAACCAATTTCACTATTTTTATGCAATTATTAACCAATAATTCAATTATTTTCAATATACATAATAACATTAAATTCTAAATAAAATCACGATAATTTCAATAAATGCTAATAAAATTTATTTATGCATTATTTTTTATTTATTATCATTTTTCATTAAAATAATCAATTAATTCACTATAAATCACAACTTTTACTATATACATACACTATAAATACTCTTAAAAATTCCCAAATTAATTCCAAAAATTCTCTAAAAATTTATGGACATTAATTTTCATGTCTACTATTAATTTAAGCTAACAATTATTATTTTTGTGCAATTTCTCACTATATACCCTAATGAAGAAATTCGGCCAACCCACTTCCTCTTCCTAAAAATTTTATTTCTTTCATTTACATCTTCCATTCATCATTTCTCTCACTTAATTACAATTACCCTAACATATTTGCATCAATTAATAACTTTAAATATTTTTGTCCTAATTACATAATTAAGAAAAAATTCATAACTTAGAAAATGTAAAGATTTATTAGTCACTTATAATTTTTTCTTCAATTAGGGAGTCTAGGCTTCCTTTTCCTTGCCTTTGCTTTTGGAAAAACTCCCCTCAATTTGCTCACCTACATAGGCAGCCCATTTAAGCTTAGATTTCTTCATTTTCTTATTCTCAAATGCAAAAAACAACCTCATAATCATAATCTACACCCAAAAATCTATGGAAAACCACTAAGAAATCAATTCAAAACATTAAAATTATCAAGCTCCAACTTACCCCTCTTTCTTTCTTTCCTTGATTTCTTCACTTCCTTTGCCCAAATCAAATAAGTGAAGCTATTTTAGTGTATTAGAGGGATGGAACTACAATTCCTAACTTGGAATTTAAGAGAAATATTAAGTGGTTAAGAAGCAAAAGAGAGGGAGAGAAGAGTGAAGGATATTCGGCCAAGGAGGAGGAAGAAGGAGACACAGGAAAAATCTGGAGTTTTCTCCAGAAATTCAGCCTTTAAATACCTCCATATTGGGCCCAAAATTAGGCTAGAATAATGGGCTTTGCCCATTTAACTTAAAAGGCCCAATTTAGGCCCTTAAAGGCCCAATTAAAATTCTCTCTCTTCCAGCCATCAAATCACTCCAAAAATAATTTCATCACTCTTATCACATCAAAAATAGCTAACACGCAAATTTTTGGCTCAATCGGAGTTCTTTATCGGTCCGATTTAAACTTATCGGTCCGATTTGACAACTGCCGGTGTCACCGAAAAATTCCATTCTCATCACTAAAATATTCTACACAAAAATTCATGTAGGCAGGCAAAATATGACAATATTCGGAGTTCGTTTACTATTTTTAATCGTTTACACAAAATCAAGTCACCTTCCCTAGCAGGGAAATTGACTCGATAACTTTTTAGTATTTTTGACCTTTGGAGGCCCATTTGACCTCAATTTCACTTCAAATTTCAACTCCGGACTCACTATGACCAATACTTTCCGATGGTCCAATAAAATATTTTTGAGTTTTGGGTGTCCTTTCGAGCCCGAAAAGCACTATTCACCATCGAAAAGTACTGTTCACGGCTGACCCGGTGTTGAGGCCGTTACATTTCTCCCCTACTAAAAGAAATTTCGTCCTCGAAATTTACCTGAACTGAAAAGTAGAGGATAACGCTGTCTCATCATTGCTTCGGGTTCCCATGTTGCTTCTTCGACATTATGGTGATGCCATAGGACTTTCACCAAAGGAATCTGTTTGTTTCGAAGCTGTCGGACTTCCCTAGCCAAAATCTTTACTGGCCTTTCTTCATAACTCATGTCAGTCTGAACTTGAATTTCTTCTGGTGTTATTACATGGCTCGGATCAGACCTGTATCTTCGGAGCATGGACACATGGAATACATCATGTATCTTCTCCAAAGCAGATGGCAGTTTCAATCTATAGGCCACGGGACCCACTCGTTGAAGTACCTCATATGGACCAATGAATCTAGGGCTTAACTTGCCCTTCTTCCCAAATCTCAGAACTTTTTTCCAAGGAGATACCTTCCAAAAGACCTTATCTCCGACCTGGAACTCGATATCTTTTCTTTTCAGATCTGCATAAGACTTCTGATGATCCATTGCTTCCTTTAGTCTGTTTTTAATGATCTGGACCTTTTCTTCAGAGTCACGAATCAAATCCGAACCCAAAAGCTTTCTTTCACTCAATTCAGTCCAGTACAAAGGAGTCCTGCACTTCCTACCATACAATGCTTCAAATGGAGCCATTTTCAAACTGGATTGATAGCTGTTGTTGTAGGCGAACTCAGCTAATGGCAAATGTTTTTCCCAATTAGTACCAAACTCTAGGACACAACACTGAAGCATATCCTCTAATATCTGAATCACCCGTTCGGATTGTCCATCAGTTTGAGGGTGAAAAGTCGTGCTGAGGCGAAGTCTAGTACCCAGAGCATCTTGAAAACTCTTCCAGAAGTGAGAAGTAAACCTGGGATCCCTGTCTGACACAATGGATGCAGGCACTCCATGTAATCTAACTACTTCCTTTATATAGAGTTCTGCCAGTCGGGTCAAAGAGAAATCCATCCGAACTGGCAAGAAGTGAGCTGATTTGGTGAGGCGATCGACTATTACCCAAATGGCATCATGTTTCCACTGAGTCATAGGTAGCCCAGTCACAAAGTCCATGGTTACTTGATCCCACTTCCACTCTGGAATAACAAGTGGTTGAAGTAGCCCAGAAGGTACTTGATGTTCTGCTTTTACCTGTTGACATGTCAGGCATTTACCCACGGATTCAGTTACATCCCGTTTCATACCTGGCCACCAATAGTAGATTTTCAAATCCTGGTACATTTTGTTACTCCCAGGATGCATAGCATAGCTACTATGGTGTGCTTCTGTCAGAATCTCTTTCTTCAATTCTTCCTGAGCTGGCACATAAAGTTTTCCTTTGAAATAAAGGCTTCCATCGTTTGACAATGAATAGTCACTTTCACTGTTATGCTGTAGCTTTTCCACAATAGCCTTTAGTTTGTCATCTTCTTTCTGGGCCGCTTTCACTTGATGTACAAAATCTGGTTTAACTCGTAGTTCAGCTATTATAGCTCCATCTGTAGCCAAACTTAAGCTGGTGTTCATTGCCCGAAGAGCTGCAAAGATTACTATTAGTCATTTACACTTATCAATGCCTTGCACAAATTCATTTCAAAACATTAACATTACCTGACATAAATTTTCTGCTGAGCGCATCAGCCACTACATTTGCTTTTCCTGGATGGTAGTCGATGTAGCAATCATAGTCTTTGATCAACTCCAACTAGCGTCTCTGTCTAAGATTGAGTTCTTTCTGGGTAAGCAAATACTTTAAACTCTTGTGATCTGAGTAAATGTAGCATCTTTCTCCATATAAGTAATGCCTCCATATCTTTAATGCAAAAACAATGGCTGCTAACTCTAGATCATGAGTAGGATAATTTTTCTCATGAGTCTTGAGTTGCCGAGAAGCATAAGTTATCACCTTACCTTCTTGCATCAGAACGCAGCCTAGCCCATTCTTGGAAGCATCACTGTAAATAACAAAATCCTTGCCTGACTCAGGTTGAGTAAGTATAGGAGCTTCTGTCAACATCGTCTTTAACTTCTCAAAACACTCTTGGCACTTGTCAGTCCACATAAATTTGACATTTTTCTGTAGCAGTCTTGTCATAGGAACTGCAATGGTGGAGAAGCCCTTGATAAATCTCCTATAGTATCCAGCTAAACCCAGAAAACTTCGCACTTCGGTTACATTCTTGGGTGGCTTCCACTGAAGGATTGCTTCAATCTTTGAAGGATCTACTTCAATACCCTCTGATGAGATAACATGACCCAAAAAGGGTACTTCATTCAGCCAAAAGTCACATTTGCTAAATTTGGCATAAAGCTGCTTTTCTCTCAATGTCTGCAATACAATCCTCAGATGTTTATCATGCTCTTCTGGGGTCTTAGAATACACCAGTATGTCATCAATGAAGACCACCACAAAATGATCCAAGTAGGGGTGAAAAACTCTGTTCATCATGTCCATAAAAGCTGCTGGCGCATTTGTAAGCCCAAATGGCATGACCAAAAACTCATAATGGCCATACCTAGTACAGAAAGCAGTCTTAGGCACATCAGTTTCTTTTACCCCCATTTGATAATAGCCCGATCTCAGATCTATCTTAGAGAAGACACCCGCTCCCTTAAGCTGATCAAACAAATCTTCAATGCGAGAAAGGGGATACTTGTTCTTGACTGTCACTTTATTTAGTTGCTGGTAATCTATACACAGTCGAAGAGTCCCATCCTTTTTCTTTACAAATAGGACAGGTGCTCCCCAAGGAGAAGTGCTAGGTCTGATAAATCCCTTTTCGAGCAACTCCTGAAGCTGAATCTTTAACTCTTTCAATTCTGCAGGTGCCATTCTATACGGAGCAATAGAGATAGGAGCAGTACCAGGAGTGACCTCAATGGAGAATTCCACTTCTCTATCAGGTGGTAAGCCTGGAAGCTCATCCGGGAACACATCCTGGAACTCCCTAACTGTAGGCACATCTAACACCTTTAAACTATCCTTCTTCACCTCCACTGCAAAACACATATATGCTTCACAGCCTTTTCTGATCAATCTTTTTGCTGCAGTAGTTGATATCAACTCCGACAAAAAGTCAGATCTCGCACCCACAATAGTGATGTCATCACCATTCTGAAGCTGTAATGTAACCCTTTTCTTTCTGCACTCGACAGTCGCTTGGTGGGCGGATAGCCAATCCATCCCAAGAATTAAATCAAACTCACGGAAGGGCAATTCGATAAGATTTGCCAGGAATACATGTCCCTGGACACTGATAGGACACTGTCTATATACCTTATTCACTACCACACTATGCCCCAGAGGATTACTCACCAAGATGTCCTGGTCCAAGTAGGCCTCTTTCATCCCTTTACCCCATGCCAATTCTGTGCTAATATAGGAATGGGTGGATCCAGGATCTATCAATGCATATACAGAGTCAGATAATAGAATGAACTTACCCACAATCACATCAGGAGCATCCTCCTCTTCACGAGCTCTCACAGCATATGTTTGTCCCCCTGATCGCCTCTGTCCCTAAGACGACTGGCCAACTGGTCTGGAGGCTGACGGATTAGGGGCTGCTCCCCTACCACGGCCACGTGGTGCAGAAGATCCAGTACCGGAAGCTGGTGAAGCTACTGAAGCAGTCTGTATCATGGGACAATCTTTGATCTGGTGATCTCGGGACCCACACTTGAAACAGGCTCCTGTCAGAAATCTGCACTCCCCAGGGTGTATCCTGCCACAATGCTCACACTGTACTGCTGACCCACTATCTTTGCCTCGGGGTGCACTAGATGTCGTGGTGGCAGTAGACTTGCCACGGGAGGCACTACCCTATCCTCTGCCTGCTGGTGAATGACCCTGAGGTGCCTGTTGACCCTTTTGCTTTTTACTCTGTCCTGACTTTCCACTGCTCTGTCCCTGCTTCGTCTTTTGCTAAAATCGGGACTGCCTCTCTGCTTGCTCAACCTGAGTAGTTTCTAACTTGAGAGCTGCATCAATCATAGTTCTCAAATCTGGGTATTTCTGGGCCCCAATGATCTGCCTCAACTCAGTATGCAGTCCCCTCTCAAATCGCTGACATAATCTCTCTTCTGTAGCCAAGCCCTCATCTAAATAAGCGCTCAAGCGCTCAAACTCTCTATCATACTCAGTTACTGTACGGTTTCCTTGTCTCAGCCTCCAAAAAGCATCTTGCATAGCAAGCCTGTATTCAGACCCAACATATTTCTTCTCAAACTGATCAATGAAGAACTTCCAATTCAGACGGTCGGTAGGTGTATGTCTTCGAACTGAGTCCCACCAAATAAAAGCTGAACTCTGAAGCAAGGCTATAATACCCTCAAGCTTCTCTTCTTCCGAACTATGGGTAATTTCAAACAATCTCTTTATTTTAAAAAGCCACGCCTCAGCAGCTGCTGGCGTCAAAGGGTCCTCACCTGAAAAATCCTCTGCTCCCAGTCTTTTCAACTGCTCCAATATAGGTCTTCTTCTAGGCGGAGCAGGCTGCTGAACCTGTATCACTGGTGCCGGTGCTTGAACCTGTGCAGCCTGAAGTCGCTGCTGGATATAATCTGACATCAGGTTAAGGAAATCCAGCTGAGGAGGAGGAGGAGGAGGAGGCGCTACTGGTGGAGGTGCCTGCTGCGATGGAACCTCCTGTTGCCCCATATTACTTGAGGCCTCACTCCTGTCATCGCCTGCCTCACGGCTCGGCTCTCCAGACATCTCTTCACTATAAAAAAGAAAGGAGCAAGAATTCATTAATTCCAAAATAACTTCTCAAAATAACAATTGGCATGTATATAATCAATTTAAATCAAACATTGCACCCACTCCGATCTTAGAACCGTCTAAACCACAGCTCTGATACCACAAATTGTAACACCCTTATTCCTCCTTAAATTGTATCGGCGTACCGAAGATCGGAAATTTTTTTTTTCTATACCTAAAAACCTTATCGATATTTATTTAATCAATAATTAAATTTCGCCGCTGACTTATAACTGTCCAATTTATTATGCACCTAATAAAAATTTTGCAATATAACGGCTGTACATAGTACTAGCCCCCTGAAAAGCAGACAATTCTCACAGCCTCTCAGAGGCACAACAATCAAAAATACAGCCATATACATTCATTTCATCCATTTCATTTGTTCACAATCCAATACTCTTTAGTACAATAACTTCTGTTTACATTACATAACCATAAGTAAAACTTGTACTCATATATTTATATATATACATGCCAAAATTATACAACTAGAGCAATCTAAAAGAAATCCTGCAGTCTGAATTCTTGCTCCAGCTCCTGTTTACCTGCGCGCAGTAAAACTACACGCTGAGCACTCAATATGCTCAGTGGTGACTAACAATCGATACATTTCCTAACATTTTCATTTTTATTCTTAAATATTAGCATATAAATATGAACATAATTATAAAATCAATTATTATCACCTTTAAGCAACAACCTAACATTTTCTATAAGGTTATTCAATTTAGTCACATAATTACAATTTTGCCATTATAGGCTCAATGATAATCTTTAAATTGATAACTAAAGTCATTTACATTTCTTTACACTTAATTTGTCAATTATGAGCAAAATTACATTTTAGTCCTTGTTGTCCATAAAATTCACTTTTTAATTAATTTAACTATTATCTGACTGTTTTATCCTTAATTAATCAATTCTCACTTAATTTACTATCTTTTTACACTTTTTGGGAAAATTACCATTTTGCCCCTAAACTTTCTTTTTCTTTCATTATGGTCCTTTTTCACTTTCTTTTCCTACTTTTTATTGTCTTTTCATTTCTTTCTCAATTTATTACCATTATGCCCCTAGTACAGATTCGGCAACAAATCTCAGACCGGATACACGGAACATGGACCCCACGGGCCCCACTAAAAAGAGAAATAATTCCCAAGGAACCATTCTCAAAACACTGCACTTTTCACTGTCACATTAACACTTAAGCTATGGAGATCAATGATCCTACCCATAGCAAAGCAAGTCGCCATGACCTGCACCACGGTAAAGGGTGTTCCTGTGGCTAGCCAACTATATCCAAAACTAGTTTTTACTGCCAGACTAATTCTAAGAGCACAGGAATAATTACGTTATTAATTCTTTTCAAGTCCGAAAAATTCAATAATTGACTTTTTATTTCTTTTTGTTAACATTAATTTAATTTCACATAACTTAACCAATTTCACTATTTTTATGCAATTATTAACCAATAATTCAATTATTTTCAATATACATAATAACATTAAATTCTAAATAAAATCACGATAATTTCAATAAATGCCAATAAAATTTATTTATGCATTATTTTTTTATTTATTATCATTTTTCATTAAAATAATCAATTAATTCACTATAAATCACAACTTTTACTATATACATACACTATAAATACTCTTAAAAATTCCTAAATTAATTCCAAAAATTCTCTAAAAATTCATGGACATTAATTTTCATGTCTACTATTAATTTAAGCTAACAATTATTATTTTTGTGCAATTTCTCACTATATACCCTAATGAAGAAATTCAGCCAACCCACTTCCTCTTCCTAAAAAATTTATTTCTTTCATTTACATCTTCCATTCATCATTTCTCTCACTTAATTACAATTACCCTAACATATTTGCATCAATTAACAACTTTAAATATTTTTGTCCTAATTACATAATTAAGAAAAAATTCATAACTTAGAAAATGTAAAGATTTATTAGTCACTTACAATTTTTTCTTCAATTAGGGAGTCTAGGCTTCCTTTCCCTTGCCTTTGCTTTTGGAAAAACTCCCCTCAATTTGCTCACCTACATAGGCAGCCCATTTAAGCTTAGATTTCTTCATTTTCTTGTTCTCAAATGCAAAAACCAACCTCATAATCATAATCTACACCCAAAAATCTATGGAAAACCACTAAGAAATCAATTTAAAACATTAAAATTATCAAGCTCCAACTTACCCCTCTTTCTTTCTTTCCTTGATTTCTTCACTTCCTTTGCCCAAATCAACTAAGTGAAGCTATTTTAGTGTATTAGAGGGATGGAACTACAATTCCTAACTTGGAATTTAAGAGAAATATTAAGTGGTTAAGAAGCAAAAGAGAGGGAGAGAAGAGTGAAGGATATTCGGCCAAGGAGGAGGAAGAAGGAGACACAGGAAAAATCTGGAGTTTTCTCCAGAAATTCAGCCTTTAAATACCTCCATATTGGGCCCAAAATTGGGCTAGAATAATGGGCTTTGCCCATTTAACTTAAAAGGCCCAATTTAGGCCCTTAAAGGCCCAATTAAAATTCTCTCTCTTCCAGCCATCAAATCACTCCAAAAATAATTCCATCACTTTTATCACATCAAAAATAGCTAACACGCAAATTTTTGGCTCAATCGAAGTTCGTTATCGGTCCGATTCAAACTTATCAGTCCGATTCGACAACTGCCGGTGTCACCGAAAAATTCCATTCTCATCACTAAAATATTCTACACAAAAATTCATGTAGGCAGGCAAAATATGGCAATATTCGGAGTTCGTTTACTATTTTTAATCGTTTACACAAAATCAAGTCACCTTCCCTACCAGGGAAATTGACTAGCTAACTTTTTAGTATTTTTGACCTTTGGAGGTCTATTTGACCTCAATTTCACTTCAAATTTCAACTCCGGACTCACTATGACCAATACTTTCCGATGGTCCAATAAAATATTTTTGAGTTTCGGGTGTCCTTTCGGGCCCGGAAAGCACTATTTACCATCGGAAAGTACTGTTCACGGTTGACCCGGTGTTGAGGCCGTTACAGGATAAGTTAAAAAAAGTAGCTCACTTTTTACCGTTCCGAACAGATTATTCCATGGATAGGCTAGCAAAATTATATGTGAATGAGATTGTACGGCTACATGGTATACCTGTATCTATAATTTCGGATCGAGATCCAAGGTTTACATCGAGATTTTGACAGAGTCTACAACAAGCTTTAGGAATACAGCTCAAGTACAGTATAACATTTCATCCTCAAATGGATGGGCAATCCGAAAAGGTTATTCAGATTCTCGAAGATATGACAAGGGGATGTGCTTTGGAGTTTTCTGAAAGTTGGGATAAATATGTAGCCTTAATAGAATTTACTTATAATAACAACTATCAGAAGAGTATTCAAATGGCACCATATGAGGTTTTGTATGGCAGGAAATATAGAACTCCAGTCTGCTGGATTGAGTTGACTGAATGTAAGTTAATTGGTCCTGACCTTGTTAGAGATACAAAAGAAAAAGTTCAAGTTATCAAGTAGAGGCTGAAAGAAGCAAGTGACAGGCAGAAATCATATGCTGACTTGAAAAGAAAGGATATCGAGTATTAGGTGGGTGACAAAGTATTTTTGAAGGTATCTCCCTGGAGAAAAGTGCTTAGATTTGGAAAAAAGGGAAAACTTAGTCCGAGATTCATTGGTCCATATGAAATTCTTCAAAGAGTCGGACCAGTGGCTTACAGGTTGGCTCTTCCTATGGAATTAGCCAAGCTTCATGATGTGTTTCCTGTGTCCATGCTTCGAAGATATCATTCTGATGAATCTCATAAGTTACAAGTTCAAGATATTCAATTGCAGCCGAATTTCACGTATGATGAGGAACCGAAGGAAATCCTGGCTAGAAAAATCAGGCAATTGAGGAACAAGCAGATCCCTCTAGTTAAAGTATTCTGGCAATATTATGGTGTACAAGAAGTAACTTGGGAGCTAGAGGCAGCCATGAAAAAAGCAATATCCTCAATTATTTAAATCAGGTATGAATTTCGAGGACGCAATTCCTTAAGAGGGAGAGATTTGTGAGGCCCCTAAATGACCCTAATTGAAATTTTCATGATTTGAGTAGGATTTATTTGATTAAATTAAATTAAAAATGAAAATTTCGCATAAGTATGGGTCAAGTGATAAATTATTGTGTTATTATATTATTTGCATGAAAATAAAATTTAATGTTATAGTTTAAAAATACTCAAGGGTATAATTGAAGTATAAAGTATTAATTTGGATTAAATTTGTAATTACGACATCTTTAGGGGTAAATGTGAATAAATGAATAATTGAGGTGTTAATTTAAGAGAAGGAATAAATGGAAAGGTTGATTTAAGAAAAAGAGTTAGTGGAGGGGTCACTTTATAGCATGCATAAAGGTGTGTGGTATTTATGTGACATGCAAAATCTAGAGGGAGTAAAAGGGAAGTTTGCCACTCATATAAATAGAAAGAAGTTAGTGGGAGAGAGAAAAGAAAGACATTTTCTGTTGTCTTTGTTAACTTGGATGGCATCTCCCTCTCAAATCCTTTTCATCTTTGTTCTATTCTCGGTGAAGATAAAACCTTTTACCTCAATTTTATTTTCAAGAGTTGGATGCATGTGATATGTTATGAGATAATCTTTGAACTCAATTTCTAAGGTAAGAAGAAATTAAACATTCTCATCTCCTTCTCCTTCTTTTTGAATGGAAAGATTGTACACTTTGATGGAAAGTGGAATTCTAGATTTTAATACAAAATAATATGTGCCTTGTTGTAGAGGAAGATTGTAGTAAGAAGAATAAGGGCAAAGGAGTTGTGAAGGAGTAGAGATTTTGGTTGTTTCGGCTAAGGTATGGGATAGGACTCATCTTGCATGCATGTGAATATTAATTATATCATTAAGGTGCATATGTGTGATAGATTGAATAATTGGGTTGAGGTATGAAATTAGAATTTGTTACAATAGGTGTTACATGAGGAATTGATGAAACTATTGACTATAATTTAGCCATAAAAATGAGTTAGGGACCTTAAATTAAAGCCATGTTAATTTCAATAGTTCCACAAGAGTTATATGTATAAAATTGTAGTTGAAAAATAGCACTAATTTGGCCTCTAAATTATCCCTATATTGATTGAATGTTAGATGCATTTTTTATTCCAATTTTGGAATAGCTTGGGGTATAATATTTATAATTGATTGTACAATGATCAGAATGACATGAGGTTAATTCCTACTTAAAATATACTTCCAAACTTACAATTTATATGAGGAAAGAAAAGTCTAATAATGCCTATAAGATTGCCTAATTTTCACTTGAAATTGGAAATCTTGTGTTGCCTACTATAATGAACAGCCTTTAGTAAATTCCGTATATCTTGAGTTCTAAAAATGATATTGTAGATATTTTTAATGTTTTAGGAACTAGAAATATAGGGTAACAATGTTGTAGAAGACCATTTTTGCTGAAAATTCCATTTGGAAGGTCTAAAATAATGTACAAAGTGAATTAGAAAACTGTCTCGTAGAAATTTCCTTAAGGCATCAGTGGCAATCGCGGCCGAGACAATTTGTCTCAGCCGTGGCCACCTTCTGATGTCAATTTTGATGGAATATGACATGGTATGATAATCATGATAGCACAGCGGAAAAACAAAAATTTTATCATACATACCATACATATCCAAAGATAGAATCGAAACATGCAATTTTAGGGTTATCGAACTTACAACTTTTGATGCCTTTTAAAACTTTTATTCCGATGATGACCAGCAACAAAGATGGCTTTGTCCGCCTTAGATCTCGATCACCAATGCCAAGGAATAGCCTTTTGCGCCACTCCCTCTATTCTCACACACACAATTACACCGTCGGCTTAAAAACGAGATTGCTAGATCTCTTTTTCGATATTGTGTAAGGGTTATAGTTTGAAGCTACAAAACTTGATTTTGTACTTCTTTAGATTGTTATTACTGCTTAATCACACAAGAGAATGAGGAACAATCCTTTCTCCTTGTGAAAAATTGAACAAAAGAATTAAGAGAGAGAGAGTCACTATTCACGAGTTACTATTCATGCCACCAAAAATTGGGTTTAGGGTTTTATTTCTTTTAATATATATACTTATCCTTTGGCAAGTCATTAATCTGAATTCAACTATCCTAAGATAATTAATTCAAACTCTATCACTTCCTAAAGATAAGTAATATATTTTGAATTAAACTCCTTTGAATTTAAATTCAAATTTGAAATAAAACATAAGACATTTAAATAAATGAAATCACTTAATTTAAATATATAGCATGTGCCGAAATTCCTTGATTTCCCTCTTGGAATTTCGGCCACATCATTAAATATATAAGTGATTTAATTTAATTTAAATTCCTTTAGGCTTTAATATTCAATTAACTTAATTAACACAAGATAATTAATTAATTGAAATTAAACCTTATGGGTTGAATTTCTCTCTCTCATGGACCAAAGCCCAATAGCAATATTATAACCCATTATATACATTAATTTGACTTTAATTAAAAGCCCAAATTAATGTCCAATACTTAATTTAAATATTTTAAGCCCAATGCTTTGTGTGCGATCCTATAGGTCCATTTAATGTTGGCAATGAATTAATAAATTAATTCAAAGGCTATATATATTCTCTAGCAAGATATTATAGCATTCCAAATTAAACGAAAATGCATATGGCATTTGGTGACCTAATACAATTTCGCATAGTCCCTTACCCATAAATATCAGAATTAATATAAGGCATGGAACTAGTCATCCTTATATACATTAATTCATTTCTTGATATTCCAATGACACTGAATTCTCAGATAAATAATGATTACTCATTATTTCATCTCGGTATGGCCATACACTTCTCAGTTCACTGATCAAGTGGTCGGTGATATTTTTCTCTCTTATTGAGAGGGGTAATCCCTTCACTTCTCTCATGCTCTCTAACATGAATCAGTGCATACCCAATCATACCCGTACTTGTCACTCTGTTACGAGCACGTTAGGTGTATGTCAAAGTACACAGTAATTCATAAAGAGTTTCATAGAGATTTCAGGTCTAAGAACTCCGATACAAAACTTGCATATGAGAAACACTTATGACTTATACCATGTAGTGTTCTCATGAGCGGATCGTATCCAGATACCATGTTCTTTAACATGTATCTATGATCTCTAATTGACACTCTTGTCCTAATGATCCGTAAGACAGAACTCATAAGATCAGAGAGAGCATACTAGTCTTAATTCATTTGTTATTCCCATAACAATGACTGACTAGGGATATTTAGAATGATGTCTCATTTGTTTCAAGGTCTTACAATCCATGTGCCTCACACATGATAACTTAAACCGAAACAACACTCTTGGATAGTTTTATCAATTGATATGCACAGGAATACAAAGGATAAAACAAATGCCTCATTTTATTAATTTCAAGTATTTCGTTACAATGTATTGGGGCTAGGGCTTACACTAACAAATTTCAGCCTTTAGACATGGCTGGGACCAATTGCCTCAGCCGTGGCCTTTTCCTTTTGAAGTTTAATGCAGTTTTTAGCCCCATCCAATACCAACACTTACCCTAACCTTTTGAAACACATCTAAAGTATGTTAAAACATGTAATTTGATTTAAAATATGGCATTAATTTGTGAGTTTAGAACATTTTAAAATATAAATAAGAAAGTTATATGGTTAATAGCAACACATGAGATTAATTTGATGATTTATAAAAACAAAGTTATGAAGATATGTTGTCACTATATATTTTGGAACTCTAGTTGACGTACATGAATTTATGAAAGTATGATTTTATAAAATGATCATTGATCCTATATGAATGACAACATGATTGTAATATGATGTGTTGCCTAAAGAATAGCATGTTTAGGTATAAGTTTATGATGAGAGGTATGTTCAATCACTGACACTTGAACTTTTACATGTGTGTATAAATGCATGTTTATGTAGTAGAAAATTTTGTACTATAATATGAACATATACGTGTACAGGGTGTCTGATATAATACAAGCATGATATATTAAATGAACATGAAAAACTGTATTGCTTGCTACTACAGTTTAATTGTGGATAGATAGGCGCCTATAGGGAATTGCAGCTACCACAATCAACCTTTTTAGGTCTACAGTATAGTTGATCCTACTGGATCTTGCACAACCCTTTTGGGTTGTTGCTTGACCCTTTTGGGTCCTTGACCGGGCCATAGTACAGTTGGGCCTGATTGGGTCCATAGTGTTGATATCTTCGAATATCCACCGTTTGATACCCTCGGGTATCCATCGATCCCGTTATCCACTCTTAGAACCTAAGCAGGCTAAAGTAAAGCATTATTGTTTCATAGTTAATCACAGTATGAACTATACATATGATATATGATTTATCATGTTTAACAGTGGTTCTTTAAGCATGTATTGGTATCTGTTTACATTATATACAGATCTCATTATGAATTTTATGTATTCGAGTATGCTGAATTAATTGAAGGGTTATCTTATTGTGTAAGCTATTATACTTTATCTTTTAGTTTTTCCTGACATGTAAATATTATTAATATTCAATTATTTTGTACATCCTATATTTCTGACGACCACTGTGAGTGGTTGTCTTTCATGTTTAGAATCTCCACTAAGTTGTATAGTTTAGCACGGGTTATTTTGATCCGTGTAGGTTTTTGGTAGTCAAGGCTTTTGCTTAGGAACTTTTTCTGCATCAGGACAGGCCAACACCAGTCTATAGAAGATGTAGGAAATTTTGATAAATTTTGTTTAGTTCCTTACATGTTTAATATGTATAAGGTTTGTAATATATATATATGTATGTATGTTATATGGAAGTGAAGGTTGTAATAAGCTCATAGTGAGAATGATAGTATATGCATGCATCTAGAAGCTATATTACTTTATATAAATGTGCTGAATGCTACGCATGAAAGAAAAATAACTAAAATAGCATGATATAGCATTATTAAGATAATGGGTTACATATGGAGTCAATATGCTTATTCAAATTTAAATGCACATGAAAGATGTGAGAAACCTAATTAGTATATTAGTTATATGATTAAATGGATAAGATGACGTGAATGCATATAGATGTTAAATGAGTTAATTGCTTAAAATATCATGATTTAAGTAGATTGCATTATATATAGTAAAGTTATAGTTTAGGGTGTTTCAATTTGGTATCAGAGCATGGTTTAGCCTTTTCTGGGCAAACCAGTAACAAAATCCATGGTATTGTCTTCACACTTCCATTATGGAATCGAAATGGGATTCAGGAGACCTGAAGGAAACTGATGTTCTGCTTTCACTTGCTGACATGTTAGACATTTAGAAACATAATCAACAATATCCTTCTTCTTGCCAGGCCATCAGTAAAACTATTTCAACTCTTGATACATCTTGTTCCCACCTGGATGCATAGTAAATGCAGTATTATGCGCTTCATGCAACAATATTCTTTTCACTTCTTTGTCATCTGTAATACACAACCTGTTATGGTAGTATACCCGACCATCTTCTTTCACTGAAAAATCTAATTGATCACCTTCACAACCCGCTTTAACAATCTGTTGTAACTTTACATCATCCTTTTGAGCATTAATCATTGTTTGCCTAACCATGAGCCTAACTTTAAGCTGTGCTAGTAAAGCACCATCCGAAGCAAATTTCCATTTGCACTGTTTTAACATCAATACTGCCATTGACTTATGACTCAAGGCATCAGCAACCACATTCGCTTTTCCTGGGTGGTAGTCAACTATACAATCATAATCTTTGAATAGTTCCAACCATCTTCTCTGCCTCAAATTAAGTTCTTTCTGAGTAAGCAAGTACTTGAGGCTTTTATGATCAGTATAAATCCTGCATTTTTTCCCATACAAGTAATGTCGTCAAATCTTTAAAGCAAATACCACAACTGCCAATTCTAGATCATGAGTCGGGTAGTTTTCTTCATGTGGTTTCAACTGTCTAGATGCATAAGCTACAACTTTACCATCTTGCATTAATACACAACCCAAACCAACCTTAGAAGCATCATTGTACATTGCATACTCTTTCCCTGACATAGGTTGAGTCAACATCTTTTTCAACCTTTCAAAGCTTGCTTGACAACGATTAAACTATTCAAACTTAGTATTATTTCTTAACAGCTTAGTGAGGGGTGAAGCAATGACAGAAAAATCCTTCACAAAACGACGATAGTAGCCTGCCAACCTAAGAAAACTTCTAATTTCATGTACATTCCTGGGTTGTCTCCAATTAATAATAGCTTCAATTTTATTTGGATCAATCCTAACACCTTCAGCATATACAACATGACCTAGGAAAGAAACTTCCTTAAGCCAGAAGTCACATTTACTCAATTTGGCAAACAACTCATTTTCTTTCAAAGTTTGCAATACAATTCTCAGATGTTCAGCTTCATTTCTGGAGTAAATTAATATGTCATCAATAAACACTACAACAAATCGATCCAAGTAGGATATGAATACCCTATTCATGAGACCCATGAATGCACCAGGAGCATTAGTCAACCCAAATGGCATGACTAAAAATTCATAATGCCCATAACGAGTTCTAAATGCAGTCTTAGGAACATCCCCATCTTTAACTCTGAGTTGATAATATCCTGATCGCAAATCTATCTTTGAAAACACACCAGTACCACTTAACTGATCAAATAAATCCTCTATTCGTGGCAAAGGATATTTGTTCTTCACTGTCACTTTGTTCAACTGTCTATAATTGATACACATTCTCATAGACCCGTCCTTCTTCTTAACAAATAAAATCGGAGCACCCCAAGGTGACACACTAGGTCTGATGAAGCCTTTGTCTTACAATTCCTGTAATTGAACCTTCAACTCTTTTAATTCAGATGGAGCCATTCTGTATGGTGTCCTAGAGATCGGGGCTATACCATGTAACAGATCAATAGATAACTCAACATTTCTTTCTGGAGGAATACTAGGTAATTCCTCAGGAAATACTTCTGGAAATTCTTTCACAATCGGTATACTCTCAAGCTTCACTGTATCCCTTTTTGAGTCAAGGACTAAAGCTAAAAATGCTTCACATCCTTTTCTAAGACAATGCCTAGCTTGCATTGCTGATATAACACTAGTTGATAGCTTAGAACAATTGTCTTCTACTACCACTTCCTTTCCTTCATCATCCCTGAAAGATATTGTTTTCATTTTACAATTTACCACTGCATGATGCTTGGATAACTAATCCATTTCCAGAATTACATCAAACTCATGAAAGGATAACACAATCAAATCTGCTGGAAACTCTCTCCCTTGAACTACTATAGGATAGTCTTTACACACCTTATTAACAATTATACTATGTCCCAATGGACTAGTTACACATACATCAAAATCTAACTATTGTGTTTTAAATCTATCTCTACTCGAAATCCCAATACAAACATATGAATGAGTAGAGCCAGGATCAATGAGTGCATGTATGTTACAATTATAAAGAGAAAAAGTACCAGCTATAACTTCTGGAGCATCCTGTTCCTCTCGAGCCTTCTTGGCATAAGCCCATCTAGCAACCATTTGAGTAGAAGGTCTATCAACTATTTCTGACATATTCTGGGACTGAGATCCATAATGAGCTAATCCAAACCTTCCTCTGCCTCTACCTCTTCCAGATGGGGGTGCATTAGAAGCTCCCCTGCTATTCTGTTGCTTAAAACCTTGATTCAATTTCAAAGGACAATTTGCCATAAAATGATCAGCACTGCCACATCTAAAGCATTCTCCAGCCAGTTTCTTGCAATTACCCCAATGGTGCCTGGAACAATGTGAACACTCAGGTGCTTGACCCCCACTCTGTCTTCCTGAAGCTTCCTTCTCATTTTTAAACTTGGTAGAAGATTCTTTTTTTTCCTTTATTAGCAGAACTAAAAATAGACTCTGCAGGCTGACCTCCTTGAGTTCCTCTAAATCTTTTTTCAGAAGATGATCCTCCCCTGGAACCACTTCTTTTATGCTCCCTCTCTCTTTTAGCTATCTCATACCTTTCAATTTTCGTAGCATTTGTAACTAGTTGATTAAAATCTACCACATTTAGAGATGTAAATCCGAACAATTTTTTTTTGATTCTATCATTCAGCCCATCTTCAAAGTGCCTGCATTTAAATACTCCTGTCAACATCTCCTTGGGAACATACTTGCATAATCGGCTAAATTCTTTTTCATACTCGGCCACAGATAGAACTTTTTGTCTCAAACTAAGAAACTGCTTCAATTTCTCCTCTTTATAAGCCTCAATAACATATTTCTTTCTGAACTCCCCCTCAAAGAATTCCCAGGTAAGTGGGTCAGGTAACTGAGGTTGTCTCAAAATTAACTTCCACTAATCATAAGCCATGCCTTGAAGTAAAGACACAACACAAGATACCTTATGATTTGCAGGACAATTAATTTCATCAAATATTCTCTCTAACCTTTCTAACCAGAACTCAGCTTCTTCAGACTGTTCTAAATTAGTGCCCATAAATTCTTGTGCCCCATGATTTCTAATTTCAGATATTGGAGCCTTGAGTATAGTCATTCTTTACAGAATCTAGGCCATATCTTGAGAAATTTTCAACAAGGCCTCTTCAGGAACTGTAGTAGGAATTTCATTTCGATGCGATGATGAAGTCACAGGATTAGGAGGATTTGATCTAACCGGCGAATTACTTTCAGCCGATTCTTCTATAGTATCCCTAGAGCAATTCTCCATCTTTAATCTATAAGAAAACAGGAATTTCTGCATTAGGCCAACACAACACTATCTCATATTAAAGTTTCTATACTCGCATTGCCCAGAAAAGGCTAAACCATGCTCTGATACCAAATTGAAACACCCTAAACTACAACTTTACTATATATAATGCAATCTACTTAAATCATGATATTTTAAGCAATTAGCTCATTTAACATCTATATGCATTCACGTCATCTTATCCATTTAATCATATAATTAATATACTAATTAGGTTTCTCACATCTTTCATGTACATTTAAATTTGAATAAGCATATTGATATGTAACCCATTATCTTAATAATGTTATATCATGCTATTTTAGTCATTTTTCTTTCATACGTAGCATTCAGCATTTCAACACATTTATATAAAGTAATATAGCTTCTAGATGCATGCATATACTATCATTCTCACTATGAGCTTATTACAACCTTTACTTTCATATAAAGTACATACATACATATATATATATATATATATATATATATATATATATATATATATATATATATATTACAAACCTTATACATATTAAACATGTAAGGAACTAAACAAAATTTATCAAATTTCCTACATCAACTTCTATAGACTGGTGTTGGCCTGTCCTGCTGCAGAAAAGGTTCCTAAGCAAAATCCTTGACTACCAAAAACCTACATGGATCAAAATAACCTGTGCTAAACTATACAGCTTAGTGGGGATTCTAAACATGAAAGACAACCACTCACAGTGGTCGTCAGAAATATAGAATGTACAAAACAATTGAATATTAATAATATTTACATGTCAGGAAAAACTAAAAGATAAAGTATAATAGCTTACACAACAAGATAACCCTTCAATTAATTTAACATACTCGAATACATAAAATTCATAATGAGATCTGTATATAATGTAAATAGGTACCAATACATGCTTAAGGAACCACTGTTAAACATGATAAATCATATATCAGATGTATAGTTCATACTGTGAAACAATAATGCTTTACTTTAGCCTGCTTAGGTTCTAAGAGTGGATAACGGGATCGGTGGATACCCAAGGATATCAAACAGTGGATATCCGAAGATATCAAAACTATGGACCCAATCAGGGCCAACTATACTGTGGACTGATCAAGGACCCAAAAGGGTCAAGCAACAACCCAAAAGAGTTGTGCAAGATCCAGTAGGATCAACTATATTGTGGACCTAAAAAGGTCGACTATGGCAGCTGCAATTCTCTATAGGCACATATCTATCCACAATTAAACTCTAGTAGTAGGCAATACAATTTTTCATGTTCATTTAATGTATCATGCTTGTACTATATCATACACCGTGTACACGTATATATTCATATTATAGTACAAAATTTTCTACTGCATAAACATGCATTTATACACACATGTAAAAGTTCAAGTGTCAGTGATTGAACATACCTCTCATCATGAACTTATACCTGAACATGCTATTCTTTAGGCAACACATCATATTACAATCATGTTGTCATTTATATAGGATCAATGATCATTTTATAAAATCATACTTTCATAAATTCATGTACTTCAACTAGAGTTCCAAAATATATAGTGACAACATATCTTCATAACTTTGTTTTTATAAATCATCAAATTAATCTCATGTGTTGCTATTAACCATATAACTTTCTTATTTCATTACAAAAAAAATGCATTTTACCGACGGATTTATGCTTTTACTGACGGATAATGACCTTACCGACGATTTTTTATTATTTTACCGACGAAAAGTATTCGTCGGTAAAAAGCTCGTCGGTACCAAATTACCGGCGGAAAATTCCGTCAGTAATTATTACCGACGGATTTATTAAAATTATTCCGTCAGTAGTTTTATTTAAAATTCGTCGGATGTTTTGTCATGTTGACCACCTACCGACAGAAAATTTTGTCGGTAAACCGTCGGTAAAATTTAATGAATAAATTATTAATTTATTATAGCATCAGCAGTGACGGATTGTTTCGTCGGTAATTTTGTCGACAAATAAATATTTGAATTATAGGAATTGCAGCGACGGATCTAGCCGTCGGTAATGTATCGGTAACATATTATTTATCTATTTAATTTTTATAATTTTTTGTTAAAACTATATATTTCCTATTTGTAAATCTCAAATTAAACACAATAAAGTCAATATAAAAGTATAAAAGCTAAATTGAAGATATATATTAATTAATAATTTTAATATATAAGAAAAACAATTTATACAAAAAGTTAACTAAAATTTATACAAATATTGTGTAAATTACGATGCTAAAAATATAAAACTCAACACTAAATACTCTTAGAATATCCTTAAAAACAATGAAAAATTTAAATTATTAAACCTGTCCTAAGCATGAGACCATCGCGTTAATCAACTTTCAGTCGACCTAATTTTTTGCAAATGCATTTCCGTTGGTGTAAGCTCTCGACCTAATTTTTTGGTCTGCACATAATTTGAAACATTAAAAGAAAAAAATAAAGAATATGAATGGAAGATATTTAAATCAAGTCACCAATTCAAAGTGTACGACGGGAGCTTGTTTTATTCGGGAATACGAAACACGAATAATATGTGAATAATTTAGCACTAGAAATTCATCAATAATAAAGTCTATAAAAAATTATTGATGGCATAAGAATTTAGAGGAAAAAAATAAAATTCAGAATTCATTATAGCATAAGGTATTCCAATTTGAGCAAATATTAGTGCAGCTCAATTAGTTTATAACTTCCAATTCTATTACATATGAGCATAATAAATCATAATTTTGTTCTCAGACGAAAAAAAAAGTCCCCTAATCCCTTAAAAATTGAGTTCATTTAGCACCCGAACCCATAAATATGAACAAATAACAATAATTAGCCTACCAATATAAAACAATGCAGTTTGTACATCTCCATATGCATAAATTATAATCTTCTATCAGGGCCCACAGGTTTTTTTAGCAGAATACCAATCTGCTTCTGGCCACGCAACAAAAGAAGCAGATTATGGCCAAATTGACCATACCATCAAACTGGAAAACTGGATAAAGGCCCCTACTAATTGAAACAGTCACCTATCAACAGGTCTCCCTGCCCACCTATTCTATAAGTCTTCAGGTACCAAAGACCAGATTTCAGGATAAATGACTATAGGATCAATGGTTACTTTACCAGCATTAATTACTAGCAATCATGCATCATTATAAGGATCATCATTTGTATGTAAAGTGTGGAAAGAATTTTCTAACTTACTAGAAAGATGGAAGAAAATGCACTTCAGGTTATAATCAACCCTACATCATTTAGTTATAAAAGCTCCTTTCTCTTTCTCCGCCTTTTCATCTAGCAACTTGAATCAATAAAATTAAATCAACACAATGCTTCAAAAAAATTGAGGGAAAAATTGAAACAAATGCTGATAGCAAAGTAAAATCTATGAGCAATTCAAAGCAAATTTACCAAGGAATTCAATGTAAAACTCTTGAATACTCTAAATTAAAAATGTGAATCTTTTTTTTCTTCTCTTTTTGACGCCTTTACAAATCAATTAAATTTCAAAACATACTCTTGTGAAATTTTTACTTTGGTATGGTTGATTAACTAAGCCTACTCCTGAGCTGCAAAACGCCAGTAGGCAATGTGTTTTTTTTTTTTATAAGCCAAATAACATTCATAAAGAAACAGTATAGGAAACAAAGGCTGGAAAAAAAACCCAACCAACTAGTAGCATACAAAAACGATCCAACCCCTCAAAACCCAAAACAAAAGAAGGCCCAACGAGTACAACAAATGACCCGATTACCAATAAAAACAACCATCCCAATTAAAACTTCCAGGTCGAATATCTAATAGGGTTTGCTCCAATTATTCTGCCAAATTAGCTTTGTTTTCTTAGTTTAATAACAATAACGTTTGCTGTTAAAGGAAAATAAATAATGGAAAATAGTATATATACATATGATTGCTGGGCTATATATCATATGTAGCAAAAAGTTCTTTTTTATTTACATATTTTTTCAGTAAAAGATATTTCATTTAACAGTCCACAACTACAGATCTGTGGTTTGACATTTTACAAAAGAATGAAAAAGAGACATCATCTTACTAGAAATATATAAATCTGTAGCTTTGAATTAAAAATACACCCAAAATTTTTCTATTGTAAAAATGTACCTATTTACTTAGATCTGCTCTCTGTTTTCAGGAAGCGGGCATATTCCTGCTGCAACATTTCCTCTCCACGAACAGGATCAAAGCTGCATCTGTAGAAACTGGTAATAAAAGAGAACTTTCTTTTTGATGAAACATGGCAAATGAAAGCTGTACTCAAAGAAATATTTATGTTTTCCAGACTAGGTAATATTTTCATAACGGGAAAAAAATAACCAATTTCAGATGTTGCTTTTGATCCTCACCAACTGGGACAAAGTCAGACTACAGAGGCATGCTGCAAATTATAAGGATCATGCATATCTGATTACCAATTTATTATGATTCATTAACAAAAAGAAGTAGACAATGAAAAGTTGTAACTAAATAATTAGTAGTTATTGCTTAAAAAACCAGTCCCTAAACTCAGCTAAACAACCCAGCCTCTGAACACCAGCTTAGTGACCACTAGCACTGTCTCAAAATATTGTAATATTTAGGAAGTCCATCATCCTCATACAAAATAATTATTAATTACTATTTTCAAGCCCACGTGTGTTGCAAGCTGATCGCAATTTATTTTAGGAATCATTTTTTATATTTAACATGACTACTTTGTGAATGTATATTGTGTTATATGTACTTGTGAACAAAAATTACATTTTGTAACTGCTTGATACTTCATAAAATCTAGTATAGTTTTTTTGTAATAATAAAATTACTTCCCAGTGTAAAATAATTTAGATTGATATTGAATGTGACATCTCATGAAGTTTTTTTAGCAAAAGTTCTCTCTTAAATTTGAAAACCTTGCATTGGTTTACATCTTAAATTGAATGCTTGCTTCCAGGGAAATATATGCACTGATGCATAAAAAGTGAGGCAATAGCATCAAATTGAAAGCCATTGAACTTACATTCCAACAGGAAGCATATTTAAGTATAACCAACGTAAGAATAACAGATATGCAACGATCAATTTTGACTCGGGCAACCTTGTTCAATCATTTAGTAGTGCAAGTTCACACTTTAAAAACTGCAAGGCTGACAAATAAAGTCAAAACTTCATAACATGACTTAATGTAATTAGAGCATTTACATATACATACTAATGCAGCTGACAACGCTCAGATTAACATCAAATCTAACAATGAAAATCATTTAACTAATGAAAGTATCGAAAATCTATGACAAGGTACCACGTGGAGGTCCACAATGAAGAAAATAGTCTCATATGTATTCTGCAAAAATTGAAAAAGCAGCATAACACCAGTAAAGCATCTAAGAAAAAAGCAATTTAGATAAGGAAAAGGCCAATGCTATCTTTTTGCAGGTTTATTAATCATACTACTTTGTGTTGAGGAAAACATCAGCCAAAATAATAATACTAAGAACAACAATTAATAATTGATTAAATTAATAGAGGATAAGTTCAACAATGTTCAAATGCTTAATCTGAAATAGCATAAGATAACCTGAAGAGCTATCCTATTTTTTATAGCACCAAGATAATTCCCAAGGTGAATAGATCCAGTAGGCTGGACTCCAGAAACTATCCTTTTCCTGTAAATCAAATCATTCATCGAATCAAAAGTTACATATAGAGATATGATTCAAGTTATAAAGAGGAAAGAAAATAAAATATCCACATACCTTATCAGGAGTAACTGCTCTCAGAAAACCTATGATGCTAACCTCTAACTACCCCACCTTGGTTTATAAAATTATATTTTTTTATCTCTTCTTACACATTAATAGTTTTGGAAACCCTGTCAACAGAAGCAACATGTTTAACATTTAGTCATCAAATCATTAGATTATAATAAATTACCTTATCCATTTGATACCAAACCCGACTTTTTTATTATTCCTGTGGCAAAGCAATTCCCCAAATTTGTAAATTTGAATGTCACTTAACTGAATCATACCAAATAAGTAATCTCATGCCGAATGGATAAACATAAGCTAGGAGAAATTTATCAAAGCTTATATCTGTTAGCAATATGAACCTTAATTAAGAACTAAAGTTTTTCCACTTACTCTTCACCAAACTTTTGAGCCAGAAGCTTTTTCTTGTTGAGACTCATTGAATCTTTCATTCATAGCATCTATGATGACATTGATTCCTTCTCCACCAAAATAATTGACCACCAGTCCATGAGCTGACCAAGAATGTATCATAGAAAAAACTGAGAAAATTAATTAATACAACTAACTTGTTCTATGGCAGGTCTGTCTACCCACTGTGTCAAATCCTGTGCCCAACATGAAAACAGGATGCTCTCTTCCTTTATTTTTATGTATCTAAAAAATCATGGAGCAGTATCCTGATACCATTCTACTAGTATAGACAGACTGCCTGCTGGATTTAATAAAGCCTACCGTAGTTCACTAAGATGAAGTTTTGCCACATGTTTAATTTTTTCATAGCCATCAAAAGTACTATGGTTTATTTACAGCTTCTTTTTAACCTGTCAAATGCATCCCCATATTTTTGACTTTATGTTTTTTAATGAATATTTCAACTCAATTTTCTGCTGTCTAACTATAAAAGACATAATATCATTCAAAGTCATTAGTCAACTCATAAAAATCAAAAAAGTTTGTCTTCAACATTTGAATAAAAAGCAAAGAAGCAAAAAGGAAGATTCAGACTAATTGCAAACACAAAAGATCAAGTTCATAGCAAGAATAGTGAGCATTATACTGGAAGAAAACATAATAAAGAAACCAAATACCTGCATGCGAGTTCTTACCACCAAATTCAGCACTATGAAGTCTTTGAATAAGTATGTGGCCACCAAAAACAGTTTTAAGTGTGTTATATCATGGACTATAGATGCATTTAAAATTATTGAAGAAACCTTACGATCTAAGTTGGCAGCAGGTCCTTCCTAATCTAGGGCACAAAACCCAAGTTATATTTGTCAATTAAAACATAAAAGCAGTATAAATGGACGGAAGTAGAGTACACAAAATTAATAGCATTAAAATGACATAATGTAGAGGTTTTGTGCCAACTCCACATGGACGGAAGTAGAGTACACAAAATTAATACAGTTTTGACCCCTACTACTAAACACAATTATTCACGAAAAAATTAGCACACAAGAGAATCAATCTTTTTATTCCAACTGTAATTTTACAGCAGCGCTGCAATAAATCACGATTCAACTAAATTAGCTTGCTATATACAGAAACAAAATTGCACATCTAAAAGCCAAATCAACAAAAGAAGCTCCCTAAAATCCAAAAAATAAGTAATTCTGAAATGCATTAGCATCACATCGGAAAACCCATAAATCCCCACCAAAACCAAACTAACCACAATAAAAATTAACTTTAACTATTCATCAAGCAAAGTAGAACCCATAAATCATAGCATCAGAAAGAAATTGCAGAGTTAAGAACTTACAGAAAAGGGGTTAACTTCCTCTTCATCAAAAGGATTAGGATCGTAGCGACTAGCCATGGAAGAAACCACTTGTAGTCCTCAAAAATTAGAGAGAGTTGAAACTTAAAAGGAAAATATCTTAATTAAAAATAGGAATTTCGGAAATTGAAGTAATTTTTAGATGGTTATTTACACTAATTTTTAATTTACCCAAAGATAAATCAAATCCCTAAATTGTTTTCTCCAAACCCGAAATCCCCAGGCATAAGTTTTTTTTTTCCTATTTTCTTCACTACTTTTCTGTTAAAATCCTTAAAAAATTGAGCCTTACATTCATGGTTGTGGAAACCGGCAGCAAGGAGAAGGACCTACACTTGAAATCACGATTTCTAGAAGAAAGGAGAAGGAAGGAGAATGCTGCATTTTGGACAGCTCTTGGAGTGTAAAAGTGATGCCATTTTTTGAGAGTAGAGGGACTGATTTGCAACATAAGAACGGCAGTGAGGAAGAGGGAGAGGGAGATTTAAAATGGGGACTCAAAGTAGAACAACAGAGCCACCAATTTTGAAACAACTAAAACTAAGAAACCAATAAGAAATCGGGAAGAGCCAGAGACAGATACCAGCCAAAGCCCAAAAGGAAACACCAAATTCTTTGCTTTGAATCGAAAGAGACGAATTTGTTAAGGAAACCAGTCAAAAAGTGAAACACACCACTTGCCAGCCTTGAAAGAAGGACCGTCAACGCCTTGTAGAAGAAGATCGTCCACTTTTCCTTTCTTATATTGTGCTTCTCTTCCCCAACTATCTCCACCGAAGACTGTAAAGCTTTACTCAATCCCGAGGAAAAACATATGTGCAATTCCAATAATGTTGATCGACGCGGTGGCGGTGAAACACCGATAGGGGTAACCTCACCGTCGAGATGGAGAGGTAGGGATGTTGGAACGACTAAGAGAAAAATATGGAGACTAGGGCTTGTTTGAATACGGGAACCTAGACATTGGGGATTTTAGCTCTAAAATATTTTATTAATATTAAATATAAAACATTTTATCAAAACACTACCGACGAAAAGAAACCGTAGCAAAATCTATAACTCCTCAGCCTTAAAAATTTTTTGTATTTATTTACCGACGGATTTAACATCTGTCGGTAAATCTTAAAAGATTTTTGTATTACTGACGGAAGCCGTCGCTACATCAATAAATTTAGAAAATTAGTTACCGACGGACGTAACCATCGGTAAAGCGATCGCTAATAATTGGCGCCAATATTTCCCTCCAAATATAGCGACAAAATATTAATTCCATCGGTAAAAATATCGTCGTTTATCAAATTTATTGTTTTTACCTACGCATTATCAATTTGGTCGGTAATCCGTCGGTAATATTTTAATTTTACCTACGGAATTTGAGTCTGTCGGTAAAATCAATTTTTTTGTATTGTTTATATTTTAAAATGTTCAAAACTCACAAATTAATGCCATATTTTAAATCAAATTACATGTTTTAACATACTTTAGATGTGTTTCAAAAGGTTAGGGTAAGTGTTGGTATTGGATGGGGCTAAAAACTGCATTAAACTTCAAAAGGAAAAGGCCATGGCTGAGACAATTGGTCCCAGCCATGTCTAAAGGCCGAAATTGACATCAGAAGGTGGCCACGGCTGAGACAAATTGTCTCGGCCGCGACTGCCACTAATGCCTTAAGGAAATTTCTGCGAGACAGTTTTTCTAGTTCACTTTGTACATCATTTTAGACCTTCCAAATGGAATTTTCAGCAAAAATGGTCTTCTACAACTTTGTTACCCTATATTTCTAGTTTCTAAAACATCAAAAATATCTGCAATATCTTTTCTAGAACTCAAGATATATGGAATTTACTAAAGGCTGTTCATTATATTAGGCAACACAGGATTTCCGATTTCAAGTGAAAATTAGGCAATCTTATAGGCATTATTAGACTTTGCTTTCCTCATATGAATTGTAAGTTTGGAAGTCTATTTTAAGTAGGAATTGACCTCATGTCATTGTGATCATTGTACATCAATTATAAAGATTATACCCCAAGCTGTTCCAAAATCGGAATAAAAAATGCATCTAACATTCAATCAATATAGGGATAATTTAGAGGCCAAATTAGTGCTATTTTTCAACTACACTTTTATACATATAACTCTTGTGGAACTATTGAAATTAACATGGCTTTAATTTAAGGTCCCTAACTCATTTTTATGGCTAAATTACAGTCAATAGTTTCATCAATTCCTCATGTAACACCTATTGTAACAAATTCTAATTTCATACCTCAACCCAATTATTCAATCTATCACACATATGCACCTCAATGATATAATTAACATTTACATGCATGCAAGATGAGTCCTATCCCATACCTTAGCCGAAACAACCAAAATCTCTACTCCTTCAAAACTCCTTTGCCCTTATTCTTCTTACTACAATCTTCCTCTACAACAAGGCACATATTATTTTGTATTAAAATCCAGAATTCAACTTTTCATCAAAGTGTACAATCTTTCCATTCAAAAAGAAGGAGAAGGAGATGAGAATGTTTAATTTCTTCTTACCTTAGCAATTGAGTTCAATGATTTTCTCATAACATATCACATGCATCCAACTCTTGAAAGTAAAATTGAGGTAAAAGGTTTTATCTTCACCGAGAATAGAACAAAGATAAAAGGGATTTGAGAGGGAGATGCCGTCCAAGTTAACAAAGCCAACAGAAAATGTCTTTCTTTTCTCTCTCCCACTAACTTCTTCCTATTTATATGAGTGGCAAACTTTCCTTTTACTCCCTCTAGATTTTGCATGTCACATAAATACCACACACCTTTATGCATGCTATAAAGTGACCCCTCCACTAACTCTTTTTCTTAAATCAACATTTCCATTTATTCCTCCTCTTAAATTAACCTCTCAATTATTCATTTATTCACATTTGCCCCTAAAGATGCCGTAATTATAAATTTACCCCAAATTAATACTTTATACTTCAATTATACCCTTGAGTATTTTTAAACTATAACATTAAATTTTATTTTCATGCAAATAATATAATAACACAATAATTTATCACTTGACCCATACTTATGTGAAATTTTCATTTTTAATTTAATCTTAATCAAATAAATCCTACTCAAATCATGAAAATTCCAACTAGGGTCATTTAGGGGCCTCACAAATAATGTCTTTGCAAGGAAAGATCAGCCATTTCTTGATGGCTAACAATATAAACAGTCGAACAAACTATGAGTTCCAACTGCCAGAGATGGGAAATCTGGCCTCCATGCAGCGCAAATTGCAGGTAAGCTATGTTCACAATGTCATAAAGTGCAGGGCTGATCAAAGAGGATGGCAGCCAGCCCATGTTACACGCAGGATGGATATGAGTGAAACCTTAACTGTGACAAAGCATGACAGGGTAGTTCTTTGTAACCAATTATAACATCTGGCTATGGTGATTGGAAGTGTCTAGGTTGGAAAATTAAACAGCAAGAAATATTTGTTTATGCTTCCCCATGACATCAAAGGGTTGATTTTTGTCACTCATTATCCTCAATGTTCAGTCTTTTATCTAACAAAATTCCCTAAGCTTTTGGTGAAGCCTTTAACTACATCCACTGAATCTTCACTCCCTCAGAAAAAAATAAAATTTAATTAAATAAATAAATGAAAATAGATCAATGCATTTTCACCCAAGTTTGTTAATACAATAGGGGCCTTAAAAGGATTTCAATAGATTGCAGAGTATGCGAATGCAATTCGAGAGGCTCCACACAATAAACAGAAAATTAAACCAAGATTCAAATTATAATACCTGCTCAGTGTTATCAAATTACCTCATCCTCTTGCAGCTGTTCATTGATCATTTGATGGTCCTCAGATAATTCTGGCTCCTCCACACCAATCTGCAACTTTTCGAGTATTGAAACGACATCATCTGCTTCCTTTTCTGCATTGTACCCCTCATTACTGCTTTCGCTTTTCTTTTTATCTGATTCTATATCATGCCTTTCTTCAATCTCTAACTCTTTATTCTCATCAGAACTCAACGGAAGCACCTCAATTTTTGAGAAGTTGGTTCAGCTGATGGAGAATTCACTTGTGAATTCAACGAAGTTACAGGAGATTTCGAGGCATCGACTTCAGAATTGTCAACAACTGGTTGTTTCGACGCAAAATTGGATTCATGTTCTTGTTGTTTATTAAATTGAGATTGGTTATGAAGAGGTTTATATGTCCAATTTGCAGCAAGGTGGGCATGCTTTTGATGTTGTTTACCAGCTCGTCTCTTAGACCCTGCCATGGCGATTTGCAGAGCCAAAAAAAAAAAAAAATCTTCGCGTCGAATTTGAAGACGGTGCGTTACACTGTTTGATTGAATGAATTGAATAGAAAAGAAAATAAAGTATATTAAGTTGCCCGAGTCTGACAACATTTAAGAACGTAAAATTGGATTTCAGTAGAACTGCTAGTCTGCCGCTGCCAAAGAGAAATCCGAGTCCAAGTTGGAATGCTGCAATTCTTTTTAACTATGCCTGAACCGAAGCAAATTTTCCTGTTAATTTTATCCGCATCCTTTTATGCGGGATCGAAATAAATAAATAAAAAAATCGAAATCGTTTCCCTTCTTTTTTTTTTTTCTTTTTTTTTTACTGTAATTAAATGGAATTATATAGTTAATTTTATTTTAAATAAATATAAATATTTTATTAAAAATTGAATTAAAAATCATATTGAAAATTTTTAAAATAAATTTAATTTAAATAATCAATATTTAATAATTATTATATATAATATCAATAATTTATAAGTATATATTATTTATAATTTTTATTATATATTTAGGTAATATTTGTTAAATCGATTAAGATAAACAGTTTTAAGATAAATTTTGAATGCTTTTCGGAAAATATTTCGAAAATTTTTAGTTATTTTTTCGAAATCAAAATATAAAATAACAAGATAAAACTGGAAAGTATTTTGAAAATTTTTTTAATTGTTTGTTAAATTTTTTACGATGAATTAAAAATATATTTCTTAAATTTTTTAGTTATTTTTTATTTGTCAAAATTAGGGATGAGTATGGTTAACCAAAATTTCGATTAACCGAAAAATCGATCCGAAATCGAATTGATTTTTAGGTTAACCGAATCAAAATTTTAGGTTTATGGTTTTTACTTTAAAAATCGATGATTAACCAATCCGAAACCGAAACCAAAAATATATATATTTTATGAATTATATTTTAAATTTTACACTTATATTTTTTAATTTTTGTGTAATTTATAAATATTATGATATACAATTTTATAAAATATATATTTTTAGTACATAAACATTAAAATTATGTGCATAATTAACATTTTGTTGTTAGTTTTATATTAAATATTTTTTATTTTTATAATTAATTATGGAAATTTTATTTTTATTTTGATTATTTTAATGAATATTTTATTTAATTAGTATTTTTTCATTTTTAAAGCATTTTAACTCTTAAAAATAATATTATAAATTGTATAATTTATTAAATTTATATATTAAAATTTTTATTGGTTAACCGATAAATCGATCCGAAAAACCGAGTTAAAAATTAAAACCGATATAGTGGTTAATCGATAATAATTGATTGATTTAAGAAAATTGTTAATGGACCGATTAACCGGTCTATGCTCATCCTTAGCCAAAATACACTATATCAAGATATGCATATTTTAATCTTTTAACATATAGGTAGTTAAAAAAAAATTTATAGGATCCATTTTTTTTTAATAAACACTTAAAAAGATCGAAAAATTTGAAATAATTTTTTTTCCATTTCAACATTTTCAAAATTAACAAATGCTATCTTATTATATAAATTTAACTTCTTACAATTTGTATTAAATATTTTATTTACTTTTAATGGCACTCAATTATTGCTTAATTTGTTTTCTATACAAATATATATATAAGTTGGTGTGGGCATAGATTAGTTAACCATATCCTATTTTTCAAGTCCAGTGCATTAGAGTTGATTTTGAAAATCAAAATTTAAACTTAGTTCTTAAACTACCGGTTAACTACTAAATATTGTATCATCGGTTAACTTTGACAATAACTAAACATAAATCTCATATTAAAAACTTCAATCCATCCATCAAATTAAAATATAAATTCTCAAGAATTTAAATATAAAATACAAATTGTTCAAATTTAATAACAATACACTAAGATAAAATTGTATTAGCATTAATTTGTAAGTCAACTATTTTCTAATATAAGGCACAATATGGATACATATGAATATTATTATCATTTCCATATATATATATATATATATATATATATATAACCGCTAACCATTAGTAAGACGTCTAACTCCAAGTTCAAGTTCAAATCTATTAACCATAATTTTGAAACTCAAAGTCCATGCCTATATCCAATCAGTCCTCTATATATAGATATGTAAACTAACTAATTTATCACCTTATCAATTAATTCCATTTACTTTTAGTATCAATCAATTAACATTTATCTATTTTGGTACAATATCTATATGAGTATATAAATTAATAATATAAGTATATATAGTTATTATATATAAAAAAATTTATCAATTAATGTAATTATGTGAGTATATAATTATCTTCCCAATTACTTTCATTTACTTTTATTATCACTCAACTAATACTCATTTATTTTGGCATAACATTTATATAAGTAATTAAATATATAAATTAATAATGTAATTATATACCATTATCATATATAATATATAATTACCTTATCAATTAATTTTATTTATTTTTAGTGTCACTCAACTAGTACTCATTTATTTTTATCACAATATCTTTATATGTAAATTAATAATGCAATTATATATAATTATTTGTTATATATTTAAAAATGATAAAAAGAGAAAAAATTAAAAAATTTTAAAGGAAATTAAAAATTAAACTTGAAAGTTATTAGAAAAGATTTTTTTTTATTTTCAATTTTAGAAGGGACTTAAAAATTGAATTTAAGGAATTGATAATTTTTTTTAATTTTCTAATTTCTTTGTTTTCTATAGATATTGCTCAAAAATTTTAAATTAGTGCAAATATAATGCTGAGAAAAATCATTAAATATTAATTTTCAAAATTTGTACTTTAAATTAAATTTTGTACTTATTAATTGAAATATTCTAATTGTATTTGTATTTACATTGCATGTATTTATTTACTTTGTAAATTTTAAAAATATTGAATTATCCGAAATACCAAATTATCTTATAGTACATTGTTTAGTATCGAAAGAATCGAACAATCTATATTGAATTGTTTCAAATTTTCA
The DNA here is from genome assembly GCA_037975025.1 of Excoecaria agallocha. Taxonomy (NCBI): domain Eukaryota; kingdom Viridiplantae; phylum Streptophyta; class Magnoliopsida; order Malpighiales; family Euphorbiaceae; genus Excoecaria; species Excoecaria agallocha. Next base: position 67,060,164 of record CM075810.1, read on the forward strand.
AGATAATAATTATACTTAATTTTTAAAATATCTAAATTTTAAAAATAATATGAAATTTTGTAAATTTTTGAATCGTATTGGACCGTATACACCCATAGACTGCACTACAAGTGCACTTCCATCTACATTTCAAAGGTTATTTGTAATTTAATCTAATTAAATCATTTCATTAATTTTCGTACTCTAAATAGAAAAAAGTAAATTTGTCTTTTAATAATCTGTTCATCTTAATTTAAGTGATCACTTTCACCTCAACACCGAAATTAAGTAAATGGTTAACAAACTTAATTTTGTAAAAAAATTAGCAATTGACTAATTTACCCTTTTCGAATTTCAAGTATATCATTTAATTTTTAAATAATCAAAACTAAATTTATCACTCTATTAAATATAGTGGTACATAATAAATAGGTGCATACATGTAAAAATAAAATTTCAAAGACATTTAAAGTGGAAATGGCCAAACAATTATGAAACTGATATCAATTAGTCATTACAAATGATTAAGAAATGGGCAAACAATTATGAAACTGATATTAATTTGAATTTAACCAAATATTAAAGGTGACTAGAAGTTCTAGTCTTATAATTTAAAAAGTGACTTGTGCATATGATTTAATTCTTATACAAATAAGAAACTAGTAAGACTCCAAATATTATGTCATGAGAATAAAAATAATGGTTTTTATATGGTTATACTATTATATATGTATAAATTGTTTGTATATCTTTTGTTGCTAAGTGGCTAGAATATGCAGTACTTATAACATATCACATTATTTATTTGTATTAAATTTGTGTTATATGAAAAGTAAATTTAGCGGAGTACTCTCACTAAGCTGTAAGCTTAGTGTGTCGTTGTTTTCCGCACGTAGGGTTAAGGAAAGTGTACTTGAGATTGTGGTAGAAGTCTAATAGTCTTAATACTTAAAGAATATTGAGTTGAGACGATAAAGTTCTATAGAGATGTTGCTGGTTATACTTTGCTCTTTTTAACTTGAATTCAACATGTACACTTGATAGAAATTTTGAAGTATGATTGTAAAATGACTCTTGTATTAATTATCTTTAATTAACTTATTAGTTTATGATGGTTTAATGTTACTTATATAGATAAACTTTGTCTTATATGTAATAATTTAGAAATAAGTGCATTATATTACGAATAGGTATAAGGTTTTGGTTTATGCTTTTATATGTATATATAGTTGGACTAAGCATAGAATACTGACAAAAATGTGAGTTACTTGGAAATTTTGATTTGATTTATATACATATAATGGAGGATGGAAAAATCTTATGTTTGGATTTTTCTTTGGAGTTATGAAGTTGAAATATGTGATTTTAAGAGTGTTTTGTGACTTTCCTATAGGAGGTTTAACATATTAGGGAAAACTCTGTCGATTTTTTTAAATAATAACAATAGTAGGGTATATCATAAGATTAAAAAGGGGTTTATGTTATTCATATAATTATGAATCATAAAATACCTGGTAACATTCTCGTCTGATTTGCTAGCAGGTATAGGGTGTTACAATAATATTCACCACCTCTATCAAATCTTACAACTTTTGCTTTTCTATCTAACTAGCTTTCCAATTCATTAATGAACACTTTAAGAATGTCCACTGATTGAGTCTTTTCATGCAGTAAATAAAGATAATAATAATGTAAATAGTTATCAATAAAGGTGATAAAATACTTTTCACCATCCTAAAATGGAACATGAAACGGACCACATATATCAACGTGTATCAATTCAAGTAACTCAGTACTTCTTGTGGCTGAATTCTTAGATATGTGTTTAGTTTGTGATGTGAGTTAATTGATGTGTTATTTGTGAATGTTTTTGTGAAGTAAATATCTAATTTTAATTAAGTTTTCGCGTGAAACATGGTATCTTTATGTGTTTTTATTGTAAGTGTGTGTAGGGAGTAAAAGAGCTACAACTAATGGAGAAAAAGGCAGAAAAACAAGCAAATGAAGAAGATTTATTGCGGGCACAGTGGAGTCGTGAGCACGACAAAGCAAGGAAGAAGAGAAGAGAAGTCAAAGCAAAAGAAAGTCAAAATTTGAAGCTCCATGTCCTGTTGCGAGCGCGATAGGTGTCGCGGGTGCAACAGAGAGAGACGTTGGGTAGTTATTTTTTAAATGGCACTTCAAAGGGACATGATTCTTCACCCAATGATGTGTACTTCTAGAGGGGTACTTGAAGAGTTGTGTTGCTTTGGAAGGATACTTGAAGGGTCACAATGCTTGACAAGGAAGTTATAAATATAAATGGTGTTATGCAATTCAAATTTCAAATCAAATTTTAAAGAGGCATGACTTTTCACCAAGGGTTGTGTACCTCTAGAAGGATGTTTGAAGAGATGCAATGTTTCACAAGGAGCCTATAAATGCAATGAAGATAAGAGAGTTAGAAAATAATTCTTGATGATAGATGAGATATAGAGAGTGATTAATTTTATCTCTTGAAATGAAGTCAAAGATCAAAGAAGAAGAAGAAATCTCTAATGAGTAAAGGATTGAGAGATTGTCTTTTTACTTATGTTTCAATTTATTCTTCTCTTCTTTGTAATTATTTAAATGGTGTTTTGTTGGAAACTTGAATGAATATGTTAATGATTTGTTTATTCTTATTATTATAAGTAATCTTTATTGTAGAATTTCTTAATAGTATCATTTGCATTTAAGTAATTAAATGATCATTATAAGTAAGAGTATAGATCGAGAGATTGATCCTTATTTACATCTATTAGGAATTCATTATCAAAACATCGCTAGAGAGATCAGGATGTTAAAATAGTTGCTATAGGTTGGTGTTTATTCTTAAAATTTGTAAGTATGACAATATAATTTATTAATGTGAATTAAGGGTTAGAAGTTATATTTGCATGTTTTAGGCATTCTATTTCAGTTTAAGAGAATGATTTAGAACCTTATTCCAACTTGGCTTGCATTATAAAGGTTACCTTTCAATCAAAAGAATAATACCAAGTTTCATATTGTTAATTTTTACATCATTATTTGTATTTGTCTTCTTTGACCATCATTAACTTAGGATTAATTAATAGTTTAGTATAACATTATTAGTTTAATTTAACAACAAAATTAATGATTTATTGTAAACAATAGTAAAATCAAGTAGTAGTGTGTGATAACCAATTTGATCCTCGTGAGAACGATATCTTAAGTATTATAATCGGTAAACCGTGCGCTTGCGGATTTAGCACTAACAAGTTTTTGGCGCCGTTGCCGGGGATCATGATTTGTGTTTATTGCCATTATTATGCTTGATTTGAAATTTTGGATTACAATACTTAATTAGAGTATATTTGTTTGTTTTGTTTTATAGATTTGATAGTTTGAGTTTATTTCAATTTCTATTTATTTGTACTGTTTAATTTTATGTTTTTACTTAGTTTTATTGTTACTAATAAAGTTTATGTTTGTTCCACATGATTTGTTTGTGTTTTTGATAGTTATCATCATTGAGTTTTGTTGAAACTTTAAAATATTTTTCATATTTTGCTCTCTTTTGCTGGCGCGACCCTTTTCTCATTAATTTTTTTTTTGGATTTTGAAATTTTAAGGGTTTTTTAATGGTCCAACTGTTCAAATACCTTTTAAGTTTGAATTTTTATTTGTCTTTTCATTTTCTTTCTTAAATTTCCAAATTTCCTTTTCCCCCCATAAACGATTTCTTTTTACAATATTTAGTTTTCCTCTTCCCTTTTTGCTATTTGTTTTCTTTGTTGGTTCTTGATATTTTATTGTAGTGCTGACCATGGTTCGCTTGAAGAATATGGAGGCCTAAATACAAGATTTGAGTAGAGGCCATAAGAGTATGGCTCACATGTTGATGTCATTTTTCCATAAGCAAAATATCAAGTTCAATCCTTATCCACATGCCTCTCTAAGTGAACATTCTTAAGGGCAGAACTTTACTTCTTTTTGTTTATTTTTGTTTTTATTTTCTATTGTGTTTTGTGTATCTGTGCTTTGTGTTTTTGTGCTTTATTGTGTTTATGTTTAAGTGATATTTCCTTGCACAATGGGGACATTGTGTCCTTCGAGTGTGGGGAATGGTGTAATGTGTTAGTACATATGTGTTAGATTGTAATTAGTATAAGTGAATTATGTTTTCATTTGTTTATGTTTAGATTGTTTAGGTTGTTGTGTATTTGCATAATTTTGGAGCTTTTATAGTTGATGAACATTTGATAGTATAGACATGAATAATATTTCTTTCAATTTGTGGTCTAGTTAGCAAAACTCTTGAGGAATATCAGTGTTTATTTTACTTTGACATCTTTATATGCATAGTAAGGGTTATAATATGGCCAAGCACTTTAGTATAGGTTCTTTTTAAGTTGTTTATCTTTTCACATGTAAATATGATTATTTTGGCAAATCATTGCTTAGGGTAATTTGACCAATAACTAAGTGAGCTTTTGAAGCCTTGTACATTGATATCTTTCTTTTTATGAGAGCATTGATATGCCCTATCCTCTACAACTTATTTTTGGTAAATTTCAAGATTACATTTAATGTGAGTTGTACATGAGAAATGATAAGGGCACTAGAATATAGCTAATTTAACTTGCTTAAATAGACCAACCCTTTTGACTTTAGGTAGCCAATTTTGAGCTTTTAACCAATTTTTTTTGTCGTTAAGCACATTGATAACCTTAATCCAATTTTGAGCAATAAACTTTTCTTTTGGCACCCTTTATGTGTAGAGGATTAGGATTACTATGTCATTTGAGACAATTTTTGTTAAGTATAAGCATGATGAATAGTTAGCTCCCTTTTTCTTTTATAAGTCCAATATTAGAACAAAAGCTAGTATAAGAAAGAAAAAAAGAGAAAATAAAAAGAAAAGAAAAGAAAAGAAAAGATTTAAAGAAAAGGAAAAATAAGGTAACATTTGGACACTAATAAGGGAGTTAGAATAGTAAGGTTAAAACTTCATGATCATGCTATGTTGTTACTTTAAGTCTCTTATGATATGGTGATCATTTTTTCTCTATACATTATGAGCTATTTAACCAAATTTATCCTACCTTTACCTAAGCCAAGTTACAACCTTGAATAAGACCATTTGATTTCATGCATTTAACTTATGGTAGTAGTGGAGATGTTTATTCATTTACAAGCTTATGGTATGTAATGACATATTAAAAGAAAGAGTGAAACACTAACCCCTAAACATTTGAGTGAAGAAATAATAAAGTGTTTGAGTGAGAGTTACTTTAGGCAATATTTTGTACGAAATAGTCTATACATGAGTTAAGATATTTAATTTCTTGAGTACTTATATTCTTGTGCTTTGCAACTTCCTAATTTTCCAAATGTGCATGGGTTTTGAGTTGAATAGGCAAGGATATTGCTTGAGAGTTTGAAAATTGAGACTAATATGTTGAGAGATGCAGGTTATAACATGTTGAGAGACATCTAAGGCCATTAAGACTGAAGAAGATATTTTTATTGATATTGTTTATGTTTCTGAATTTTTTGATGAAAACATTGATTGTTCTTTTGATTACATTAATAAGATGAACAATTTTGCTTACTTATATGATGTGTCTTCTTATTTCAATATGTATCATCATGATTATGAATTATTCATATTTTACATTAACTCAACAAACACATATTCATTTAATCTCGAAACAAACAAAAAAAATCCAAAAGAAATTTTATTGGCATCATACATAGCTCCTAAGGAGAGAGAAAAATTTGAGAGAATATTGAAAAAATATGAAAAATTCTTTGCTTGGACCTATAAAGACATGCTAGGAATAGATTGAGAAATCACTGAACATGCCATCCCAACATATCCAAGGTATAAACTAGTTAAATAGAAGCTTAGGAAACTTAGACCAGAATTGACTGAGAAGGTTAAACATGAGGTTAGGAAATAGATAAAGGCTAAGTTCCTATTGGAAGTTCAATATCCCATGTGGTAGTTCCTATGGTTAAGAAGGATGGAAGAGTTAGAGTTTGTGTGGATTATAGGGATTTGAACAAAGCCTGTCCCAATGATGATTTCCCTTTACCTCATATAGATGTCTTGATCAATAGTGTAGCTTCTTGCACCATGTATAGCTTCGTGGATGGATATTCAGGGTATAATCAGATTCTGAACAAGATAGTGGATCGGATTAAGATAGATTTCATAACTAAATGGAGTATATATGCCTACTAGGTTATGCCTTTTGGGCTTAAGAATGCAGGTGCTACCTATCAGAGGATGGCGACTAAGATACTGATGACTTAATTCATAAGGAAGTGAAGGTATACGTAAATGACATGATGATTAAGTTAGCTACCCGAGAAGGGCATTTTGAGGTCCTAGAGAAGTTCTTTCAGAGGATTGATAAGTACAACCTTCGTGTTAATCCAAATTAGTGTATCTTTGGGGTCACCTTAGTTAAGCTTTTAGGGCATGTAGTGAGCCAGAGAGGTATAGAAGTAGACCTTGACAAGGTAAAAGCCATTAAGGAAATGCTAGTGCCCTAAAAGGAAAATGAAGGTAGAAGGTTCTTAGGGAGAATTCAGTACATAAGCAGGTTCATAGCCAAGTTAACTTCAATCTGCGAGTTGATATTCAAGCTGCTTAGAAAGGATTAGCCAGTGGTCTGGAATGAGGATTGTAAAAAAATATTTGATACCATTAGGGAATATTTGTTGCATCTACTAGTGTTGAGATCACCTCAACTAGGTAAACCTCTAATTTTGTTTAAAAGATAACTCAGTGGGAGTAATGATGACTCAAGAAGATAACTTTAAGATTGAGTATGAGGTGTGCGATCTCAGCAAAAAGTTTTTCCCTTACGAAGCAAAGTGTATAGAATTTGAGAAGATCTTTTTGGTAGTTATATGAGCATCAAAGAAACTGAAACACTACTTCCATTCCTATAAGATATAAGCAGTGGCTAAAGAGAACCCTTTTAGGTACCTGAAAGCAGTACCTTCACTTCTAGGAAAAATGGAAAGATGGTTGATTCTCTTACAAGAGTTTGACATAGAATAAATCACTAGAAAAACCATCAAAGAGAGATCAGTGGCAGAGTTCCTGGCTGATCAACCTTTAAAAGAAGAGAAAGTGACTTATGAGTTTTCCAATAAGCATATCACAGCTATAATAGTGTAGGGTTGGCAGACATACTTTGATAGGGCTATGAACAACAAAAGAGTAGGAGTGATCCTAGTGACCCCAAAAGGAGAAAAATTGCAACTAGCAAGGATTTTGAGATTTAAAGCCATAAACAATAAAGTTGAATACGAAACCTGTATTTTCGGGTTGAAAGCTTTGTTAGCTATGGGGCTAAAATCCATAGAAGTATTTGGAGACTCATCTTTGGTAATTATCAAGTGAGGGGTAAGTGTTCAATCAAAGAAGAACAGTTGTTACTTTATCTCAAATATCTGAAAGCTTTGAGAAGTCAATTAGAGTTTTGTACTTTTTGATATGTGCCTAGGGTAGAGAACTAGCTAGCAGATGCTTTGGCCACTTTGGTATGAATGTGGGATAATTAGAAAGGGGTAAGCTTGAAGCTGGTACTGATTTTAAGTTTTGATAAACCATATTTTGACTATGAGTAGATCGTGGATATCGAGGTAGATGATGGGAAACCTTGGTATTACAACATCTAGAATTATTTGGAGAAGTGTTTCCTAAGGAAACTACTGAAGAGGACCAAAGGATGATCCATAAACTATCTACCTAGTTCATCTCCATGGGAGGGTATTCTATAAAAGACAGCCAGATGGAATCCAGTTGCGATGTTTGGATGAAAAAAGGTAAGAAAGGTCATGAAAGAAGTGTATACGGGAGTGTATGGAGCCCACATGAATGGTTTAGCTTTGGCTAAAAAGATTATGCATCAAGGATTCTTTTGGCTAACAATGGACACTGATTATTCTAAGTATGTCAGAGAATGCCCACCATGCCAACAATATGTAGACTTAAGGCATTTACTAGTTTTAGAGTTATGCACTCTCACATCATCGTAGTTGTTTAATGCATAGGGCATAGATATCATGGGCATGATTCATCCACCTACTTTGAATGGGCACAAGTTCATCATAGTGGCAATTGATTACTTCATCAAGTGGGTATAAATAGAATTTTTCAAAAAGGTAGATACAAGGGACATGGCCCAGTTCATTGAAAAAAATCTGATATGCAAATATGGTTCACCTCATCATATAGTGTCTAATAATGGATAACAATTCTCTAGTGAAACCAGATAGATGCTCATCAAATATATGGTTCAACACCATAAATCTTCTCCTTACGACCTCAAGCCAGTAGAGCAGTTGAAGCAGCTAGTAAGAATGTCAAGAGGATTCTGCCAAGATGGTTTAAACTTATAAAGATTGGGCTAATAAGCTACCCTTTGAATTATGGGATTACAGGATAATAGCTAGAACTTTAACAAGAGTTACTCCATTTTTCTTAGTCTATGGGACAGAAACAATGTTACTAGTAGAAATTGAGCATCAATCTTTAAGGTTGGTTTTAGAAGCTAAGATGCCAAAAACAAAATGGGCTAGATAGAGATTATAGTAGCTTAAACTACTAGATGGTGATAGAATGAACGCATATTATCACAATCAGGTTTATTAAAAAAGGTTTGCTAATTCATTTGGGAAGAAAGTTAGGAAAAACACCAACTGAAAAAAGGGGATCTAGTGTTCAAATAAATGAGGCTAGGAATTCCAGATATCCTAGGTCAGTTCAGGCCCACATGAAAAAGACCTTTTGTCCTTAAAAATTTTACCGTCCAAGGAAGTTGCTATTTTATTAGATAGTGATGGTAATGAATTCAGAAAGCCACTGAATATAGACAAATTGAAAAGGTTCCATAGCTAAGATAAAAGAGAAAAAAAAGAGAATAAATGCCCTACAGGTCGAAAATTGAAAAAATGATGGCCTTTCCTAAAATTGGATAACTTGCCAGGGTGAAAACTGAAAAAAAGGTACATTGACAAAAATTAGAGGCTGAGAGAAAACAATCAATTAAGAAAACCCAAAATGGCTGATTGATGATAGGAGTTATGATGCCTATAAAGTTTTAGTCCAAGATTAAATAATATAAGTCATTGGGATAATATCAAATACTGATTATGTGTGTTGAAATTAGAAAGAAATGTCATACATGTAATCATAAAATTATCCATATAACAAAAGTGACAGGTTCTTTCACATGTTCTAATCTATCTGTATCACCTCTCTCTCATCCAGATTTCTCATAGCCCAGAGCCTATTGTCGACAATCGAACTTGTGACCCACTACCTATAGAAGTTAGGGGTGGTAAAATCATAAGTGCCAATCTCAGGAATGGCAGTCCTTATGGACAGTCGAGTCCAAATCCTCCGATAATACTCTGACATGAAAGAAAAGAAGTGCACCACCATGGAGCCCAATGGGCACCTGATAATTCCTGTCTATCCCTAAACTGGAGAACACAGTAAGAAGTGACATAGAAAATGGCACAATACAATCCACACAGAGGAACATATCCAAATGATCCATTCTAAACCACAGAGGTGATAGGAAACTAGGTGCACCTAAATATAATGTCATATCTATCAAACTACCCATCTAGTTAACTCTATCTTGAATGTACCTTATGGGATATGTACTTGTAATCCTGACTCAAAATGGAGGCTCTAAAAGCAGCTTTAGCTTTTCACGAAGCCACACCTGAAAGAGAGAGAGAGAGAGAAAGAAAGAGCCATTAGGGTGAGTTGGGTTCATCTCAGGCAAAAGTAAGGTAAAGGAATACGTGAAAATTTGAAAAGAAATATTTTTCAATAAGAAAAACTAGTATGATAACACATACAGGGTATACTACCTTTAAAATCAAGGATGTACCTAGAGCAACATAGGACTGCATGTAAGATGAGAGCCATAGTTATGGTGAACAGCACTATGCTAATGATGGTCTCTGCCAAAACCAAGCAAAATGGGTTCCACCCTCAAAATACACCATCTACTATGCTCAACAACTCACAATCCCTAATCACAGGATCCTCAGTGCGCGTCAGCAAACATCGAGCAAAATAACATAGCAATACCACGCTGAAATGAAAAGTGGGCACATCATCAAAGTTAGCTAGCATATCGATCAATGGCTCCAGTGAGAACATCCTCCTATAGGGAACCAAACCTTTAGCCTTAGAAGGAAGAATGCCAAGAGCATGTGCCACCTCTCTATGGTATCTAGAAATAAAAGAGGGTAGATATGGTTGAGTACCAGGCTCAAACCTAGCATCCACAATGGTAGCAATCTCCTTCAGCAGAGGACACAACTCCCGATGAGTAAATCTGAACACATTGAACCTCAGGTCCTAGAGTCGAATAGCAGCAAGCAATAGGTTCATATCTATGGACACACTTCTCAAAAGCCTCAGATTAGAATAGTGAGCCAAAAGAGGGTCCTTCCAAGTTCTAAGGTTATCCAATAGTTAGTGTAATTTCTCAAGTCTAGAAGTCATGATAATGGGAATTTCAAGCAGTTTAAGTGCGAAAAAAATAGGCAAAGATAAATGACTAAAAGGGGAATATCTAGAAAAGAAAGAGGAAAATGTGATGCATGCCAAACCCCCTAGGCATCCAGTTTGCTCTCAAAAACCTGCTTTTAGGGCTCGAGACAGGATCAAAGTTTATTTAACTCATGAAAACCAATCACTTCATATTGAGTAAGGATTCAACCTAATACGTGATGCCATCGAGCCTTCAAAAGGTATGAGACAACATCTCAGGGTATACTTATCCATTCACTAATGACTAATCTATGGGATGTCTACTGAGCAAAACAAGGTGTATGTGTGCAGGAGTCGCCACCCAATAAAACATTAGGAAAGTGATTTTTTTAAACCTTGTGATATCGAAACCAGAGAAAGTTTGGATTTCATCCCTACTTGAATTACTTGGTCGATAATTAATATAATTGATTGCTTGTGGAAAAATATTTCAACTCTTTTCTCATACATTACAAGGTATTGAGTAAAATAAATACAAACAAGTATGTAGAAAGCGATAAAAACCATGCATAAATTGTAGGTATTTAAGGACATTGGTACCAGCATGTATGGATTAAAAATTATTGCTGGTTCATTTTTAATCTGTGACTTCAACAAAACATTTTTAAGCATACTAAAATTAGAATAAAAAGGTACAAATATACACAAATTGAGGTATTTATTGAATTCGAAAACATTGGTTTTCCATGCATAATTATAAAAATATTTTCAGTGGAAATTTTAAAACAAAATAGGACATTGATCCATTTTATAAAAACCCGATTAATTAGATAAAAATATTTAATGTGATTTCTTTGGTTTTCATGCCAAAATACCCTTTTGTACTATCCTATTATAGATAGTTAATAATACAGGCTAAAATATAAATAACTTGAATAAAATAAATTGAATGAATTAAATAAATAAATTAAACTCTCCGAGACTAGTTGGATCTTTTTTACTTTTCCTAGCTCTTATGAATAAATCCCGAATATTCATGCATCTAAAAATAGTAAAGATAATAATTGGTTAAATAAGTGTAAAAAGAAATAAAATAATATTATAAAATAAAGTCAAACATATATACTAATACATTTAAAATTGATCAATGAATACATAATAAACAAAAGGAGAAAATGCATAGCAATTAAAAGAAACAAAAGAAAAGGTTAAAGGATGAATAGGAGAGACTCACTCTTGGTAGAAGGTGAGTCACAACCAAAAAGGGATCGAGTCACGACCTTGAGAGGAGGAAGTCACGTTCCTTTAAGGGAGTCATTAGGCACTCCAAGGTGAATCACAATGTTGACCCAGTAAGCGAGTCACAGACCAAGCCCATGACACACTCACAGTCTGAGTCTGTGAGTGCCTTTAGACTGTCCAGTAACTGCTGGAACGATGCCATATGTGAAACTCAAAGTTCCAAAACTTATTCTAAGGCTCAAAACCCATAAAAAACACCTTTAGACTTTCTAAAAAAACATATGAACTCAAATTAAGGCCTTAAAGCATCGAACAACATAATTAATGTGAAATTATTAGAGGAGAGAAAATGAGTTTTAGAGAGAGAAAATAACAATTACAGACACAAATGCATCCAAATTATCAAACAAAAAATAAATTTATGCTTAAAACATAAAAATACACACAAACATGCCAATTAACCACTATTTACATAGAAGAAACAAAGAAACAATATTTACAAAATATGTACAGAGGAGAGAAAGCAAGAATAGAGCAACCTAAAATTCAAATAAAAATGTGAAATAATTTTTTGATAGAATTAAAATCCTAGATCTACTCAAGGGCTGGAGTTTTGCCTTTTATATTACCTTCAGTAGAGTTATTTTCCAAAACCAGTGAGAACGTCTTTCTCTTCTTCTTCTTGCTTCTTACGTGTTTTCTTTTGAAACCAGAGTAAAAACCTTGTCCTTTTTTCTCTCCCTCTCTAGTTTGTCAAAAATGATTCTTATTATTGTTAATCCCAAAAAACATCCCATCGTCACTTAATAACTTTAGATTAAGATCAAGGGAAAATGGTAGATTTTTAATTCTAAAATAATCCCCTATTTCGCAAGGAGAAAACCTAAAATTTGGTAGAAAAAAACATAGTAACAATTTTGACTGGCAATTCGCAGATCATGACTCATGAACTGGACTCAGTAGGGCCCAAAAAATCATTTTAAGCTAAAAAGAATAAGTCATAGACCAAAATCGTGACTCGCTGGATGAGTCATGAACTTGAGTTCGTGACTCGTTATGCGAGCTGTGGACTTGAGTAAACCACCGGCCCTCAAGTTACGGGCCAAAAGAAGAAGTGAGCCACTTAGGGTTATGACTTAAAGATGAGTAACTGAATTGACCCATGAGTTGAGTTCATGACTTATTTCTAAGTCAACAAATGGCTTCTAATTATGCTCACATCATCTGATTCGACGAGAGAAATAAAAATGCGCTTTTAAAAGACCATTTTCCCTAAAACTCAATAAAATATTTTCTCAAACCACCATCGATGTAGGAAAAGAGAGAGCACTGCTTCTTCCTGGCTATTTCCAAACAACATTTTTCTCATTAGGTAACCCTAATAAAGGCTGACTCAAGTTCAATGTCTATAAAAGAGAGAAAAAAATACCCAATAGAAGCTTTAAAGTGCGAGAATAAAGGAACAAAGACTAATAAATTTAGGAAGCTATTTTTAGGAAGTGGTGAGCCATATCCATCCCTTAAAAGAAACGAGCCACAGACAGCCTGTCGGTCACCTCTAAAAGTCCACAATGCATTTTTTCTCTTTTATTTGCATGTACCATGCATTACACGTATATTTTGTTGCATTTTCTCTTATTTTCATCTTGTAGAGAACCTAAAAGGTCGATGATCTAGATAAATAACTTTGGATAATTTTGGGAGCAGAAAGTCAAGCAATTCATAAAATGCGATAAAGTTCAGGGGGTATTTCAAACTTTTGGTTAAATATGTCTAACAAAAATAATTAAACACATGTAAACAATGTAAAATAATGTAACTTGGGTGTAAATAATGCTCTTAAGTAATTTTAGGTGTGAAAAGATCAAAAAATGAAGAAAAAAAGGTTTAAAAAATAAGAGAAAATGGTTAAATTAGAAAAATAAAGGAAAAAGGTATAATGGTCATTTGGCATTGAGGTACGGGATGCCCCATAGTCCTGTCTATCGCTAGCAAAGGATGAGCTTCTCGTCCCTCACTTAAAATTTTAAATATAAAGTGGTTTCTCTACCCTTCTTCTTTATTTTTTCGGTAACCTCCATTCTTTCCAATTTTAAGCTTTTCTTCTCGATTTTGCTCACCTTTTCTCTCTATTTTTCATCCTTTCTTTGAGTTATCTATGCCTAAAGACTCCTAAGAGTGATGTACACTTCAGGGAGCAATCTACTTCTACTATTTTTTATTATTTTCTTTTTTCTTCTCTCACAAGTATCATTATTCTACTTATTTATTTTCTTTTTATTTATTTAGTTCAATATTTTTAGTAATTCTGTATGTCCTTTGACCTTAGAAGCAGTATAGTTTGTTTGTATTTTGCCTTATAGCTTAGAGATATATAATGCCTTTTAGGACATTAATGCAATTTAGAAAACGTTTTTGCATGACATTATAGTTAGGAATAAGCCTTATATATGAGCACATAAACCTGAAAAGAAAAAGAAAAAAAAACCTTATATATGAGCATATGAACCTGTAAAAAACCTCGTATATAAGTGCATGAACTTGTAACTTTTGTTAGCAAGCAACATATTTTACACCTTAATATGCATGTTATAGTAAGAATTGTAATCCCACCAAATAGTTACAAGTAGGTTTAAGTTCCCCTATTAATAGCTTAGATTGTGTTACTTAGAAGCCCTGATGGCTTATGTGTTGTTAAAATTCTCTTTTTGTGCAGGAGATAGTGACATTTCTAGCCGAAACGCTGCTGAAATTTTGTTAAAATTCTTATAAAATGTAAAGTGTATATTATGTTAATACTATAACTCTATTGTTTGGTTGCCATGATGGCCTGTATTATTAAAAGTATTTTTCTGTAGGAGACAATCACATTCCGAGCTAGAATGCTATTGAAAATTTGTTAAATTTGTGTAAAGCATGAAATATGTATTGAACACCCGATGATGGATTCAGGATGTTGTTAGTTTGTTATGGTGCCTAGTGCATATTTCCATGCATGTTGGTTATCTACCTTTTAACCAAAATGCTATCAAAATTCTTGTAAATTCTAATATATTAGCTTATTTGTGAACCAAGGCAAACCCAGAAACTAACATGTAGCCTTTTCTTACAGGATGCCTCACAGGTTCGCACGTGCACAACCACCTTAGTCGATGCCAACCTATAAGATGCCCGAGCAAGCCACTAGATATAGAGCCTTATTGCAGGTATAGTGCAAATCTAGTTGGTTTATATCCAGGCTGTTTTTACAGGACTTCAAGTTGTTAGAGAAGGCTGACAGACTCTTAGCTAGGGTAGGTTGGATAGAGTTTTTTGCTTTGGCTTACAGGACTTACCCTTATGTGACTTGAGAGATCATAGCCATGCTACAATATAGGGGTTATTAGATTTCAAATACACAGGAGGGGGTAGTCTAGTTTTGGGCACTAGGTGTATATTATAGCATTACATGCTGCAAGTTCACACAAGCCATGGGTCTATTAATTGGGTTGGATGTAGTTACACCCCCAGGATAATAGGCCGAGATAGATGGAGAGCAGTGATGCTATCAAACACCATATACCGGTCATATACTACAAAGATTACCATGTTGGCCACCCAGATCTATCGGTATATTCAAAAAGTGTTATCTATTGGGAATAGATCGGTTACATGCATCACATGCATAAGCAAAAATAAAAATTTTTAACCAATGTTATAGATCTTACCATGAATATACAATATATTTGTCAATAAGAATAAAGAAAATCACTTTTGAGTTTTGTTAAATAGTTAATTTTCCTTTTCAAGTTAATTCATTATATACTATACTAACTCAAATAATACATTATTGTTCTTTAACTATCATGGCATAGCCAAAAGTACATGTATATAATCATTATAATACAATCATATTCAAGTAAACATTTTCATGTATCAATTACTATAACTTTACCTTTATATTGCTTATACATTTCACATGGTTATTGTTGTATATTACTATATACATTATAGTTAAGATGGTTTTTGGGCTTACGAAAAATTAGGTATGTTTAAGCCCCAACTGGAGTCTTAATTCCATATTTATTTTGAGTTATGAGAGGTCACGGTCAACATCAAAACCTGGTACCCATGACCTTAGTCATGAAAAGGAGTCACAGTTACCACCCAAAACCTGGTAACAGTGATATAGGTCACATTCAGATTCTGGACTAAAGGCTAACCTACCACATGATTATTACTTATAAGCTAGTAACCGTGACCTATGCTTTTGGAGAGGTTCACTGTTACTACCTCACGGTCATTAGCTAAAATCTAGTAACTGTGAGGTCTATTTTGCTTAAGGACAAAATTCCAGTATCAAATCCTATTCCATTTTAACCCGTTAAACGTTATTTTTAGCCAAAATGGCTTTCTACAAAGTTATAGCCCTATGTCTATAGTTTCTAAAACATCAAGAATAATTCAAATCCAACCTATAAATCTCTAGACATTCCATTATAACTACAGACTACTGCCAATAACAGGGCACAGACCAATCTAGATTCAAGTTCATTTTTCACCCTCATACAAAAGGATTAAATTTTTGACTTCTTCATATGAAATCAAGTTCTATGAGTATAGTTTCTATAGCAACTAGAATCACTTAATTTTCATCTCTATAACTCAAGTTATAGATAAAAAAAGTTTGGCTAGGTCCATTGAACCTTAAGTGATGATTTTACACAGGTCAAAAGAACTCTTCTAAATCTGGTTCTTATGTATTAAATGGGTATATTTCCATGTTTACTTCTTATAAATACATTTAATACATCTGGTTCTTATGTATTAGATGGCTATATTTCCATGTTTACTTCTTATAAATACATTTAATACATCCTCATGATGCAATATTTCAACACAATCACATATAAAGTACGTAAAGTTCCCATACCTTATTTAGCTACTTCATCTTTCTTCCTTTCTATCATTTACAATTTTTCCCACTTGGAGCAAAATCTTTGTAAGCTTGAGGAGAAGAGAAGGAGCAAAGAAAGATGAGCAAACCTTCTTTTATTTTTTTAGGCAAAGAATGGCCGGCTAACTCAAAGAAAAAGCCAGATTTTCTTTTCTCTTTCTAGAATTCTACTTGTTCAATTCCCATTGGTTTACTAATAAAAATCTCAACAAAATTTCACTTTGGTCCCTTTCTACACTCCTAATCACAAAATCACTTGCATCATCATTTCTTTTATCAATTTAATCCGTAACTTATGTCATATCTAGTCATGCTTATGTCATTTACTATTCATGTATACATTACTGTTCATATATACTATTACTATACACATACACGAAAACTTTTCCCATTAAGATAAAACCACAATTTCATCACTAATTTTCAATTTTTGTTCAATTAATATTCTCTCTCTCTATATATATATATATACATACAATTACTACTAGGATATATTTGCCATGGCTTGAATTCCAAAATTCCCATATTTCTGGAATTTAAAAAGGTAGATAAAGGTTTTTAAAGGATTTTATCCGAATTTATTGGGGATTTTCCCTTATATTTAAGAAGTTAGAGTTGGAGTCCAACTCCAACTCTAACCTAAGTATAAAACCTAAAAATATAAGGTTTAAAAAAGGAAAATGAGATTTTTTTTTTACAGAAAGCTAAAAAAAGCTTAGGGATAAGAAAAATAATTTCTCTCTCTAAGAATTTGCTCTAACAATCTCTTTGAGACATATAAAACACAAATAAATTTTATTACATTTTTTAAAAATAAAAAACATAAATTGGAGAAGAGATCTAGACTACAAGAGATTCAGAGTCAGAATATCTCAAGTGGGTAATATTCTAGGTTTATTTATACCTTCTCTCTAGAATGGTACCATGCATGATTATATGATTATTTGATGCACATAAATATGTTTATATGTTGTGTTCGTGTGATTGGCTTGCTTAAATTTCATTGAGATGCAAGTATGAAGAGCGTGTTAGAGGTATGATTAATTGATAGATTCCTCCATTATTGTATTATCTTAAGCTTTATCTCATTCTTCTAATGTTATAAATCGGTGATATTTAATGTGTTTTATGAATAATTTGATGCTATAACATTGTATTGGCATGATTCAGGGCCTAATAATTGCATGTTTAAGGTTAAAATACACTTTGTATCATTTTTTGCATTTTTGCCTTTGAATTTCTTCATCATGTCTTGTCCAGAGGTGATGGATGGAAAGATGACTCGATGGATGCCCTTCTATTAGGCGACAGATGGAATGTCATAAGCCATATTTTTATCTCATCTCTCGCTTTGTTTTGGGTGTCCCCCATATTGTTTTAGGCAACCATGGCCATATTTTTTTGGTATTTTTGTATATTTTATGCATTTTATGTATTTTTAATGCCATTTACTTAATCCCTATAATGTCTTTGTGTATAATTCAATTTTGTAAGTAATCTACTATTGCACTGTATGATTAAATTTGGGGCTTTCTTTGATGTATTATTCTAATACTAATCTATTTTCTTTTATGTGTTTTTGTAAGCATTTTTTTTACCTTAAATGATTATATAAGGTTTTTGCATTGGGAATCATGCTCCTAATTAGATGACCACCCTCAGCCCGTTCGGTTATCTCGGTTAACCATTTTCTTTCACCACTTATTTATTTTATTAGTTTATTTTGGTTATTATTTATTTTTTATGTTTGTTTATTTATTTGGCATTTTTGGATGTATTATTATTTCGAGCATGCAATAATTTGTAAAAAATGCTTCTTGTGCACATTAAAGGGAAAAGACATTTGAAGTATTTTTTCTATTAAATTAATTAGGTTTTTCTCCAAAACTTGGACTAATGTCCGATTTTTCACCCATAGTCAAACAAGATAATAAAATTGAGATTTTTGTAAAATGTACATAAGAAAACCAATGTCCCCAACCAAAATGAATATTTTGATTTATGTATGTATGTTATTCTGTTGTTGTTATTTGACAATTTGCTTCTATAGTAAGTTTAAGTTATTTTAATTTAATTTATTTATTCACTTACCACTTTATTGTTAACTTGGAATATTTATTTAATTCTATTGCTTTGTATCATGTAAGGGAGAAGAAAGGATTAAAATTTAGAACTCAATTATAAAACAAATGCCTAATCAAAATACCTAATAAGAGTGATGTCCCGAACATCAATCTCTATATGGCATCAAAAGGTCAAAATTTATTTTTTGACATTCTATTGGGTGACGAATTCATGATACCTACCCCTTTTAGGTCCATTAGTAGATGCCTTCATGGCTTGACTATCAACAATAATTTAGGTTTAATCCATTTTTACTGTGAAGTAGCCAATTTATGAGTTAAGTGAACCTCCTCTGATCTCGAACCCTAAAGGTGGGCCTCGAAGAGCGAACTGAAAATGATGGATGGCTTTAGTATATATCACAATTATTATTATTAATTATTTCATGTTCCTTTTAACTTCAGTTTAGGCTCAACTATTAATTACTCAATAAAAACATTGTAGATATCAAAGTCTAGAGCAAAAAAGGCGGCACCAAATTAAAAATAAAATAGTATTTTTATTGCCTTATTGCATTCAAAATCGAAAGAAAAAAATAGGAATCAATAAAATAAACAAGTTTATAAACCCTAAGTCCCTAATTATAAGAGCATAGTGCAACCCTTTGCAATAGATTTAGGACTGAAAGTTTTAACAATGAGTTTATGATAGAACTTTAATGGCAAAAGTAAAGGAAGAGTTTGGGTATTTTAAAGAAATTAGAGTGTCTCATGTCCACCCATGATTATAAAAAAAGAATAAAATTAAACTTTATAAAATCCATTAATTTATAACAGTATTTAGTAAAAATTAGGTAAAGGATTTTCCTTTGATTTCGATAAATAAAATTTAAATAGTGTTGATAATATCATATATTATTCCCTTGAACTTGATTTAAGAGTGATAGACTTAATTGAAGGTCTATTCACAAAAGGCCTAATTGCTATCGAAGAACCCAGGCTTACTGCAGTTTCAATCAGACTTGAACAAAACCGATCAAATACAGTGTCAATCGAATCTAGCGTATTAGTGGGTCATACCCTATTAGCTATTACATCAACCACTCTAACTTTACAGACAATAGATATGTCTATATTTGGTACTTCATTGCTATAGCAATGTAAATACTATATATAGCAATAATCTCTATATATCAAGGACCATCTTACCTTTGATGAATTTCTCTCTCCATTTTCTCTCGTTAACTTAACCTTTGAAGTGTTAATCCCCTACCTACTAGGGGAAAACTTTTTTTTTTTAATTTTACAAGCTTCAATTGCCCAATCAGCTCACTTCTCATCCTAGTTCTACAACATTCAAAATTATAATCTGGTGTTTTCATTAAGAGTTATGAATGAATGAATGAATTGCTAAGGCATTCTCGATGATTAGGAGAAGGATGAAAGATTAAGATCGTTGTCCACATAGAACAACTCCATATAATTGCTTTTCGATGTTTGATGAAGAATGTTTCTTTGACAATGTCAACCAGAATGATGATGAAACCCTATTAACAGTCAAATACTTGAAAGTAATGATGAAGGGCTCTACTCACAAGCTGCAAGACAATGTTGTGTAATTAGTTAGAAAAGATAAAAGGCCTCAGGATCCCACTGAAGGAGGTAAACAAAAGTCAACATTACAAGTTAGAGGAATCAAAATAAATAACGATGGGAATCATTTATGTACTCGCTCAGATATCAACTCCCATTCATATAAGGGAAAGGGTAAGGAGAAGACTAATCCCTTCTACACCTGATATAGAGAATTTAACTCCGATGATTAGGCATTTACATTTTTATGTTCTCCCTCTGTACCCATCAAAGATGATCTCTTATCTGTATGTGTTTTGAAAGAAAGAACGCTTAAAGGAAAGAACCAAGTCATAGGGCCTGTTGCTAACAAAGATAAAAAATGGTTTTTCAAAAAAGCCTGCATTTGATGGTAACACCACTTCCCCTTTCTCTTTAAAAATCTGGAAAATTAAACTTCCTAAAAGATTAAAAAAGGTAAGGATATCTTAGTACACTAGAAAACTAGACTCGAAAAGCCATATTTTGGATCGGTTCCATGGTTACCCTCCAAGGTCGATATTCTCTTTTAGAGAAATTCAAGATTTGTTCATTACGAGGTACATAGTCCAAGATAGGACACCCAAAAATGCCAACGACCTCTGTAACTTAAAGCAAATACCTAGTGAAACTCTATGGGATTATTTTGATAGGTTTCAGGTGTTAACATATGTGATCAAGAATCTACACCATACAGTCGCTACAATGGCTTTAGGCAGAAGTGTGAAAAACCCTTTACTATTCCATTCGCTCACCATAAATCCCCTCCATTGAATTTACCGATCTAATAGATAGGGTAAATAGTTCATACAATACGATGGTGATCTTAAAGCGAAGCTAGAGTAGTTTGTTCCACTCATTGAATGTGAAGAGGTCGATTAATGAGGTAAAGTTCCTAAAAACCCAAAAAAAAAAGCTGATGGATCCAAAAATAAGGAAAAGGTAAAAGAGTTAGAATACATAAGGTCAGATCACCATGTAAGTATTTCAGTAAAAGTTTATACAATTCTTAATTCCTCCCCCTCTAACGTACTCCTATGGATCAAAAAGAAGCATGAAAGGGTAAATTGGCATATGAAAATGTTAGATAAAATATCGATAAGGAGAGAAAATTAAAATTTTGTAATTTTTGCAAAGTTGTAGGCCACACCATTAATGAGTGTAAGGCCCCTCAAAAATTAGATGGAAAGATTTATTCCAAAGGTATCTCTAAAGAGATTTATACAAACTCCAGCAAAAAGTCTTTATTGATCTCCTATTAAGCATAATAGATTGGATTCAGATGAAGAAGAAAGAAGGAAACCACAAGATGTAGATCGGGGAAGACAGAGGATAGGTGTGATAAACATAATCACTGAAGAGTTGTCTTCGGGGGAGGACTTTTCTAAGAGAAAGAAAAGTAAAAAAGGCATGTACTTCTCAGCACAATCTGAGAAATTACATTCCAACACAATCTCCCTAGAAGATGCAGGGGACATCAAATTCCCCTATAAGGATGCTATTGTAGTTCAAGTCATTACAAATAATTTCTTGGTGAAGATATTCTAATTAACAACGATAACATTATCAATATCTAGACAATTGAAACCTACAAGAAGATAGGTTTCTTAATCAGCAAGTTAAAGCTAAACCACATCTCTCTGATTAGGTTAGGTAACATGACTATTCCTATTGTAGGATCAATGGAATTGTTCATAGATTTTGGAGATAAGGCTATTATCCATACTTGTAAATGCACATTCATGGTCATAGACACACCTTTCGCTTATAATGCAATCTTTATGAGACCTTTACTATTCCAAACAGGCATTATGATGAGCATTAGGTATACATTAATGAAAGTACCAATATAAGAATGTGTAGTTATACTTAGATGAAATTATAAAGCATTAAGGGAAGCTTATATGGCAATGATAAGCATCGTAAATAGACTTACATAGTTAAACCTATTAATGTAAAGGAAAAGGGAAAGCCACGATACACCCTGATGAGAATGTAGTTTTTGTAGAGGTTTTCTTAAGTAAACAACTAAAGATTGACTCTAACCTAGATGATTCAATTGAGGCAAAATTGCTCATATCCTTATGATCAACCAAAGCTCTTTTGCTTGGTCACCGGAAGATATACTTAGCATCAACTTAGAAGTCATCACTCATAAGTTCAATGTGGTTCCAAGCTTTACACCAATGAAACAAAAGATATGAAGACATGCACCGAATCGAAAGAAGTTTATTTTGAAATAGGTAGATTAGCTACTCAAAGAAAGGATGATCAAAGAGGTACATTATCCTAATTGGTTAGCCAAAGTGGTCTTGGTAAAAAAAGAGTGGTAAATTGTGAATGTGCATTGATTTCATAGATTTAAATATGGCGTGTTTAAAAAATAGTTACCTTCTGCCCAGTATAGACCAAATCATTAATGCTACCACTTGACATGAGGTATACTCCCTCATTGACAATTATACAAGCTACCATCAAATATTGATGTGGCTCTTAGATCAGGGGAAGACAAGCTTCATCATTAATGAGGGAATTTATTACTTCAATATTATACCTTTTGGATGGAAAAAATAGGAGAAACATACCAGAGGTTGATGAACAAGATCTTAAAGATCAGACTGGGCACAATATAAAGGTCTATATTGACGAAATGATTATGAAAAGTAATAATAGATCAAAACACACTCCTGACCTTGCTAAGGTATTTGCCATTTTTAATCAATATCGCATAAAGCTTAGCCCAGAAGAATAAACATTTAGAGTATATTCTAGAAATTTTTTAGGGTTTATGGTCTTTTAAAGGGGTTCAAACTAACCCTAAGAAGATCGAGGTGATCTTGGATATGAAGCCCTCTAATAACTATGAAGGGATTTATAAGCTTAGTATATACACTCAAAAGATTCATATACTCCTTAGCTAAGAGATGTATCCTAATAACTCAAATTTAGTGTATTTTTTATCCATGTTTATGTCTTGTTTTGTGTGTTTTTCATGTTGTAGGTGTTAAATTTCTCTTTTTGGATCAAATAGGATAATAGTAATATTTATAAAGTTTTGGTGTGTTTAATGATGCAATTTTGACTTTTGTGTGGAAAATTGACTTGCACACGGCAAGGACCAAAGTGTCTCAACTTTGTGCCTTGTAGAATTACCAATCTGCACCATTTCACTAAGGTACACAACTGAAACCATTTGTCTCTATCATGGGCCATGTAGAATTTGAAATTGTTTAGTCTAAAAGGGTATGCATGATTGAGACCAAAGTATCTTTGCCATGTGCCTCTGTAAATAGTATAAAAGTTGAGTTTTGTTTGGTATAAAAAAACAATTTTAAATTTTTTCATGTTTCTTTAGGTTTAGTACGTAGTTCTTTATTTTAGTTGCAGATTTCTAGGGTCTTATACTTAATATACTTAGTTTTACTTATAAAAATCACATTTTTACTATAGCTTATACTTAAAATACAAAAATACATAGATATTGCTTAGTTTACAGAGTAAATTTTTAGTTTTCAAGCAAGTTCAGCTAGAAAAGAAAGAGGAAAAGCATCATCAACTTCAGGTCTATCATTCAAAATGGGTTTAAGAGTTTTTTCTTTTTTTTTCCTTGCTTTTCACATTATGTTTAGTGAGTAAGTCCCTTTGTTGTTTGGGGATCTTTGAATCCCCATACCCATGTAAGACTATAAACTCAATTGCTTAAATATATTTACAGATATTTCTTTTCCCTTGTGCTTATCTTGATATGGATGTTTTTCAAGCATTTATGTTGTTAATCTTATTCAAGTTGATGGATTTATGCTTGTTTAAAATATATATCATAAATGCTATATTTTTACACATGTATTTTGTATTTTTGATGGCGATTCAAAAATTGGGGTTGTTAGATCTAGGGTTTATATATTGTAGATCTAAAAAATAGAGAGGAAAATGAATAGGTATTGGATTGGTTGACTCCAGAATGGAAAATTAATTCATATATAAGTTTTGGGACATGTGCTTATGCTAGTTATTCGGCTGGCTCCGGAATGGGAAATCAAATAGTTAGAGTAGTTGGCTCTGGAATGGGAAACTAGGGGTTTATATGGGTTATCCACATCTGAAATATGTAATTTTATGTTAAAAATGAATCTTACTTCAAGTATGGGAAGGGTTTGATTTCCAAGCAATGCTTTTAGTTATTGTAAATCTCAAGTCATTTATACTCTTTTTTACTACATTTGTTCAAATTATATTTAGTATTAACTTTTATTTTAATTGTTAAAAATTGGTAAACATAGGTCACATCGATCTACACCAAGGATATTCTTTAACACATAATCTTAATTAATGTGTAAGGCTTTTCCCTTCGGTTTGATATTCTTTGGGGTTTTAATTATACTTCACTGTATTATTCATCGATCTAGTCCACTTGCTAGAGAATCACGAATAAGTTTTTGGTACCTTTGTCGAAAAAATTCAGCTTGCTTATATGCATATTTGATTGGTAGTTTTATGTGTTTATCTTTTACTTACTTTTGTTTACTTATTATTTTCAGGTGATTTTGGTGCATGAACATATTGCATTTACAACATCATTTAGCACCATTTGACCTTGATATGGATGATACAGAGAAGTAGATAAAATCAAATAAAAAATATAGACGATCCACCGAATCTTGATATACCTTTTGAGAATAAAGAATGAGAAAGGCAACAACATATGAGAAATCAAGATGGTCAAAGACTAAGAACCATTTTAGATTATGCCACTTCAAGATGGAATAAGGATCATAGGACAACAGTGCTACCTTGATAACAATATTTCAACCTAAAATTGGCAATGATCACCATGGTTTAAAGGAACCAATTTTCAAGATTGGAGATTGAAGAACCAGCACAACACTTGGATATCTTTTGAGATAAGTGATATGGTCCAAATACAAGGGGATTTAATGTACGGTTGAAACTTTTTTCCTTCACACTCATAGGGAAAGTAAGAGATTGGTTATCCATGCTTTCAAGTTAATCTATCCGCTCATAGGAGCAAATGCAAGAAAAGTTTGTGGTTAGGTTTTTTCCACCTATAAAGATAGCTAGTATAAGGAATAACATATACAATTTCTAGCATTTGAGTGAAGAATCTTTCCATAAAGCTTAGGAAAGGTTTATGAGATTGTTCAAAAGCTATCCACGCCATGAGATTGCAATGCACCAATTAATGTCAACATTCTATGTAGCTTGTAATCCGATTACATGATCATTATTGTATGCAGCATCCGGAGGGAGCTTCATGAACAAAATACCTGAAAAGGCCTTTTTACTTTTTTATGAGATGGCAATGAACGAAGCCTAATGGGCCAGCATAGGAGCATTGGCCAAGAGATAGAGTTCACAATGTAGATGAAGTTGCAACATTGAAAAATCAAATAAAACTATTGAAGAAAGAACTTAATGGGCTGAAAGTTCAAAATATTTCAGCAATTAGCCAAGATGGGAGTGCTTTTAAAGGAGGTAACTTGGCAAGTGAGTCAAAGGTAATTGAACCTTTCACTCAAAAAATGAGAGAAATGAATGCATTATATGATTATATGAGGAATGACCCATTTAGTAATCATCACAATCCCAGGTGGTTCCAATTTTTCATAGAGGGATGGTAACCAAGCTTTTACCTTAAATATTCAACTAAGAGCCCCTTTTAATACATCCACACATGCTCAAAGTAACTACCACCACACTTATCATCAACAATACCAATCTCTAACAGTGAACACTTATTTCCAAGCACTATACCAAACACCTTAAGCCTACCAAACACATTTCCAACCTTCTAGCTTCTAACCTAGACAACCCCACCATAAGAAAAAAAACCAATCCAAGAGGAGATGTTTGCTTGCTTTATATCTAGCCAAAATTATTTCATAACCAGCCAAAAAATAAGGTGGAAGGCTAAAAAATAGTAGAGCAGGAACCAGAATGTAGCCATGAGGAACTTGGAAACACAAGTTGTCCAAATAGCAAATTCTATCTCTATGAGACCACAAGGTGTTTGGTATAAAAAAACAATTTTAAATTTTTTCATGTTTCTTTAGGTTTAGTACGTAGTTCTTTATTTTAGTTGCAGATTTCTAGGGTCTTATACTTAATATACTTAGTTTTACTTATAAAAATCACATTTTTACTATAGCTTATACTTAAAATACAAAAATACATAGATATTGCTTAGTTTACAGAGTAAATTTTTAGTTTTCAAGCAAGTTCAGCTAGAAAAGAAAGAGGAAAAGCATCATCAACTTCAGGTCTATCATTCAAAATGGGTTTAAGAGTTTTTTCTTTTTTTTTTCCTTGCTTTTCACATTATGTTTAGTGAGTAAGTCCCTTTGTTGTTTGGGGATCTTTGAATCCCCATACCCATGTAAGACTATAAACTCAATTGCTTAAATATATTTACAGATATTTCTTTTCCCTTGTGCTTATCTTGATATGGATGTTTTTCAAGCATTTATGTTGTTAATCTTATTCAAGTTGATGGATTTATGCTTGTTTAAAATATATATCATAAATGCTATATTTTTACACATGTATTTTGTATTTTTGATGGCGATTCAAAAATTGGGGTTGTTAGATCTAGGGTTTATATATTGTAGATCTAAAAAATAGAGAGGAAAATGAATAGGTATTGGATTGGTTGACTCCAGAATGGAAAATTAATTCATATATAAGTTTTGGGACATGTGCTTATGCTAGTTATTCGGCTGGCTCCGGAATGGGAAATCAAATAGTTAGAGTAGTTGGCTCTGGAATGGGAAACTAGGGGTTTATATGGGTTATCCACATCTGAAATATGTAATTTTATGTTAAAAATGAATCTTACTTCAAGTATGGGAAGGGTTTGATTTCCAAGCAATGCTTTTAGTTATTGTAAATCTCAAGTCATTTATACTCTTTTTTACTACATTTGTTCAAATTATATTTAGTATTAACTTTTATTTTAATTGTTAAAAATTGGTAAACATAGGTCACATCGATCTACACCAAGGATATTCTTTAACACATAATCTTAATTAATGTGTAAGGCTTTTCCCTTCGGTTTGATATTCTTTGGGGTTTTAATTATACTTCACTGTATTATTCATCGATCTAGTCCACTTGCTAGAGAATCACGAATAAGTTTTTGGTACCTTTGTCGAAAAAATTCAGCTTGCTTATATGCATATTTGATTGGTAGTTTTATGTGTTTATCTTTTACTTACTTTTGTTTACTTATTATTTTCAGGTGATTTTGGTGCATGAACATATTGCATTTACAACATCATTTAGCACCATTTGACCTTGATATGGATGATACAGAGAAGTAGATAAAATCAAATAAAAAATATAGACGATCCACCGAATCTTGATATACCTTTTGAGAATAAAGAATGAGAAAGGCAACAACATATGAGAAATCAAGATGGTCAAAGACTAAGAACCATTTTAGATTATGCCACTTCAAGATGGAATAAGGATCATAGGACAACAGTGCTACCTTGATAACAATATTTCAACCTAAAATTGGCAATGATCACCATGGTTTAAAGGAACCAATTTTCAAGATTGGAGATTGAAGAACCAGCACAACACTTGGATATCTTTTGAGATAAGTGATATGGTCCAAATACAAGGGGATTTAATGTACGGTTGAAACTTTTTTCCTTCACACTCATAGGGAAAGTAAGAGATTGGTTATCCATGCTTTCAAGTTAATCTATCCGCTCATAGGAGCAAATGCAAGAAAAGTTTGTGGTTAGGTTTTTTCCACCTATAAAGATAGCTAGTATAAGGAATAACATATACAATTTCTAGCATTTGAGTGAAGAATCTTTCCATAAAGCTTAGGAAAGGTTTATGAGATTGTTCAAAAGCTATCCACGCCATGAGATTGCAATGCACCAATTAATGTCAACATTCTATGTAGCTTGTAATCCGATTACATGATCATTATTGTATGCAGCATCCGGAGGGAGCTTCATGAACAAAATACCTGAAAAGGCCTTTTTACTTTTTTATGAGATGGCAATGAACGAAGCCTAATGGGCCAGCATAGGAGCATTGGCCAAGAGATAGAGTTCACAATGTAGATGAAGTTGCAACATTGAAAAATCAAATAAAGCTATTGAAGAAAGAACTTAATGGGCTGAAAGTTCAAAATATTTCAGCAATTAGCCAAGATGGGAGTGCTTTTAAAGGAGGTAACTTGGCAAGTGAGTCAAAGGTAATTGAACCTTTCACTCAAAAAATGAGAGAAATGAATGCATTATATGATTATATGAGGAATGACCCATTTAGTAATCATCACAATCCCAGGTGGTTCCAATTTTTCATAGAGGGATGGTAACCAAGCTTTTACCTTAAATATTCAACTAAGAGCCCCTTTTAATACATCCACACATGCTCAAAGTAACTACCACCACACTTATCATCAACAATACCAATCTCTAACAGTGAACACTTATTTCCAAGCACTATACCAAACACCTTAAGCCTACCAAACACATTTCCAACCTTCTAGCTTCTAACCTAGACAACCCCACCATAAGAAAAAAAACCAATCCAAGAGGAGATGTTTGCTTGCTTTATATCTAGCCAAAATTATTTCATAACCAGCCAAAAAATAAGGTGGAAGGCTAAAAAATAGTAGAGCAGGAACCAGAATGTAGCCATGAGGAACTTGGAAACACAAGTTGTCCAAATAGCAAATTCTATCTCTATGAGACCACAAGGTGTTTGGTATAAAAAAACAATTTTAAATTTTTTCATGTTTCTTTAGGTTTAGTACGTAGTTCTTTATTTTAGTTGCAGATTTCTAGGGTCTTATACTTAATATACTTAGTTTTACTTATAAAAATCACATTTTTACTATAGCTTATACTTAAAATACAAAAATACATAGATATTGCTTAGTTTACAGAGTAAATTTTTAGTTTTCAAGCAAGTTCAGCTAGAAAAGAAAGAGGAAAAGCATCATCAACTTCAGGTCTATCATTCAAAATGGGTTTAAGAGTTTTTTCTTTTTTTTTCCTTGCTTTTCACATTATGTTTAGTGAGTAAGTCCCTTTGTTGTTTGGGGATCTTTGAATCCCCATACCCATGTAAGACTATAAACTCAATTGCTTAAATATATTTACAGATATTTCTTTTCCCTTGTGCTTATCTTGATATGGATGTTTTTCAAGCATTTATGTTGTTAATCTTATTCAAGTTGATGGATTTATGCTTGTTTAAAATATATATCATAAATGCTATATTTTTACACATGTATTTTGTATTTTTGATGGCGATTCAAAAATTGGGGTTGTTAGATCTAGGGTTTATATATTGTAGATCTAAAAAATAGAGAGGAAAATGAATAGGTATTGGATTGGTTGACTCCAGAATGGAAAATTAATTCATATATAAGTTTTGGGACATGTGCTTATGCTAGTTATTCGGCTGGCTCCGGAATGGGAAATCAAATAGTTAGAGTAGTTGGCTCTGGAATGGGAAACTAGGGGTTTATATGGGTTATCCACATCTGAAATATGTAATTTTATGTTAAAAATGAATCTTACTTCAAGTATGGGAAGGGTTTGATTTCCAAGCAATGCTTTTAGTTATTGTAAATCTCAAGTCATTTATACTCTTTTTTACTACATTTGTTCAAATTATATTTAGTATTAACTTTTATTTTAATTGTTAAAAATTGGTAAACATAGGTCACATCGATCTACACCAAGGATATTCTTTAACACATAATCTTAATTAATGTGTAAGGCTTTTCCCTTCGGTTTGATATTCTTTGGGGTTTTAATTATACTTCACTGTATTATTCATCGATCTAGTCCACTTGCTAGAGAATCACGAATAAGTTTTTGGTACCTTTGTCGGAAAAATTCAGCTTGCTTATATGCATATTTGATTGGTAGTTTTATGTGTTTATCTTTTACTTACTTTTGTTTACTTATTATTTTCAGGTGATTTTGGTGCATGAACATATTGCATTTACAACATCATTTAGCACCATTTGACCTTGATATGGATGATACAGAGAAGTAGATAAAATCAAATAAAAAATATAGACGATCCACCGAATCTTGATATACCTTTTGAGAATAAAGAATGAGAAAGGCAACAACATATGAGAAATCAAGATGGTCAAAGACTAAGAACCATTTTAGATTATGCCACTTCAAGATGGAATAAGGATCATAGGACAACAGTGCTACCTTGATAACAATATTTCAACCTAAAATTGGCAATGATCACCATGGTTTAAAGGAACCAATTTTCAAGATTGGAGATTGAAGAACCAGCACAACACTTGGATATCTTTTGAGATAAGTGATATGGTCCAAATACAAGGGGATTTAATGTACGGTTGAAACTTTTTTCCTTCACACTCATAGGGAAAGTAAGAGATTGGTTATCCATGCTTTCAAGTTAATCTATCCGCTCATAGGAGCAAATGCAAGAAAAGTTTGTGGTTAGGTTTTTTCCACCTATAAAGATAGCTAGTATAAGGAATAACATATACAATTTCTAGCATTTGAGTGAAGAATCTTTCCATAAAGCTTAGGAAAGGTTTATGAGATTGTTCAAAAGCTATCCACGCCATGAGATTGCAATGCACCAATTAATGTCAACATTCTATGTAGCTTGTAATCCGATTACATGATCATTATTGTATGCAGCATCCGGAGGGAGCTTCATGAACAAAATACCTGAAAAGGCCTTTTTACTTTTTTATGAGATGGCAATGAACGAAGCCTAATGGGCCAGCATAGGAGCATTGGCCAAGAGATAGAGTTCACAATGTAGATGAAGTTGCAACATTGAAAAATCAAATAAAGCTATTGAAGAAAGAACTTAATGGGCTGAAAGTTCAAAATATTTCAGCAATTAGCCAAGATGGGAGTGCTTTTAAAGGAGGTAACTTGGCAAGTGAGTCAAAGGTAATTGAACCTTTCACTCAAAAAATGAGAGAAATGAATGCATTATATGATTATATGAGGAATGACCCATTTAGTAATCATCACAATCCCAGGTGGTTCCAATTTTTCATAGAGGGATGGTAACCAAGCTTTTACCTTAAATATTCAACTAAGAGCCCCTTTTAATACATCCACACATGCTCAAAGTAACTACCACCACACTTATCATCAACAATACCAATCTCTAACAGTGAACACTTATTTCCAAGCACTATACCAAACACCTTAAGCCTACCAAACACATTTCCAACCTTCTAGCTTCTAACCTAGACAACCCCACCATAAGAAAAAAAACCAATCCAAGAGGAGATGTTTGCTTGCTTTATATCTAGCCAAAATTATTTCATAACCAGCCAAAAAATAAGGTGGAAGGCTAAAAAATAGTAGAGCAGGAACCAGAATGTAGCCATGAGGAACTTGGAAACACAAGTTGTCCAAATAGCAAATTCTATCTCTATGAGACCACAAGGCACATTTCCTTCAAACGTTAACCAAAATCCAAAGGAAGAAGCCAAAGAAATCACCTAAAAGAATGGTATGTAAGTCCAAGGAGCTGAATAAGGTAGCCAATCTTCATCTTCTTCTAAAGTGGCGAAACCAACAACGGAGGTATGTGACTCTAAATCTAAAATATAAAAGAGGTTCCAAAGCGAAAAGATAAGGTTAAGGCCATAATCAATTCTGGTTTACCATTTGATGCAACATATTTACCATACCCTACAGTAGCTAGGAAAGAAAGAAATAATGAGAAATTGGAAAAAAGTTTTAAATATGTTAAAAAAATTGCATGTGAACTTGTCATTTGTTGAAGCCTTGCTTCATATACCAAAATACGCTAAATGTATGAAAGATTTATACTCAAATAAAAAAAAACTAGAAGGGATAGGCATTGTTCAGTAGTCTAAAAATTATAGTGTTATTCTCATAGATAAAATTCCAGCTAAATTAGAGGATCCATAGAGTTTTACACTACCTTATAAATTAGGAGGGAATTTTATACGAAATACATTATGTGGTTTAGGAGCTAGCATACATTTGATACCTTATTCTATTTGCAGGAAGTTAAAGCTAGGGGATATCAAGGAAATGAGGATGACACTTTAACTAGCAAATCATTCAGTCAAGCATCCAAAGGGAATCATAAAGGATTTATTAGTTAAAATGGGCGATTTAATTTTCTCGATGGACTTTGTAGTTATAAACAGAAATGAAGATAAGAAGGTTCCATTGATCATGGAAAGATTATTTCTAAATACAGCTAGAGCACTTATATATATACACTGGAAGATGGTAACTTTGAGATTCTACGATGAGGAAATGGTGTTTGATGTTAATAAGGTGATGAAGCACTCGTCGTGTGAATTTAAGAAGTCACTATGCTTTATGGATGCCATTAAGGGTTGTAAGGATGAAGTGCAAAAGAAAATCGTACTGGATGACCTATTGAGAAATTATTTGATGTATGCAGCTAAGGAAGAGGGCTTAACCAAGACTTAAAAAGAAGTTGTAAAAGAGCTGGAGAAAAGTGTAAAAAAGAAAAATCAAATGAAGAAGGGTTTGAACTACCAAAGGGAGAATAAAAAATTAAACTTAAACCCTTTCCCCTCATTTAAAGTATGTACTTTTGGAGGATGGAACAAAATTAGTAATCATATCTTTTATTTTGATGGGTGTAGTGCTAAAGAAGCATTAGGGAGCCATCAGATGGGAGACATCGGATCTTAAGAGGATCAACCCTAGTTATTGTACTCATTGTATCCTGATGGAGGAAGATTTTAAACCAGTTATGCAACCTCAAAAGAGATTAAATCCGGTAATGCAAGAGGTAGTCAAGAAAGAAGTTCTAAAATTTCTTGATATAGGTATAATCTTTTCTATCTGTGATAGTAGTTAGGTAAGTCCATTTCAGTTTGTTCCTAAGAAAGAGGTGATGGTAATGATAGAAAATGAGCATAATGAACTCATCCCAACTCATACGATTACGAGTTGGAGAGTATGCATCTATTATAAGAGGTTGAATAATTCAACTAGGAAAGACCACTTTATTTTACTATAGAGACTGGTAGGCAATAGGTTTTATTGCTTTCTAGATTGGTATTCGAAATATTTGCAAATCCCTATAGCCCCTGATGATCAAGAGAAAACAACCTTCACCTGCCCTTACAACACTTTTACTTATAAAAGAATGCCTTTTGCATTATGTAATACACCAGCTACATTTCAGCGGTGTATAATGGCAATATTTCATAACTTTATAGAGGTATTTATGGATGACTTTACCATTTATAAAAGGGACTTTAAGAGCTATTTGAAGCATCTTGATTTAGTTTTAGGCAGGTATGAGAAGACTAATTTAGTATTAAATTTGGATAAACGCCATTTTATAGTAAGGGAAGGCATTATTTTAGGGCATAAGATATCAAAGAAAGGGATATAAGTGGATAATGCCAAGGTAGAAGTGATTGAGAAACTTCCACCCCCAACTAGTGTCAATTGAATTAGGAATTTTTGAAGGTATATAGGGTTTTATCGTAGGTTTATTAAGGACTTCTTAAAATTTGCTAAACCTTTGTCAAATTTATTAATTAAAGATGCTCCATTTGATTTCACTGATGAGTGTTTATAGGCATTTAACACATTATAAAAAAGATTAATTTAAGCTCCGGTGATCATCTCTTCGGATTAAAACCTTCTATTTGAATTAATATATGATGCGAGTAGTTTTACAATGGGAGTCGTGCTAGGATCAAGGAAAGAGAAAGTCTTATACAATATACTATGCAAGTCACACCTTGATAAGAGCCCAAGTCAAATACACCATAACTAAAAAGGAGCTTCTAGCCATAGTATTTGCATTTGAGAAATTTAAGCCTTATTTTCTTGGTGCTAAAATTATTGTGTGGTAAGATCATGCAGCATTGAGACACCTTTTTGCAAAAAATGAGTTAAAGCCAAGGTTAATTAGATAGGTGCTCCACTTACAAGAGTTTGACTTGGAAATCAAGGATAAAAAAGGGGCAAAGAATTTATTGCGAATCATTTATCAAGGATTGAGCACGAGCATATCGAGAAGGAAGAAATTCTTAATTTATTTCTTGATGAGTGTATATGTGCATTGTATGTTTGTGAGGTTACCATCCCATAGTTTACTAATTTAGCCAATTATCTTACAGGTGGTTTTGTGCCAAATGGCTATACATGGCAACAAAATGAAAAGCTAAAGGTTGATGTGATACATTACATGTGGGATGACCCATACCTTTTCAAATTGTGCACAGATTAAGTTCTAAGAAGGTACATTCCTAAATAGAAGCAAAAAAAAATCATCAAAGTGTGTCATAGTGGAGAAGCAGTTGGACATCATAGACCAAATAGAAAGGTATCTAAAATTCTCTAATCTAGATTTTATTGGCCTACTATATTTAATGATGTTAAAATCTTTATTCAGTCTTATGATAGATGCCAAAGATTAGGCAATATATCTAGTAGGGATAACATGTCGTTAAAGAATATAGTTAAGGTAGAGTTGTTTCATGTGTGGGGAATAGACTTTATGAAACATTTTCCAATATCTTACGGGTTTGAATACATATTAGTGGCTATCGACTACATTAGTAAATGGGTAGAAGCTATTACCACTATGACTTATGATGCTAGGGTAGTGCTGGAATTCTTAAGAAAATATATATGCACCCAATATGGAGCACCTCGGGCTATTATCAGTAAATGTAGCAAATATTGTAATGGCCTCAACACCGGGTCAGTCGTGAATAGTACCTTCCGGTAGTGAATAGTGTTTTTCGAGCCCGGAAGGACATCCGGAAGTTGAAAATATTTTATTGGACCATTTGAAAGGAATAGTTATGGTGAGCCTATGGTTGAAATTTAAAGTGAATTTGAGGTCAGATGGGTCTCCAAAAGTCAAAAATACGAAAAAGGTAGCGAGTCAAATTTCATATTGTTTGATAGCATCTGATATGCATTATACCATATGTTTAGGCCCCACTTGATAGGATGGAACTGATAGAAGATATGACGAGCATAGAGACAACCTAAGAATGAGATAAGAAATAGTGCGCTTAAGATTGTTTTCTAATTTTGATGTGGCCATTGTGAGATATTGGTCATATCAATAAATTTGTCAGCATACCGACCTTATTGATGAATCGATGGGAAGGATAAGTATAAGTGATTAATGATAATGTTCTTGGTTTTCAAGTTGTGAGAGCCAGTTTAAGTTTAACTCCAGACAAGGCATGTCAAATTGGAAAATAAGTGGAACTGATTTGTACAGTAGGTAAGGACAATAATTTTAAAAGATAATGTTTATGTAACAGTCATTGTGAGTAATTGAAGGATTTTTACTAAAGTTCACCGAGATAGTAATGCCTGACATCATCAGGTGTGTCAGGATTAAAAACTTAATTTTGAAAGTTAGACTGAAAGTGTACTGTGACGGGTCTAAGTAAATGTTAATTATGTTGATATATGGACGCAGAGCATTAGATTTATTTAAGAATTGCTCTGACTTGTAATGGTATTTGTTTAGAAGTGGAATAATGTGATTAAAGAATCTGTCATCGAATTTGTTAAGTGTCAAAAGAGGGAGACTGGTGATAATCTCAGCATGGGTCTAGAGATTCACCATTGACTAATGATGAGTTCGATGGACTAATTCTGCTATTGAAAGAAGGAATATAGTAAAGTACACGAGACTGTGAAACATGAATATCTATTGTAAGATCTTATTCTTATTAAGATGATATCAGAAAGAAAATGTTAAATCCTTTATACGTGGACTTATTAGAGTACAAATAAGTTAACGAGCTTTGATTTGATTCAAGATATGAAAGGAATCTATATTCAGGATGATATGTTCAGAAAAGAGGAATCGATGAAGATTTGTTAGTTTTAAATGTAAATGGGTTCTCTTGGCAAAGATCGTTTGAAACTAATAAATATGAAAGAAGTTTGGCAATATAATTATATGGTATCCTCTACTCTGTGTTGTAAGTAAATTTCGAGGACAAAATTTCTTTTAGTAGGGGAGAATTGTAATGGCCTCAATACCGGGTCAGTCGTGAATAGTACCTTCCGATAGTCAATAGTGTTTTTCGGGTCCGAAAGGACACCTGGAAGTTGAAAATATTTTATTGGACCATTTGAAAGGAATAGTTATGGTGAGCTTATGGTTGAAATTTGAAGTGAATTTGAGGTCAGATGAGTCTCCAAAAGTTAAAAATACGAAAAAGGTAGCGAGTCAATTTCCCTGGTAGGAAAAGGGACTCGATTTTGCTTAAATAATTAAAAATAGTAAACGAACTCTGAATATCACCAGATTTTGCATGCCTACATGAATTTTTATGTAGAATATTTTGGTGATGAGAATGAAATTTTTCGGTGACTCCGGCAGTTGTCGAATAGGATCGATAAGTTTGAATCGGATCGATAATGGACTCCGATTGAGCCAAAAATTTATGTCCTACCTATTTTCGATGTTTTAAGAATGATGGAATCAAAATTGAAGTGATTTGAAGTAAGAAAGAGAGAGAAATGGGATTGGGCTTTAAAAAGGCCTAAATGGGCCTTAATATTTAAGTGGGCAAAGTCCACTTATTAAACCCAAATTTTGGCCCATTATAGAGGTATATAAGGGCTGGAAATCTGGAGAAAACTCCAGAAAAATTGATCACTATCTTCTTCTTCTTCTTTGGCCGAAATGGCCTCTCATTCTCTTCTCTCTCTCTTGCTTCTTATTTAATCAAGATTTCTCATGACTTCCAACTTAAGAGTTGTAGTTTCATCCCTCTAGATAATTAATCAAGTCTCAAGCTTTTGATTTGAAGGAGGAAAGCAAGAAAAATCAAGAGGGAAAGGCTTAGGGGTCAAATTGAGGTAAGAGATTTTTAAGGTTTTAAATTTGTTTGAAGGTACCTATAAGTAGTTTTAGGTGCCTAAAATCCATTTTTGTGGTTTAATTGAGCTAAAAAGATTGAAATCTTGGTGTTTTCTTTGATGAGGAATTCGGCCACCATTGGTCTTTTAGGTGAATGATGGATTTCTTTGGTGTAAGGCATGGAAAAAGGAAGCCTTAGGAAGTTAAAGCATGGAAAGAGGTAAGTGACTGCCAAATTCCTTAATTTTCCATTTAATATGAATTTTTCTTGGTTATGTAACTAAGATAAAAATGTGTAATATTGTTAATTGATGTAATTGTGATGGGATTATTGTAATTAGACTAGAGAAATGATGAATGAAAAGTGAAAATGAAAGAAAGAAAATTTTAAGGTAGAAAAAGAATGGTGGCCGAATTTTAGTGAGAAGAAATGGTAAGAAAAAATGCATGAAAATAATATATGGTAGCTTAAATTAATAATAGACTTGATAATTGATGTCTATAAATTTTTAGAGAATAATTAGAAATTATTTGGAAATTTTAAAGGTTATGTATAGTGTATGTATTGAATGAAAATTTTGATTAATTGTGAATTAAATGATTATTTTGATGAAAAATGATAGTAACCAATAAAGAATGCCTAAATAAATTTTATGGAAATTTATTGAATTTATTA
Source organism: Excoecaria agallocha (assembly GCA_037975025.1). NCBI lineage: Eukaryota > Viridiplantae > Streptophyta > Magnoliopsida > Malpighiales > Euphorbiaceae > Excoecaria > Excoecaria agallocha. Next base: position 67,098,080 of record CM075810.1, read on the forward strand.
GAATTTTTATTGGAATTTTTATGTGTATATGTATAATGAAAATAATTGAATTTTTAATGCATAATTGTATAAAAATGACAGAAGTGATGAATTAATGTGAAAATAAATTAATGTCAATGATAAGGAATAAAAAGTCAACCATCGAATTCTTCGAAATAATTTTTAGGTCGTAAAAATAAGAAGAATAATGAATTATTGGAAAATAATTCATAAATAAATGAAAATGATGGAAAAGAATTAATACGTAAATAAAAGAAAGATAAAATGAATTTTTAATACAAAAAGGATTTAAATGAAAGAAAATGAAAAGTTTGGGGCAAAATGATAATTTTGCCAAAGTAGGTAATTAACGCATGAAAATAAGTAAGAAATGTGTACCAAGGGTAAAATGGTAATTTCGAAGAATTATCTGTATTAAAAGATAAAGTTTCCATGATATAAGGACTAAAATGAAATTTTACCAGACATGGTAAAATAAATAATAAAAGATGAATAAAGGAAGGAATTATAGAATAAACATGAAAATAAATGATTATAATGGCAAAATCGTAATTATGAATTTGAAATTAATAAATCGATAGAAAAAGTTAAATTATGTATTTTTGAGTTATGAAATAATAAATTATATTAATAGCGTTCCTACTTGAATAAAAAGTAGAAACATAAAAATGTGACTAATTTATCAAAATAAATTAGTCAACAAAAAGTATTAAAAGAGTTAATAATTACCAAATTAAGTCGCCGACGAAATAAAAGTCGGCATATCGAATAATTGAAAAATTGGACTGAAAAAGGAAAAACTGTAAAAACGTCATGCCTAAAAGTATTGAAAAATGATTCGTAAAGAATTATACAAGAAAAATAAAAGAAAAGTCAGAATTTGTATAAAAGATTGAAAAGTCCAAGTGTTTGAGTGAATTATTAACGAATAATTCACAACAGTGACTTGAAAAGACAAAGTGAAAGAAAAGATATAAATTACTGAAAAGCCTAAGTATCTGTGTGAATTATCGAAGGATAATTCACAAAAATGATCTGAAAAGATAAAATCAATGATAAGACAAAAAGTTATTGAATATTCGATAACACTATAAGAGTGTATTTGATCATAATAAAATGTATAAAAGAATAAAAGAAAGAAATTAAGAATTTTTAAATGTTTAAAAGTAATTGCAAAAGTGATTAATTATGTTTGCTCTTAGCGTTAGACAGGTATTATTATTCTTGATTAGGATATAAATGGCTAGCCATAGGGACACCTTATACCGCGGTGCAAGTCATGACAACTTGCTATGCTGTGGACTGGATCTCTGATCACCATGGCATTCTCTGCTCTGTTATATGCTCTGTGAGAAATGATTCCTTGGGGATCACTTCTCTCTCTGTTGTGGCCCTATGGGGTCCATGTCTTGCGTATCCTATCTGAGAATCCTGTCGTATTGCACTGGGGGCACATCGAAATGAATGAATAAGTACTGTTTAATGATTCATTTGAAAGAAAATGCAAAGTTAAAATAAATCTGTAAAGATTTCTGAAAAGTGTAATTAGTCAGCAAAAGAAAAGAAAACTTTTATAAGCATTTTAAAATATATTCTGTTTTACGTGAAAAAGATAATTTGATTAATTGATATTTCTTATTTTAATTATTACTGTAAAAATAATAACGAGTCCGAAAAACAATATTAATTTCTTGTTTAGAGTTAAAAAGTGATGATTTTGATATGAAGCAAATGTATTAGTTACGTAACATTTTTCTGAAAGAAAAGTTATTCGAAAAGTAACAAAATAGAAAGACATAATAATTGATCGATGAAAAGAAATAAAAGACATACGTCTTAATAAGTATTTGAATGAAAATAATATATATATAAGTATATGAAAGAAAGAGAAATTGACTGCAAAGTATCCCGAAATACCTATATCGCTTTGCAATAAAGCTTAAAAGCTTTTAATTAGTAATGTATTTATTAGTTAAAAGCAATAAAAGAATAACAACAAGAAGTATAATTAGAGTACAGATCACACGATTGAACCGTACACCAAGAATTTAAGTAATTTACTTTGGTACTAGTAAAGACACGAGTACCAATTTACATCGTTAAATAATATGGTAATTAAATTGATATGACTAGAAAATAAGTAACAGTATTACTACAAGTAAAAGTTATAGTGCACATTAACGAAGTTATGCTTATTCTTGGGAAATTCTTGGATTAGTAGTCACCACTGGGCATATTTAATGCTCAGCGCGTAGTGTTTACTGCGTGCAGGTTCTGAAGCGTTGTGGGAGCATAGTACATTGAAGGACCAGATCGGAAGAGAAGATTTTTTTATTCGTTAGAATAAGCTTTTGGCATGTATATACTTAGACTATTAAGGTAAAAGCTTGAACTGTTTTTAGATTGTATGTTTATTTGTCTTGGATGTATGGATAGTATAAGTTTCGATATGATGTTTGTTTTGATTGTTTAAGATTGTTATTTGATTTTGGAATTAATGAAAAAGTATTTTAAATGTTTCAAATTGCTCGGTAGAAAAAAAAATCCGTACCGGTTTCGGCTAAGTTTCGCTTCGAAAAAGACTATTCCGAGAAGGGTGTTACAGATATTTTGTCAACCATCAATTCAAAATATTATTGAAAAAGTTTGTTGTTAAGTTAAGGTCACCACCCCATACTATGCACAAGCCAATGGCTAAGTAGAAGTGCCAAACTGAGAGCTCGAGGCCATTTTAGAGAAAACAATGAATTCATCTAGGAAATATTGGTCCCTCAAACTTAATGAGGCATTATGGGCTTATAAGACTGCTTTCAAGACACCTATAGGGATGTCCCCTTTTAAGCTAGTTTTTGGCAAATCTTGTCATCTACCAATGGAATTAGATCACAAAGCATATTGGGCCGTTAAATTTTTGAACTTTGATCTTTATAGTATAGGAAAGTGTAGGATATTGCAATTGAATGGGTTAGAAGAACTGAGATTTTAGGCATATGATTGAAGGGAAATTACATGGCATATACATGAAGATCACACAGTGGAAAAAAAATGATCAATTATGCCACGAAATATACGACAAAGAATCGAAACATGCAATTTTATAGTTTTCAAACTTACAAGCTTGGATGCTCTTCAAAACTTGATTTTGCAATGGTAAATGTATAAGATAGACTTATACACTTCAGATTTGGAACACCAATGCTAAAGGAGCAGCCTTTACGCCACACCATTCTATGCTCTCACACACACTTGCAACGATAGCTTAAAATCAAGAGTGCCAGCGCTATGATTGTGTATTCGGCAATGGAAATGGTTTGAAGTCACAAGATCTAATCTTATTCATCCTTTAGGTTGCTATTACTACCCAAGAACATAAGAGATTAAGAAAGAATTCTTTCCTTGAGAGTGGCGGCACTAGAGAGAAATTCTCACCTAGGTCAAAATAGAATTAATCAATTTATATCATTAATTTAGGAAAGATAGGTAATGCTGAAATCCCTTAGAATTAGGAATATTTTTAGCCTCCATCACTTCCTATTTAAGTGATTTAAATTAATTCAAACTCTATTAGGTTTTAAATTCAAATTAATTTAAAATGGCATAAGACATTTAATCAAAATAAACTTACTTATTTAGGGTAATTGGTTGCCGAATTCAACTAGGATTCCAAGCTTGAATTTCGGCCACATTAATTCCCTCTCAAGTATTATATTTTGATTAAATACAATTTAGGATTTAATACTCAATTAACTTAATTATACATAGATAATTAATTAATTGAAATTAAACCTAGCATATGCCAATAAATTTCTCTCTTGGACTAACTGTTAATAGATTTGCCTTAAACAGCTAGCTGTTTAAGGCAAAAAACTTGTTTAACAGATTTGTTGTTTAAGGCAAAAAAAATTGTTTACCCATTACATACATTAATTTGACTTTAAATACAAGCCCAAATTAATGCCTAATACACTATTTAAATATTTTAAGCCTAATGCTTTGTGTGCGATCTTATAGGTCCATTTAATATTGGCAATGAATTAATAAATAATCCAAAGGCTATATATATTCTCTAGCAAGATATTATAGCATTCCAAATTAAATGAAAATGCAAATGAAATTTAGTTACCTAATGCAATTTTGCATAGTCCCTTACCCTTAAATATCAGAATTAATATAAGGAATGGAACCAGTCATCCTTATATATACTAATTCCTTTCTTGATATTCCAGTGACGCTGAACTTTCAGATAAATAATGATTACTCATTGTTTCATCTCAGTATGGCCATACACTTCTCAGTTCACTAATCAAGTGGCCGATGATATTTTCTCTCTTATTGAGAGGGATAATCCCTTTACTTCTCTCATGCTCTCTAACATGGATCAGTGCATACCCATACTTGTCACTCTGTTACGAGCACGTTAGGTGTATATCAAAGTACACAGTAATTCATAAAGAGTTTCATAGAGATTTTAGGTCTAAGAACTCTAATGCAAAACTTGCACATGAGAAGCACTTATGACTTATACCATATAATGTTCTCATAAACGGATCGAATCCAAATACCATATTTTAAACATGTATCTATGATCTCTGATTGACACTCTAGTCCTTATGATCCGTAAGACATAACTCAAATTATCAGAGAGAGCATACTAGTCTTAATTCATTTGTTATTCTCATAACAATGACTGACTAGGAATATTTAGAATGAAGTCTCATTTGTTTCAAAGTCTTACAACCATGTGCCTCACACATGATAACTTAAACTGAAACAACATTCTTGGATAGTTCTATCAATTGATATGCACAGGAATATAATAGATAAAATAAATGCCTCATTCATTAACTTAAGTGTTTTATAACAATGCATTGGGGCTAGGGCTTACACTAACAATGATCATATCAAAAAATACAAGCAGAAGACTAAGAGATAGCATGACAACAAGCTAGTGCCCAAGGAATTTGCCTCGGGAATAAAAGTGTTGGTGTATGATAGTCATCTTAGACTATTTCCCAGAAAGCTCAAGTCAAGATGGAAAGGACCTTATGAAGTGGTGGATGTCACTTAGTATAGAGTCATCATTGTTAAGCACCCAAATAATGGTAGACAATTCAAGGTCAATGGTCACTACCTCAAACCATATTTCAAATCCAGTATTGAAGTTGCTTTGGTGGTCGTGATGATAGAGGATGTGTTGTAAGCTTGTTCAAAGTCGAGATAGCGACTTATTAAACCTAGAACTACTTCTAACCCTATATTCAAACTTGTTTTGTTTAATTATGTCAATGTTTTTGGTTTTTAAGTTGTTGTTTTGTTTCTTTGTTTTATCTTAATAAGTGGTGGTGGATTATGTTTGAATGCTTGCTAAGTGCCATAGTGTGGTTACGCATGAAAAATGATGTTAAAATTTTAAAAGTGTATAAAAATTTGGTTGGACATGACTGAGACCATTTTGTCTCAGTCGTGTGCTTTTTATAGTTTGAGTTCTAGAAAGAGTCACATGGCTAAAACCATTTTGTCTCAGCCATGTGCAAGTTTTTAGTCTAGATCCAGTAGTGGTCATATAGCTAAGATAATTTGGTCTCTACCATATCCATATTGAGATTTTAGTCCAGTAGGGGTCACATAGTTGAGACTAGTTGGTCTTTGACATGTGCAGTTGCAGGTGTTTTGAGTACAGAAGGTGGTACATGGCTCATACCATTTGTCTTTATCATGTGCATGTTAAAGTTTTGAGTACAAAAAGGGTTGCACGGCTAAGACCATTTGGTCTCTGTCATGTACAATTTAAAATTTTTTTAACTAGAATGGTGTGCATGACTGAGACCATTTTGTCTCAACAGTGTCCTTTGTAAAATGATGTTGTACATTTTGGGGTGTTGTGTGTGACTCGGCTAAGATCATTTGGTCTTCACCATATCCCTAGGGCTCTCAGTCATATCCCTCTTTAAATACCCCTTAACTGACGCGCCCATTCACCTTCACTCATTTTTCTCTCATACTCTCTTTGCATCCTTTATAGTGCATTTCTCTTCTTTTGGCAAGCACCATCAACAAATAAGTGACCCAACCTTTATCTTTTACATTTCATCTCTAGTTTTTATTCTCTTTTGATAATTTTTTGGAGTAAGAGTTTCTTTCGGGTAGTATGTTGCTTATTTTTACATGATGTACATTTTATTTTGTTAAAAAGCACCTTACATGCTTAGGGTTAGGCAAAAATCAAATTTAGTTGTTTCTACTTCCTTTTTATGAGGTATTATTCATAATTTTTGTTTTAAACACTTAACTAAGTATTTTGATATATATATATATATATATATATGCATTTTTATTGTAAATTTTGTTCTTGGACACTTATTACTCGATGAAATGCCTAAAAAATAAGTGAAAATTGTGTTTTAGCAAGCCTAACCTAGTTTATGTGCATATTGTGTTAAGAGTAGTGTCCTTTGAATGTTATAGTGCATCTAGTGTGTCTAAATATGTTTTTGATGTTAGTTTGCCTTCTTATCCAACTAATGCCTATGTTATTGTAGTTTTTGAACTATAATTGTGTTTAAACTAAGAAATGCTCTCATTTTCGATACCATTACCATGTTCTTGCATTGATGGCATGACTTCTTCCTTGGGTTTGCCTTGTTGAATTTTTTGCATCAAATTAGCTTTGTGAATTGGCCAATAGTTTACTTAAAGCATGGTAATTTAAGCATTAGTTTATTATGAAAATAGGCTTAGTTTAGATCATTCATTATAGATTGCATCAAATAATTCTCATTTCAAATGCATTATGTGATTTTAATTATTTATATTACTTTTAACTGTGATTTAGGCATGTTGGATTATTGTGTTATGATTGCCAATTATATATTTCTTTTCTGCCTTCATGTTATGTATTGGATACATGTGTATTTCTTTGTTCATCATGATAAATGTTCTTATTCTTCATGATTCATTATATTGAGCCTAATGAAAATTAGTTGTTTTGCAATGGCACCCAAGCGAACGAGGGTGGAAGTGGGATCTTTATCATCTACTCCTCAAAAATCCAAAAAGGTATGAGTTCCATCCTAGCCTCTAAATGAGTTTCATGTGGACTGGCCTACATTTGCACAAGCAGAATATGTAGCCACTCCCTACCTTGTATGGAGCTAATGGAGGAGTTTAATATGAGGAATGAACTAGAATGATTAATAGCCAATGTCAGCTGGACGGAGTTTGTAGGCTATAGATAGACTGTCCATCCTAACCTAATAAAGGATTTATTGGCCACAATGATAATTAGAATTGGAAAGAATAGTCGGACTGATGAGGGTAATGTCATCTTTTGGCTTAATGGTACCTCATATCAGATGAGCTTTAATGAATTCTCAAGCCATTTGGGTTGTAACATCCATGCTGCAAAAGGAATTGAAAATATAAATAAGTAGGAAATTCAGAATGGCAAATGTGATGAAGTTGAACTGACTGTCTTTGATGCCAGCAACACCAAGGTCTACCATTTAAGGAACCATCCCTTAAGAATTATGCATCGCTACTTGGCTTTAGCAGTGTTCTCTCACCTTAAGGGCCCCAAAAATGTCAATGCAAATGAGGCTTTCATTCTTTATACCATGTAGAATGCCATCGCACTCAATGGAGTGGTTTTTATGGTTGCAAAGATAGATGAATTAAGGATGTATCACAAGAAGGCAACAAAGATTTCTTTTAGAGGAATCGTCACCACATTGTCTAGGGTGATCAACCATACAAACCCGGGCAGAGTAGTTGGCAATCCAATTGTTATTAATAAGAATATACTGAAAAAGATGCCAATGCTGATAGATGACCCAAGGTTCCTAAAGCAAGGATATTGTATGGTGTCCGATATAGAATCTTATAGGAAAATGTGAGCAAGGAAGCTATAGAGCTTTAGCGGGTAGATGATGCAGCTATTATGCTATTATCAGAGCAATACACTGTAATTACGACCTGCCTGGACACCATGAAGGATAGGATCAATGATTGTTGCAGCTCTTGCCATGATACAATCCCATTTTGATCACCATTTTCCTCCTCCACCTTCACATGAGTAATTTGTTTAGGGATTTCCTCAATTCCAATATTTTGATTATATTTTGCTAAGGATAGCAAAAAATTTTATGTGATTGAGGGTATTTTGGAGATGAACTTATTTTGAACTCATTTTATTGGTTGTTTTGCTTACTAACCACAATGGTTTTAATTTTTATGTTTATTGTACTTTTATTAGTTGTTTAGGTTTTATTGGAACTTATTTAAATTATGTTATGTTTTAATTTTTTGTTCTTTTGTGTTTCTAATGTCATTTTCTTTAGTTTATGCTTAGTTTGCTCTTTTACTTTATTTTACTTTTCAGTCCTTTTTATTACAGCTTTTTGTTTAATTTAGCATTATTGTTCTTGTTTCTATTTAGTTATTCTCGATTGTTATTAAATACTTGAACATTAGTAGCTTAGTTTGCCCTTAGCTTGTTTTCGTTGTGAATAGCTTAAACTTAGAATTAGAAGAACTTATTTAGGATAGTTGAATGACCATAGAGTATTTAGTTGTTAATTATTTTACCTTTTTATTTAGGTTCAAGTAGATCAATACAAGTAGGTCTCCAATTAAAATGCACACTATAGGCCTATTTTTAGAAAAATAAGAAAAACAAGTGCATGAAGGTGATCGAATGGAATTCTAGAGTGCTATAACCCTCCTTATCACCATTCAAAGCATTCAAAACAATTTAAATACAAGGATAGAAATGACGTAGGTAGAATTTTATTACTGAACCTCTAAAAGGCTTATGACCTACTTTTTGTTAATGTTGTATCCCTTACAAAGCCCTTTGAGCTTATTGAAGCATGCTAAATGTGTGCCAATTCTTTTATTTACACTTATTTGATCTTCTCCAACCTAAAAGCCTTTTATCTTACCCTTATAGAATTAGCCATTCTAAAAGTAAGTAAAAAAATTTCTCGAGGATTAATGTAGAGATGAGGGTTGTATTTAGAGTAAAATATTAGAAATGGGATACTTTGCAAATGTCAATAAATATTATCAGAATTAGGGATGATCACGGGGAGAGGAATACCCGACCCAGGTGGGGACCCAACCTAAATGAGGCGGGGAATCCTTAAATTTTTTCCCTGCGGGGATAAGGACTAGTAAAAAAATCCTCGATTTTAATTTCAAGGCGGGGGTAGGGAATGGGGTATCCTTCCTATAGGGATCCCCCATCCGACGTGTAAATTACAAATATATCCCATTTTTTAGTTATTTGTGCCATTGGATATAAATTAGGCAAGCAAAACCCTAACTTCAATTTTCTCCTCCTGTAGTTTTCTTCTCTTCTCCTTTATAGCTGCTCCTCTATCTCTCCCTCTCACTCTCATTAACTCCACCGTTCTCCTTTTAGGTATTTCTCTGATTTCCATTTCCAACCACTAATTTTTTCTTCCTCTTTCTGCTGTTTGCTCTTCTCTCACCTAGCCACAATCATCAAATTTTTACTTATCAGTTATTGATCTAAGCCTTTAAAAGTTTTTGGTACGTATAGCTTTTTTTTCATTTTCTCTCTCTAGTTTAAATCTTAGCTTTTCTCTCTCTCTCTCTAGTGTAAATCTAAATCACTATAAATGTAGATATTATTATACCTGTAAATGGATATATTAATGTGCTTAGAAGAGTTTTGTAGTTTATTCAATTGTGTGTGTTTGTATTAGCAAACTACTCAAAAATAGAGTTTGAATTCTTTTATTTTTGGGTGTTATTGATAGAATTTATATTTTATTAATTAAGTGTACAAAATATTTGTGAGTGAACTAGTATGGTATTGTTAGGATTTCTTTCCGGGGATGCATTTACTTCTTATATTGGTATTTTGTTTTGCTTAATTTCTATAGCAGCTATGTTAAATGGTTACCAGAACTTTCATTGACTCTGTTAACCCTTTTTTTATGTTATGCAACATACTTTTGTCGAAGAGAATATAATACTTTTTAATAAGTTCAAGTAATATACACTCCATTAATTGAGATGTACAAGTTATTAGCTATTGATGGTTTGTGGGGTTTTATATATTATCCCTACAAAATAAAACAACCTAGTGTCTCCACATTCCACATTCATTATGAATAGAGAGAAATGAATGAAAAGAAAGGTGAAAGATTTTGGTGAATTATTCACTATGAGTTGAAACTGTTACAAATAGCTAGATATATAAAAGAGTAATCAAATATGTGTGTGTGTGTTTACAACTAATAGAATGAGTTTACCTATACTGAACTCGGTGTTTTTTAGGAAAAGGAGTGGAAGTTGGTTTAGCATTAGTCAAACCAGTGTGTCCTTCAACATGTCTAAGGTGTATTTTCTCTGTGAAATATGTGTGTTAGAGGTAGTCCTTGCAATTTCCAACCCCAAGGAATATCTTTTATAACCCAAGTCCTTTATAATAAACTTGTCTTTCAGGAACCAATGGTAAAGACGTCAACCACATATACCAATAAGGCCATAAAAGAACTTAAGCATGTTTTGAAGAAAAGGTAGTGATCATGAGTTTACTATTGAATAGTTACTTAATCATTAAATAGTAATCATTTATAATAATTAAATAGTTACTTACTATTAATCTTTTTGCTATAATCTAGTTTTTCTTAATTTGTTATGGCTATTAAAGATTCATATTTAATGTTATACTATTAGGTTGTGTTTCAAGAGAAGCTTCTCAAAATTCAACCAACCATCGCGCTCATATCCATGCTTCTCCTGTTGATCAAACCTTTCTGTTTGTAGTATGTTTTGTCCTTCTGTTTGTTTATGCTTTCTTTATATATCTATTTGATACATTTTCAAATTGAGTATGGTATTGACTTGATTCACTTAGGTTGGTGATTTTGGGGAAAAAAGATTTATTGATGACTATGTGAAAGGTTCAAAACCATTAACATATGGAAATTTATTGAAATTATTCTTTATTTATTTGTAAAATTATTTTTTAAAAGCAACAGGCTTTCACTTATAATGAGTTTATTTTAGCAGTTTCTGGCTGTCAATTGAGTCCTGAGACTACTCTGAACCGCATGTGTTTGGCATTAGAGGAAAAGTGGAATGTATAAATATAAGCTATTTTTTTTTTTTGTAAATGAGCAAATGAACATTAGGGTGTATCATGTTTACTGAAGTACAGAAATTGACTTTCAACTTATGAAAGAGAACTACTAACTACTACTAATTTGGATTTTTGTCCATTGTTATTAATTTTTAATGTGTGAATATTACTTTATAATTTGAATTGTATAGGATGTTTATAAATATTTGTATTCTAATTGTATGGAATTTTTTTTATTTTAAGTTATTAATTATTAAAATTTATATTTAAATTTTATGTAATATTTTGAAAAAAAATGAAAGAAAATTTATAGTTTATGTTTAATTGGGGTCGGCTTAGGGATCCATTGAGGTTGAAGAACCCCATCAAGGAATGGGGATCAATATCGGGGTCGGGCATCCCCGTGGGGCAGGGACGGAGAGGTTTTTCTCCCCGTGTTCTAGGCAGGGGAGGGGATGGGGAATGTAACACCCTATGTTAATTTATAAATCCGTACATTATGAGTTCTCATTAATGACATTTTGTGGTTACTCAATTTAATTATCCTTCAATTGCACTGATGAATAACTAGTTTGTTAACAACCAATTCTTGAGTTCAAATTGCGGTTACTAATTAAGGATATCATTTTTAATAGTCTATTATTATTTAATTTAAATTTCACATAGTTTTTCCTTGTGTGGAGAATTCACACTTGGTCCCTAAGCTTTTGACTTTATCATATATTGTATTACTTCCATACACAAATTTTTTTTTTTTGCTTTCTTTTAGTTTTTATTTCTCTTTAAAAACCAAATTTATATTTTAAACCTCCTATTTCCTTAACTGTTGGTGAATCACCGTTTGGTGTACTAAACTTTTTTTAATTACAATTTTACCCCTCTTAAACTACTTTTTATTAATTTATCTTTATTAATCTTCTTATGGCTTACTCTCTATTTAATTTCTTTATATTTCTTTTCTTATCAATTTTACATATTTTCCTACTAGAATGAAAAATTTCAATTAGGTCCCTAAACTATTTATCTGGTATATCTGATCATATTTGACTTTCAGTTTGACCATTTTTACTTCCTTGACTTTTATTCCATTTCTAATGTAAAATTTCCATTTTGATCTCTACACTTCTTCATGAATTGGTATATTACGTTTTAGTACTTGTAATTTCTTATAATCATATTTTTACTCATTCAATCCTGTTATTAATCCCTTTACTTCTCTCATCACTTGTTTCACCTTTGGTGGCAAAATTTACCTTTCGGTTCTTATGTTTACTCATAAACTAGCAAATTACAATTAAGTCCTTACATCTTCTTCCTATCTTAATTTCACCTAATTAACTCCAATATTAACTCTTTTCACTTTTTTTTGTCTCCTACACCCTTTTAAATGGTAAATTTATGTTTTAGTCCATATGTATGCTCATGAAGTGGCATGTTACATTTTAGTCCCTTAATTTTTTTATTTATGATTATGCCTTTTTCACTTATTTGATCATTTTAACTCCTTTAACTACGTTTCTAATGTCAAATTATAATTTTACCCTTATCTTCTAGTGTAATTACGCTTTTGCCCTTTTTGGCTTTCTAACTCTGTTTTCTCATCCTTTCTCATTGTATTATAAGATAATTAATATCTATATATATAGTTTACTGTTTAGTCCTATACATTTTCATAATTATATTTTTGCCCCTAATTTATTATATAATTACTTATTTGCCCCTTTTTAAACTTATTTATTTTGTTTTCACCTTATTTTCTATTGGTTTACATTTATGATCTTCCTTTAGACAAAATTTTCCTTTTTGGTCCCTATTTCCAACATAATGACTATTTTATCCTTTTTAAAGTGTTAATTACACTTTTTTATATTAATTCTCACTTACTCCTTTATTTCACTTGATCATTCTTACTAAATTAATTGTGTCACACATATGAGAATTACTATTTGTTCAAATAAAGTATTCACAAAATTAACAAATATATACTAATCGTACATCCATACAATATTTCATGAAAATATTCCATATTCATGCCATTTATTATTCGGCAACAATATAAATTCATACATAAAATATAAATTATTTCCTTACTCACATGCCATAAGTATTCCTATTATAATTTTAAATTTTATATAACAATACATATTTAATTCACCTTAAAATTTCTAGGTTACCATTAGCTACCTCATCACATTTAATTAATTATATATTGTAATGTCCATCAATTAATTAATTACATTCTAATTAATTTTATCCCATCCTTCACGTATCATATTATGTATTTCATACAAACTGCACCACTATTTATCAAATTACTTGACATAGTTCTATGCAATACAATCAGGCCATTATGACATTTCTCACTCTCAAATTGTTTCCTTCACTAATTTACATTTATATCATATCAACTTACCCTTTTATTGAATTATCATAATTTATTTCACATTTTCACACAATTTATGCTGGAACATAACAATACATCATTATATACACCTAATAACCGTCATATCTTCATATTATTTCAAGCTCATTTCATTCAGTTATGCTTGTTCAACTTAATACTACACATTTCATGTTTAATAGTCTACTCTTTATTGACTTGTCATATCATTCAACATAGTGTATGATTCAGCCTCAATATGAATTACCATTCTAAGATTAATTTCTTCCTTATTTCTTGTTAAACATTATTTTATCCAGCTATCTTAAATTATTTCACATTTCAACTCGAGTTTATATACTTACATAATAGTACTTTATTATATTTACTAACACTAAATTATGATCGCATGGTGTTTGAGATTCTAATTAATTATATTAAGTTCACTACTCACTATATTATCCATCTCATACCCAATATATAAATAATCATCAAGTTTCTATATATCACACTTCAAGTCATCATTCGGCTCCCTTATAAAATCTTCCCTTTTATTATTTTTCTTTGTTAATTTCTTTCTTATTTTATGTTATTACAACATTTTGCCAACAATTCTTAATTTATTTCACATTTATACCATAATTTCTACAATTACATGATACAACTCATGCAAAATTCAAGGATATTTAATAAAACAAGGTATAAGATAGCTTCTACTTACCTCAAATAATTTTAATTCATCTAAATTTGCTTTCACCCTTCTTGGTCTACTTGCTTTCTTCTTAAATCTCACCTTAGCCGATTGCCTCCTATGTTGTTTGTCCAAATTTTCTTTCCACCCTAAATAAGCTCTAAAGATGGTAATAGATAAACTGAGAACTTTAGAATTGTTTAGAGTGAAAGGTGAGGTAGGATTTCCCTAGAAAAGTATGAAGAAATTTGAAGGAAATGGCATATATAGAGGTTGGCTAAAACATGGAAGAAATTGGCTGATATCTCTAGATTTTTTTTGATATTTTCACCTTATATATTTGGGTTAAATAGGCCAAATTAAGTCCAACCAAATAGGCCTAATTTGACATAATCAACCTATTTTGGCCCAATTTAATTCTTCCACTTACTCATTTGCTAAATTTCTAGTTCCAATCACTCTTGACCTATATTATTATGCAATTATACTCTTGAACCAATGAAAAATACCCTTTAAATTGGTTAATTAAATTAAACTCAATTTTCACCATTTTTTGAAATTAGTGTTTTGCTAATCAGAATGCTTTGAAATTTTACCCCACATGTACAAATATATTCAATAGAATGTGATTAAAATTTTAGATCATTCCGAGGTCTTTTCAGTATCATTCCAGCTTTGGAGAGAAAATTAGTCGTACAAAAACTCAAAAATTCAGAATCATCAGAAAAAATTTTTTTTACTTCCAGACACTAGTTTATATTAGATCTAGTAGATGAGAAAATTTTGGTAATTTTTAGAGGTCATTTTCTATTTTTAAACCTCTGGTCAAACTCATGATTAACCCTTTTGACCGTACTATGGAAATCTTTCTTTGTTTGATTTGGAGACCTAATTAAGCTCAAATTCTACCCAAATTGCACTATTAAACTCTATTTAATCCCTAATTTTCCATTTGCTTGTTAACCCAATTTTTTCGCCAGGTCATCCATCCTATTATTTCCCTAATCTGAGCACGTTTAACATTTATGCTCTTTTAAATTTTCATGTACTATTCTGCTGTAATCACTCCAAAAACTATCCTAGGGTTACTTTTCATGCTCTGGAATGTACCATGTATGTCTGATACAAACTTCAGGGTGTTACATTTGTCCCCTCCTAATAAAAATTTCATCCTCAAAATTTACTTAGAATGGAAAGCCATCTAGGTCCGACTATAGATATGGCTATATCTACTATGGAAAAACAATTAAATACAAAAATTAATAAATAGATAAAAGCATAAACAGATAACTGAATAAACAACAGTATATAATTAATTAATCATCCTTGGATATAATCTTGTTCATGCATGGCATGTATAACACAACGTATATGTACCACACAACGTTTATATACTACAGTGATTATTCATTTATGTTTATGTTAAATTCTAATAATTTAAATAAACTAAAGGGACCGCGCTCTTGATGTGATTATGCTGCTCCATTGTAGGTTGAGGGACCACAACTTAATACGATACCGATACTCCACCGTAACTGTATGTGAATAGAGGTACCACTTGCTGTTATCCAACGGCTCCATCATACATGGGTGGAGGGACCACTTGTCATGATCCGATTGCTCCACGATGACTGAATGGTGGAGGGACCACTTGTCATGATCCTACTGCTCCACGCTATATACTGAATGAGTGGAGGGATCACTTGTCGTGACCCTACTGCTATACGCCATATACCGAATGAGTGGAGGGATCACTAGCTATGACCTAACTGCTCCACATGGTACCTTTATGAAATATATATGAATACTTGTATATATATAGATGATAGTTCATGTACACGTCTTATGCAATTATACTATTCATGCATCATTTATATGCATATGTATATTACAACATCCCCATACTTATGCATTGTATAAGTAAATATCTTATTATCCTCCCCATGATAGCTATTACTTCTCTTTTCATCTTATGTCATTAATATATTACAAAATTCGATACATTTTATTATTTACATCCATAGTGCAATTATTATTTATTTCTGTCTATAGTTTTCAATCTGTTTTAGCTCATTTTAAAAAACTAATAAAAACTGGCCGATCATCTTATGTAAATAACTAGCATGTTCCTACTGGAAGTATGTTAACTAGGACCATAATTATTCTTCTATCTTACTATTTCTATTATATGTACCCTAGACTTCCTGATTCCTTGAACTGTTTCATCCATTCATCATAATGTAATTACTCCAATCTTAGGATTGTCTAAACCTTGCTCTAATACAATTCAATATAACACCCTAAGTTAATTTTTAAATTCGTACATTATGAGTTCTCGTTGATGACATTTTGTGGTTACTCAACTTAATTATCCTTCAATTTCACTGATGAATAACTAGTTTATTAACAACCAATTCTTGAGTTCAAATTTCGATTACTCATTATGGATACCAATTTTAATCATATAATATTATTCAATTTAAATTTCACATAGTTTTTCTTTGTGTGGAGAATTCATACTTGGTCCCTAAGCTTTTTCCTTTATCATATATTGTATTGCTTCTATACACAATTTATTCTTTTTTTTTTTTACTTTCTTTTAGTTTTTACTTCTCTCTAAATACCAAATTTACATTTCAAACCTCTTGTTTCCTTAACTGTTGGTGAATCACCGTTTGATATATGAAACTTTTTTAATTATGATTTTACCCCTCTTAAACTACTTTTTACTAATTTATCTTTATTAACTTTCTTATGGCTTACTCTCTATTTAATTGCTTTATATTTCTTTTCTTATCAATTTTACATATTTTCCTACTAGAATGAAAAATTTCAATTAGGTCCCTAAACTATTTATTTGGTATATTTGACCATCTATGACTTTCAGTTTGACCATTTTTACTTCCTTGACTTTTATTCCATTTTTAGTGTAAAATTTCCATTTTAATCTCTACACTTCATGAATTGGCAAATTATGTTTTAGTCCTTATAATTTTCTTTATCATATTTTTACTTATTCAATCTCGATATTAATCCCTTTACTTCTCTTATCACCTGTTTCATCTTAGGTTGTAAAATTTACCTTTTGATCCTTATGTTTACTCATGAACTGGCAAATTACAATTAAATCCTTACATTTTCTTCCTATCTTAATTTCATCTAATTAACTCCAATATTAACTCTTTTCACTTCTTTTGTCTTCTACACCTTTTTAAGTAGTAAATTTACATTTTAGTCTAATGTATGCTCATGAAGTGGCAAGTTACATTTTAATCCCTGAATTTTTTATTTATGATTATGCAATTTTCACTTATTTGATCATTTTAACTCCTTTAAGTACATTTCTAATGCCAAATTATGATTTTACCTCTTCTCGCATAATTACGCTTTTGCCTTTTTTGCTTTCTAACTCCTTTTTCTCATCCGTTTTCATTGTATTATGAGATAATTAATATATATATATATATATATATATATATATATATATATATATATATATATATATATTTGCATTAATTGGGCAAAATCAAGTCCAACCAAATGGGCCTAATTTGACCTAATTAACCTATTTTTGCCCAATTTAATTCTTTCACTTATTCCTCTATTAAATTTCCAATTCCAATCACTCTTAACATATATTATTATGACAATTATAACCTTGAACCAATGAAAAAATATCCTTTAAATCGGTTAATTAAATTAAACTCGATTTTTCACCATATTTTGGAAATGAGTGTTACGCTCACCATAATACTTTAAAATTTTATCCCATATGTCTAAATATATGAAGTAGAATGTAGTTAAAATTTTAGATCATTTTGAGCTCTTTTTGGTATCATTCCAGCTTTGGAGAGAAAATTAGTCATATAAAAACTCAAAAATTTAAAATCATCAAAAAAAATTATTTTTTACTTTCAAACACTAATTTATATTATATCTAGTAGATCTGAAAATTTTGATAATTTTTAGAGGCCATTTGATATTTTAAAGTTTCGATCAAACTCACGGTCAACCCTTTTGATCTTACTGGGAAAATATTTTTCTGTTTGATTTGGAGATCTAATTAAGTTCAAAATCTTCCCAAATTGCACTATTAAACTCTATTTAATCCCTAATTTCCCATTTGGTTGTTAACCAAAATTTTTCTCCAAGTCACCCATCCTAGTATTTTCCTAGTCTGAGCACGTTGAACACTTATTCTCTCTTAAATTTTCCTATACTATTCTACTATAATCACTCCAAAAACTATCCTAGGGTTACTTTTCATGTCCAAAATGCTCCATGCATGTCTGATATAAACTTTGGGGTGTTACAAGAAATCCTCGATATTGCATAGGACATGAGGCAATGACCCTTTCCTCGCCCCCTGCCCTACCCCGTGATCATCCCTATTCAAAATGTAGTTTTATTTTAGGAGAATTTTAATAGGCCCCCACATAAAAAATAAAAATAAAAATAAGAAGAAATAAAATAAAATGAAATAAAAGTTTCTGATATATGGTTCTTATAAGTGCAGGGTACCCTAGTGGTTATAAGAGAAGGAATTTTAGCCTCATGTTTTAGGTGTTAAATTTCTCTTTTTGTGCCAAATAGGATAATTTTCAGATTTATAATGTTTTGGTGTGTTTAATGGTGTAAATTTGACTTTTGTGCAGAAAATTGACTTGCACACGATAGAGACCAAAGTATCTCAACCGTGTACCTTGCAGAATCACCAATTCGCAGTGTTTCACTAAGGTGCATGGCTGAGACCATATATTTGTCACTATCATATGCCATGCAGAATTTGAAGCTGTTCAGTCTAGAAGGGTGTGCATAGCTAAGACCAAAGTGTCTCCACCGTGTAATGATGCTACGGTTACTTTTTTAACCAATTGCACATGGCTAAGACCAAAGTGTCTCCTCGATGTGCCTCTATAAATAGTATAAAAATTGAGTTCTATTTGGTATAAAAAATGGGTTTGAAAGTTTTTAATGTTTCTTTAGGTTTAGTATGTAGTTCTTCATTTTAGTTGTAAATTTCTAGGGTTTTATACTTAGTATACTTAGCTTTACTTATAAAAATAATATATTTACTATAACTTATACATAAAATACGAAAATACATAGATATAGCTTAGTTTACAGAGTACAGGTTTAGTTTTCAAACAAGTTCAACTGGAAAAGGAATAAGAGAAGCAGCATTAACTTTAGATCTAACATTCAAAATGGATTTAAGAGTTTCTTCTTTCTTTTTCCTTTGCTTTTTACATTACATTTAGTGAGTAGTCTCTTTGTTGTTTGGGAATCTTTGAATCTACATACCCATGTAAGACTATGAACTCATTTGCTTAAATATATTTACAGATGTTTCTTTTCCCTTGTGCTTTTCTTGATATAGATGTTATTCAAGTATTTATGCTATTAGTCTTATTCAAGTTGATGTATTTATGCTTGTTTAAAATATATATTATGTATGATCTATTTTTACACACATGTTCTATATTTTTTATGGCGATTCCGAAATGGGAGCTATTAGATTTAGGGTTTATGTGTTATAAATCCGAAAATAGAGAGGAAAATGAATGGGTATTGGATTGGTTGGCTCCGAAATGGGAAACTAATTTATATCCAGATCTTAAAACCCATACTTATGCTAGCTATTCGGTTGGCTTCGGAATGGGAAATCAGATAGTTAGAGTAGTAAGCTCCGGAATATAAAACTAAGGATTTAGATGGATTGTCCATATTTGAAATATATAATCTTATGTTAAAATGAATCTTACATCGCATATGGGGAGGATTTGATTTCCAAGAAACACTTTTAGTTATTGTAAAGCTCAAGTCATTTATATATGTTTTATTGCATTTGTTCAAATTATATTTAGTGTTAACTTTTATTTTAATTGTTAAAAATTTGTAGACATAACTCACACCGATATACACCTAGGATGTTCTTTAACACATAATCTAAATCAATCAAGTAACTTTGTGTAAGGCCTTTGCCTTAGGTTCGATATTCTTTGGGGTCTTAATTATTTTCCACTATATATTACTTATCGATCTAGTGCATTGGCTAGAGAATCACGAACATATCCCTTTCTTCAAAAGGTTGAGAAAGACAAAACATTTCTCTTGAGGAGATAACTGCCAAGTAGCCTTTGAAGAATTGTAGCAATTCCTCTCTGAACCTCCACTTCTAAACCGATTAATTCCCTAGAAAAAGCTTTATTTGTATCTCACTACATCGAAAGAAGTAGTGGCATCAGTGCTAATCCAAAAAGAAGAAGGTTAACAGAAGCATATCTATTTTGTAATCCAAGTGCTTAAAGGCTCTAAGCTCAAAAAGAACCCCATTGAATAGATTATCCTAACTATGATAATTTGCACTATTACAGTGAGAAGATATTTTGAGGCTTACACAATCATGGCCAGGTTAAATTAATTGCTTAGAAAGCCACTTTAAAGACCTGACCTCGAAGGAAGACTTGTTGAATGGGCTATAAAGCTAAAATCATTCGACGTAAGATATAAGCTTAAGATTGTTATTAAAGCATAGTAACTAGCCGATTTTATGGTAGAATTCACTAGCAATATCAAAGTAGATCCTAGGCTAGAATCCATCTTTTGGAGGATGATCATTAATGGTGCCTTTAATGAACTAAAAAGTGGAGTAGGAATAGTATTTTTTGGCCCTCTCAACATCGAGATACGGCATGCCATCAAATTAAATTTTAAAACTTACAATAACATAGTTAAGTATGATACCATATTGCATGGTTCGAGGATGGTCAAGCGCATCTAACCTAAAAACCTAGAAATAAGAAGCAATTTTTAACCGATTACAAGCCCAATATTGAGAACCTTTGAATAAAAAACATTAGAAAGTATTTGGCTAAGGTCAGGACGATCATTCAAGAAATTGAATTGGCCGATATGAACTTGATGATTCGCAACATTTCCAAGGAAGAAACTAAAAATGCCAATTTGCTCTCCAAAATGACAACTACATATTAAAGTTTCAAAGGACACATAATGGTTGATGAAATCTCATTCCCAATCATTTAAGAAGCATAAATCATGGAATTTGATGAGGAAGAAACGTAAAGGACACAGATCATTGTGTACCTTTGATTTGGCTATCTCCTAGAGAACTAATCCAAAGCAAGGAAAATCATTAAAAAGTTGCTCAATTTGTAACACCCTCATACTACTGTACCAAATGTATAGTGACCGGATATCACAATAAAAAGATAATACTAAATATTACAATACTAAACAATCTGCCAAAATTTTTTTTCTTACATCACAAATACATTCATACCAAAAGGTAGACATAACTAGAATTAAATATTACATAAGTACTATACATACATTATACCTCCAATATATATATATATATATATATGTACATGCCATGCCTACAACCATCCTTGAACTCTGCTTTGCTCTTGATCATAATTGTAGCTTCAGTTACTTATTTTTCTATCTTTATAACCTGCATGCAGTCAACAAACTATGCGCTGAGCATCGAAATGCCCAGTGGTGGATACATATCCCAAACTTTCCACAAAAATTATCATTCACACATACACATACATGCATGCATACACACATGCATACTTCCATAAGCATTATTTAACATTAACTAGTCATTTCATCATTTTGATGTGCATCATACAATCATGCACACATGTATTCAACATGAAATATTATTTCAATTATAAGTAATCACGTTAATATCTATAACTAAACTTATTTAAGCATTTTATTTACTATTCATTATACAATTTAAAATTTTAATTCTTAATATACTGTTTTCTTGTCATTTTACACTTTAATATCAATTATTTTCACTTTTTATAGATATGTTCACTCATTATCATGTATTTATTTGGGAATTTATCCTTATTATTTTATTCATTACTTAATCATTCAATCCTTCGAATATACATTCAGACATTTAGACATTTATCCAATTGCTTATTTTAAAAGGATCTTTTTGTTTCAGCCATACTTACTCTTAATGTTTAATTTTGTCTCTATTTTATCTTTTTTTTTTAAATACATGTTATGACATGAGCAATTTCCCTATTTTCACTCAAGTATAAAAAATTCACTTTTGATCCCTATCTTACCATATAATAGGGTTCATTCATAGTTTCATCTTTCAATTAACGTTTTATTTGCTAAATTACAATTTAGTCCATGCACTTTCATTAAATTACAGTGGTGCTTTCTTTTATCATTAATTTATATTAATGCCACTACTTATCTTTACTTCACACTAATTTACTTATTTGACATGCAAATTATTATTTTATTTCAAATATACCATTTTATAGCAAATTATATATAGAGTCCCTAATTTTTTCATTGTTTCCAAAACTGCCATTTTACATCTTATTTACAATTTTTCTATCAGTTCAATTATTTTCATTTTAAATTCATTATTTCATATACAAATTATCAATTAGTCTTCGTTTTAGCATTTTCATGTCAAATTATGTTTTAGTCCTCATGTATTATAAAGAAATTAATTTTAAGTTGTTCATTCACCATTTTATTATTCTTATTCATACTTTCACTATTTTATCACTTTTACCCATTAAATTCATTATTTGGGTAAATTATTATTTTGACCTTAACTTTTCATTTTCTTTCATAGCAATCCTTTTTCCTTTTCATTTAAACTTCACATTTTACACTTTTATGTCATTATCATCATTATGCCCCTAGCACATTTGCGGCAGAAATCTTCAAATCGGATATACGGGACGTGGATCTCATGAGCCCACAACAATACAGTACAGTAGGGATGATCCCAAAAGACCAATCCATCTCAAATCAAATCAAAATAGAGCAGATAATTAGATAGAAATTATGAGAGGTTATTACGATCCTACCATAGCAAAGCAAGTTGTCATGACTTGCACTGCAGTATGGGTATCCTTATGGCTAGCCAATTATATCCTGAACTAGATTTAAATTGCCAAACCACTACTAAAGGCAACATTCTTTATTCATTTCAAAATCACCTTTAGCATTTCTGACATTTCAATTTGTTTTTGCATTTCAGTACATTGTCCATCCAATGCTTTTATGTCATTTCAGTACGCTGTTTCTTCAGTTCTTTCTTTTCAATTAAGTACACTGTTCATTCGGTTCTTTTATCACTTTTCCCTATCTGACTTTTTCATTTGTTTTCTTTTTACATTTCAATACATTAATTACTTGATATATTCATCATTCTCACCCATTTCATGAACGATTTACTTTTCTTGAATTTACTTTTCACATTTTTAATACTTTCACTTACTTTTACATTTTCATTCACTAGCCAATCAACTTTTCTATCACTTTTACACATATTATGAATTATCTCATTATAATTTATTGTTTCCACTCATTTATGAATTATTTCATTATAATTCAACAATTTTGTTTCAAACGTAATACAATTTCATTCTTAAAAAAATTTATATAAATTCCATACCAATTAATACCATTACTTTGATATATTTTTCAATTTAATCTTTAATTTTTCATTTAATTGCAAAATTACCCTTTTTACACTTTAATTATAAAATTACCACTAGTTTTCTTATTTTTACTCCACAATTAGTTATTGGCATACAAAATTACCGTTTGGACCTTATTTTAACTTTTAATGCAAAATCTTATTTTAGTCCTTCCAATTTACAAAAGTTCGTTTCAGGATGTTTGCTCGCTATTTCTTTCCATTTTTACCCTTTATTCATTTCTTTGTCATTTTTACTCCTTAAACTCAATATTTGGAAAAATTATCATTTTACCCCCAAACTTTTAATTTCTTTTCAATCAATTTCTTTTTTATTCTAAACTTCATTTTTACATTACTTTTTGTACTTTTCATTCAAATTTACCATTATTGCTTTCTTTTTCACACTTAAACTTTTATATAATGGAAAATTATTGTTTAGTCCCTAAATTTTATTATTTTATAGTTTGATCTCTCTAATTCATTCTTATTGGAAAAAATTGTCATCAGTTCTATAATCTATATTTTTAATTCATTATACCTTTATGAAACTATAATTTAGTTCTTAGAATAGTTGAATTACCATTTTATCCTTTTTTCTCAATGTTTTGCAAAATTTTAATTTACCTTTAAACTTTCTTTTTCTTTCATTTTGATCCTTTATCACTTTAACTATATCATTTTTCATTCTTTTCATTAATTTTATTTCTTCTTATGTTAAACACTATTAACATGCATTTATCATTCATCAATATTTGGCATATTCCCTAATTTATTCTCAATATCCATCTGGCCTATTACATTATAATCCATTTTAATCATCTTTATAACAATTTAATTACTTAAATCACCCACTTTCATGCTCATAATCATAATTCCATACTTAATTAACATAAATATCACAAAATTATTGAAAATTCCCTAAGCATATCATTTCTTCATAGTAAGCTATCCACTTGAATTTATTTTCTTCTATATTTAAAATATCATTTTTAATCCTATTAACCATTTTTATAATAAGTATTTTAATTATTCAGGCATTAATCATATACATGCTTAACATACATAACCTCAAATCAAACAAAATCAATGGAAATTAGGGGATATTGTATCCACTTACCTTAAAATTCACTTCCTCCACACTTTAATCTTCCTCTCCTTAGCTTTACTCCATCAATCATCATCTATTCCTTTAAGAATTCTAAATGGTCAATTATGTAAAGGTATGAAACCATCAGTTTCTTTGCTCTAAAATTAAATCTAACATCACAAATGAGATCTACATACCTTAATCTATCTATATAAACCTTTAAATCAAATTATAGAGCTTGATTTTTCATACCTTATTTTTGATACATAACTTGATAAATCTTGATTTTTCACTTCAATTACTCTAAATTGAGCTTGGATAGGGTCACCATGTGAAAGAAAAGCCTTGATTTGCTTGGAAAAGTGAAATTTGGTGGGAGATTTTGAGAGAAAATGAAGGAATCCATGAAAAAGGAAGAGTGGTCAATATGGCCAAGAAGGAGAAATGGGAGAGAGGGTGAAGCTGAGTGAATTCTGTGAAAAATTACAGATTTTTTTGGCTCTTTGTAAAGCTGATTTAGACTGGGCTTAGTTCAACCAAAGGGGTTGGGCCTAATCAAGCCTAATTTGATTTTTAAGCCCAATTATTGCACTCTAAATTATTTTTCTCTCTTTCTAAGCTCGAATCCACTCAAAATCAATTTCATAATTCTTAAAATAACAAATTAAGTCTCCATGAAAAATTTTAACTCAATCAAAATTCGTTTTCGATCCGATTCACTCAAATTGATCCGATTAGCAAATTTTTGATGTTACCAAAAATTCACTTTTTCACTATCAAATAATTTTAAATATTAATTAAAGCCCAATTGAAACTTTCTGCAATTTTTAAAGATCCTTTGTTATTTTCAAAGCCTCGATCAAATTCACGGTCAATCGATTACTGTTTAAACCGAAATCATTATTTTTCTCTTACTTTATGTGTTCAAACCTTCCTAAAAATACTTCAAAAATTCTCAAAATATATTTGTTAGGCTCCACGAATATTTTTGAGTTAATTAGAAACTGTTTTTCGATCTGGTTCACTTTTACCAGTCTGATAATTCAATTTTTCAAAGTAATCGAATAATAAATTTTTCATTACCATATAATTCTACATCTCATTTAATATAGATCTAAAAATTCTGGGGATTTTTAGAGTTCATTTGCTATTTTTAAAGTCTCGATCAAACCTTAGTCAATCTGAGCACTATTTGGATCGAAACTATGAAATTTTCTTATTTTCAGCTTTTGGAGACTCATTTGATCTCATTTCAATTCCAAATTTGAACCATAGGCTTCTGCTGACATACTCTTTCCAATGATCAAATAAAATATTTTTTTGACTTCGAGAGATACTATTCACCCCATGTCACTATGCATCATCGAAAAATATTATTCTCGTCTAATATGGTATTTGGACCATTACACAATTACTCATTGATTAATGGCGAGTTGTATAAAAAGCCTTTAGCCATCCGTGGCAAAAATGCATCACTTTTGATAAAAAGGGACTATGTGCTTAAAGAAATACATGTAGGGCTTTATAGAGCCCATAAAGTAGCAAGAGCAATGAGCAGAAAAGTCCTATAGATTATATACTTCTAGCCATAATGGCCAAAAAAGGTGAAAAGCTATCCTTAATGCCAAATTCATTGAAGGGTCATAAAACAGCCTGTCTCACAGAACCAAAATGGAACAGAGTACCCTAGCTTTTTGACCAATAAAGACTTGATATCTTGGGACCTTGTCCCCAAGGTTAGAAGCAATTGAAGTTCTTGGTTGTTGTATTCAACCACTTTTCCAAGTGGATCAAGGTTGAACCCTTGTCAAGCATCACCATTAGGCGGATAAAACACTTTGTTTGGAAGGAGATAATTTACAATTTGGCTTTCCTAAAGTGTTTATCATGGATAAATGTGAACAATTTGATAGTTCTATATTCAGAGAGATTCACGTCTGTTGCCCACCCACAGAGCAATAGAATGACTAAAGTATCGAATAAAATGATCCTCGAGGGATTAAAGAAAAAACTTGGTGATGCAAAGGGAAATTTGGTAGAGGGGTTGTATAGTGTTTTTTGGTCTTACAAAACTTATCCCAGATCAAGTACTATTCGAACTACCTTTTTCTCTTATATATGGCTCTAAAGCAATCAATCTTATAGATATTGGTCTTCCCTCCTACAGAGGAGAATTCTTCTCCGAACATTCAAATTTAGAAGAAAGAAACATGGAACAAAACTTGTTAAAAGAAAGAATAAAAGATGCTAGCGCTAAAATAATAGCTTACAAGAAAAGGATCACCCGATTCTACAATGCCAAAGTCAAAGGCAGAACTTTTAAGGTTGGAGATTTAATCCTCAGTAGAGCAAAAATTAGGCATGTGACCTTAGGTTTAGGAAAACTCATGCCATCCTAACACCTATAAGCTGTGAACTCTGAATGGTTAGGATGTTCGAGGACCTAGCATGTGGAAGTCCTAAAAAAATAACATGTATAACATGTAACTCATCCCTTCCAATCATAATTCTTCCAATTCGAGAATGTACTTATTCTTTTTAAGTTTATTGACAATCAATACATTTAAATAAAGAGTTTTATTCTAGCAATGAATTTTATTCTAATGAATTGTACCTTGATGAGCAAATTAATAAATCCTTACAAGTAGTATGACTGATGGGAGTTAGTGAAAGAACCATTAATTCGGTTCTAACCTTTATATGAAGTTGCCATTACACATATTTCTTACAAGGTATGACTTAAATTTCGTATTGCAATTGAATGCCAAATCTAAATGATTGTTCAGATAGCTTATTGTGATGCCGATTAAGTTAATATGCCCAAACATGTTAGATCTATCAATACAAAATATATCCTTTAATCAACTTACAAAGATATGCTCTTTACAAGTTCCTCCAATGACTTACAAGTTATCTTTTAATAGCTTACGACCGGTGTCTAGCAAGTATACTAGATTTATTAAGCAATATAAGAGAGTATATTTAAGACTCCAAGAATATCGAATCCAAAAGAAAAGGGATTGCTAAGTAAAATATCTATAATTGAGTGGAATTAATCTGAGATAATCCCCAAGTTTGAATTGAATGGAGTTCTAAACTATACATGAAATTAAATCTAATAATTAATAACTAAATTAAAATAAGGCCATCAAAGAAACCAACAAAATTGAAATTAATGCTTAGAAAATCCTATCTTCTTAGATGTAATTGGAAACAAGTAAAATAATATTAATATGAATATCTGGAAAAGCCCAACTCAAAACATCAATTTAAAAATTTCATCCATTCCCCAACACACCTGAACTAAAAATAATCTATACATAAAAATCAAAACCTTATCTCAAAACATAAAAATAACTAAATGCGAAAAATAAAAAGAATAAGGAATAAACAGATACAATTAACATTTAAATTCAATATTTAATCATTTCTCGATACACTAAAAATTGAACCAGACATCAGTGTAAGTGTAAAATTAATTATAAGGAAAATAGAAGAAAATATGTAAATATTCATTAAACTCAAAATCCCAATACAAATATGGTTTAAGAATTTCTAAGTAAGAAGAACTACTCAAACATCAAGAATATAATCATTAAAATTCAAAGATGAAGTTTAGAGTACACCCCTGATAAAAAGAAAATAAAACTTAAAGTTCTTCTTCTTCAATCTTGAAATCCTCCTTGAATTCTCTAAATTAAATTTAAACTAAAAAGATAAAATAAAATCCTAATTTAAAATGACTAGAAGGAAGAAATAAAACCCTAAAACTATCCAAAAAAATCATCCTCTCTTGTATCAAAACACTAAGGGACTTTATATAGTAGAAATCCAGCCAAAACAAAGAGTTCTTGAAGCTGCTAGACTTCCAAAATTGTAATTGCTACTAAATTAACCCCATAGGGATGGTAAATGTCTCTACATGGATGGTGTCTGTGTCGAGTTCTTCACTATTGGATTAAAATAAGAAAAGGAACCCAATAAGGATCTCCCTTGTCTTTGCCAAGTTGATTTCAATCTTTTTGCTCCTAAACCTACAAAAATAACAAAATTAAAACTCAAACACTATAATTTCAAAAACACAAAAATACCTAAATTAACACTTAAAGAACTAAAAATCATATTCAAAACACACACTAAACTTAGGTAAAATATGGAAATATCAGCTTACAAGTTATTATGATAGTACGTAAATCATCAGTCCATACTTATTGGAAATTATGTTTCTTTTAATATGGTATTATTCGATAATTTAAGAGTATATTTATAAGGAAAAAACAAAAATATGTTTAGATTAAAATAAAATATATACATACTAAATGATTTAAATATCAAAAATACAAGAAAGAGTCCCCTAATCTATGTTGTCTGGATTAGGATGATCCCATCTTGATTCCCAATCCTCTAAAGTGCCCTCGATAGGAACTCTTTCGGCTTGGCTAGATGGATTGGGATGCTTGTCTTCCTCCCCCTCCTCTTCATCATCTTCAAGTAGTTGAGGTAGAGCATTGGGGGTCTGACAAGAATGATAGATTGGATCCATGAAACTTTTATGCATAAGCCACTTAGACCCACTATAATATCTCGACTTGAGATCCATCGAACTCCTCTAGCAATTGATTCTTTAATCTTTGAGCTCTTTTATGTATGAAGAGCAGAAACACCTCTATTGCTTTTTTAAGGTTGTTTGGATTGACTCCAAAGATATTACCTTCTTCGCAAGATCGACCTTTTTGGCTTCCAGTTATGCTTCCCTAGTCTTTAGTTTGGCATTCTCAAGCTTGAGCTTGGTAACCTCAAATTCTTTACCCTTTAGCCTATTATTTTCCAATTTTATCTCGTTGACCTTGGATGGGAGGGAGGAAAGACTAAGCTCATGCACCGATATAATGCTAGCTAAAGCCTCTTCATGTTGCTTGACGAGTTTTATCGAAAGTGTTTTTAGGATCCTCCCTTAGTTTGTTCCTCTCCTAATTGAAGATGGCCTCAATCTACTATAGATCATATTTTAACTTATCCCTGGTTTGATCTATGTCCAGAAACTCATTGACCATATGTCAGGCTGAGTAACCTGAAATGCAAAAAAACATAACTTGGATTAAACCTAGTTATTAAAGTCCAAAGGCAAGCCAAAGTGAAATTCCAGTGCACTTACCATCAATGATAGGATACATTAGTTGGATCCCATCTTTTTAAATGACATTGGGAAATGAAAGCTAGTCAAATCTTTTTCCAGTAGTAAGCCTTCAGTAATGTACTCAGCTAGGCATCAATTCTTTAAGTTAGCTCGATCTTTATAGTGGCTGGTCAAGATTTCACATAGAGGAGTGCTAGGAAAGGGTCTAGGTGACTTTTACCCGAAATTTTAAGGTGCAAAGGAAGAAGGCCTTGCTTACAATCAGCGTAATTGAAGATGGGACAGCGAAGGACATGGTAGAGGAACAAAAGTAAGAGGGCCCAATACATCGAGAAGTCGAGCTTCAATTATCGGTATCTCTCGATCTTTCGTAGAAGTGCCTAATGGTGGAACCTTAGCATGGGGGCCAAAGATAGATCATCAATCATGATAACTGCCTTGAACATTGTAGCACTGGACTCTCTCACAACCCTAACTCTAGTAGAAGTCACGATATCAACCCTGATAGAAACAACAACTCCCTCTACCTTTTGCCTTATCGAAGATGATTGCCCTAGACTCTCACCCGCAACCTTCCTTTTTAGTTCTTGAGTAGCCCTTGCCTTATTCTTCTTCTTCTTCTTCTTCTTCTTGTTCTTCAATTCAATTTAATTCAATTCAATAGTCTTTCTAGTAGCTGCCTTGACCACTCTCCTCTTAGCCTCTTCATCGGCCATCTCTTCTGTAAATAAAAGGAACGAGAAAAGTGAGAAGAGTTAAATCAAAAAGTT
This sequence comes from Excoecaria agallocha, assembly GCA_037975025.1. Classification (NCBI taxonomy): domain Eukaryota; kingdom Viridiplantae; phylum Streptophyta; class Magnoliopsida; order Malpighiales; family Euphorbiaceae; genus Excoecaria; species Excoecaria agallocha. The sequence goes on from CM075810.1 coordinate 67,128,760, forward strand.
AGATCAAACTCAAACTCAAAAATAAGATGAAATAAAGCAACGTTATAGTAGAAGGAGAAGATAAATAAAAGACAGACCGAGTTTACATTCTCTCTTTTCTTTTTTTCCTTAGAAGGATTGAACAACACACTTAATAGTATATTAGAGTCCAATGATCCTACATTTTGATCTACCATAGAGAGCAGACTCTATATATCCTTTTGGTAGGCCTAATTATCGACAGACAGATCCTTTACATTGATTGGCTTATCCGTTCGAGTCAAATCAACTCTAAAACCCCTCTTTGCCCCTACCAGCAAAAATTTATCCTTAAAACCTTTTAGAGACGTATGAAATTTGAAAAGTTTCCTATCCATCTGATTGGTAAAATTTAAGAAGTTTTGTGCATCGACTCGATTTAAAATAAAGAATAGATGACTAAATACTCCTAAAGTAGGAGCATATTGGGTTGATAGTTCCTACACATAGCGTTAAAGCACATAATAGCTCTTTAGGCATTTAAATTTAACTAATATAGGGCTATCTTATAAGCTTTCAACATAGCTCGATCAAATCCATAAAAGGAGAACCTCAACCCAAACTCCAAACTCATAATATAAACTATGAAGAAGGTACCATTGGAAGAAGGCCCTTCTTTACATGACATTAATAAAGGATAGGGATAATACCTAGTAGGAAAATAATATAGACCCAAAAAAACTTATCTTCCTCTTCAGTAAGCCTATTAATCCCATACTCTTGCAAAAAACCCATATTTGTACTATGAAACCTACCACTCTCTAAACTACCCACACGAGAACTAACCATTCCGATTGACAAAATGGTCTAAAGGAAAGGAAGAAAAGAGTTTTCGAATCAAAACTTACCTAGAAAACAAAAACTTCAAGCAAACCTGAGAGATTATGATAGCTCAAAAATATCAAGTTGCAGAAAAAGAAAAGGAAAATGTGAAGAAATCTTAGAAGCATGAAAAAAAGAGAGAGAAAAAGGGAAACATCTATATATAAGTAGCTTTTGAATTTCAAAATTCAACTGAAGGGCCTGTAAGAAAGTGACACGTGGCTAAGTCATTATGTCAAACATAATAACTGAAGTGGTATTAGACGGCAAAAGATGTATCAATTAATAAATCTCATCGTTATTGAGTTATTTAGAATATGAAAAATCTATCATAAATTCTTGGCGTTAACCGCCTAAGCTCTTTTCCTTTGATTTGCAAAGCCGATCGGAATGATGAGAGAGGTACAAGTGATAATATCAAATATTATTCCCTTGGATCTGACCCAAGAGCGATAGACACAATTGAAGGTCCATTAACAAAAAAGTCCAATTGCTATTGAGGAACCTAGGCGAATTGCAGTCCCGATCAGACTTGAACTAGGGATGCTCTCGGGACGAGGAATCCCCGAATTTTTCCACCACGGGGACAGGGATGGGGGGGAAAAAATCCCCGATATGTACTTTGAGGTGGAGATGGGGAATGGGGTATTCACCCTTCGGGGAATAAAATGAATGGTTAAAATTTATATTAATTAAAATTATGATTGATTTTAAATTTTTTATTTATTAAATGTTATATTTTAATTTTAATTATTTATAAAATATTATATTTTAAAATAAAAAAAATAATTTTTTGGGGAATGGGGATCCCCGCAGGATGGAAACAGTGGAAATTTCCTCTCCATTATAGAATCAGGGGCAGGGACGGGGAATCCCCGACCTCGACGGAGCAATGGGTAGGGGTGCAATCCCCGACCCGACCCTGTCCCATGAGCACCCCTAACTTGAACAAAGTCGATCGAAAACAGTTTCAATCAAATCTGTCACATCAGTAGGCCATGTCCTATTAACTATTACATGAGCCACCCTAACTCCGGAAATTATAGATATGGCTAGATTTGGCACTTGATCGTTATAGACACCTTAGCACTCTATATAGAGATAATTTTTAAAATTCAATTACTTTTAATAATTTTTTTTACTAACTTAAGTTTTAGAGTGCCCTATCCTGCTAAGAGTAACTTTTCATTGAATTTTTAGGCTTCAATCGAAGTCACCGTTAATGAATCGGACATTTGTTGAATTAGATGGTGTAAATGATCAAAAGTTATCATCAAGGAATCGAAAGTTTGTCGAATTGTTAGTCATCTGTCTACTATTTAATAGCAGCGAAGCACCATTAATCTCGGATGGCCCGTTATTCACATTTTTCCATGGTTATTAAAATTGAATCGGACCGGACGGTCGAACCGATTTAATTGCGAACTATAGGCTTATTCGGTTGGTTCAATGGATGAAAATCGGATTGGATAAAAATTGGAAGTTATTGTTTCAAACCGCCAAAAAACCGATTAAACCGGGATAAAACTGAAAAAATCGGGTTAAATGATAAAAAACCGATTTGATTTTAGAAAAATTAACTTTTTGTCCAAAATATTCATACAATATTATTTTTTCTGGAAAAAAATAAAATAAAATTATAAATACAAAATAATTAAAATTTAAATAATTTAACGAATTTTTTATGAATAAAATAAAATTTTATAATTTATATTTGAAGAATTTCTTTAAAAATTTATAATTTTTTGCTATATTTATCTTAAATTTTTGTTATAAACGTTGAATGACTTGAAAATATAGTTTTATTGTTAATGTTTGATGATAAATATATTTTTCTAAGTTATTTTTATTTTTTTTATATAGTGATATTTTCATAATATTTATATAAAATTTAAAAAATAATATATTTTTTAAAAAATAAAAAAATTTGATTGAACCCCAACAAACCAATCGAATCACGTACCTTTTAGCTTTTTAATTTTTTATTCGATCCGATTTTAATAACATTGCATTTTTCATTGCATTGAAAATTTGCTTTTTATCTTTTCCTGTTTTTCGTCATGCTAATATTTTCTTAGGAGAGAGAACCGGTTTGCACTCAGCGGCACCATCTCAAAATCCAACGATGTCGTATTATGGTTGCTTTATTTTTAATGGAGTTTATTTAGAATTTAGGCGCAAGGGTGGTTAGAGAAATTTAGTTATCAATAACAAATGCTCCACCAATAAAAGGGGAGGCAACCAGCTCGTGCCCGTTTCCCTACTTCGCGTGCCATCTGCCCCATTAATCAAAATCCCATTTCTTCTGCTTTTTCCCCCGTGACCGTACAACTATTTTCTCTCTTTCTCTCTCTTCAATCCCTCTTTCTCTCTCTAAAATCTCTGTCAGCCCTTCTCAATCTAGGGTTTATGTCCTCAGCAATGTCTTCCCTCGCAAAACCCTAAATTAACTCTTTTTATTTTTTATTATTCTTTTAACTAGTATATTCACCGCATAATATTAAATGGATGTAACGAGCAGCAATGGAGGCGATGGCAATGGAGGCAGTGGAGATGCTTCTAGTAGCGGCACATCGAGTGGCGGAGCTCTAGCTCCGCTACCGGTGCCGGTTTCGACGCAGGCGAATGCTCCGCCGCCGTTTCTTAGCAAGACTTATGACATGGTAGACGACCCCGCAAGCGACGCGATCGTCTCGTGGAGTCCGACGAATAACAGCTTCGTGGTGTGGAACCCGCCGGAATTCGCTCGCGACCTTTTGCCCAAATACTTTAAGCACAATAACTTCTCCAGCTTTGTTAGGCAGCTCAACACTTACGTAAGAATTTTTTGATGCCTCTCTTCTCCAAACCTTTTTCCGGTGCTTTTCACTTCATTTGAGTTAATTTACTTTGTAGTCTGTTTATAAACTATTTCGTTTTAATTATACTGGGACTAAGGGTTTCGTTGCAGTTGTAGTTCTGCTGGTTTTGTAGATCCTAGGGAGAAGTTATTGACTTGTAGTTGCAGCCTACTACAGAGAATAGTTTGCTCCGTCGATTAAGTGCCATACATCTTTGGTTGCTGAGAAGATTGGAGAAGAAAGAGGTTGCTTATGCTATGTCATATTAGGTGACTAAGATAAATTGTTTGGCAGTAACATTTAGGGAAATAACTTATGGAATTGCTGAGTCATAGAATTAATTTTACATTACAAGGAGTAACTCCCCCTTTTTTTTTGGAGGACATTGAGGGAAGAATATAATAACCTTAATGTTAGATTCCTGTGGGTTTTCAAAGGAATGAATATGAGCATGCTTTCTTCATTTCTCCAAGTTTCCCTCCCTCAGTTTTGTTTATTTTTATTATTATGAAACGTGCCATGAACTACCAAATATAATCAATTTGCCTTTCATTTTTCTCCAATGCCTGCAGATTTCAGGAAAATAGGTACTTGTTTTCTTGCTTCCTTGTAAGAAGCAGAGTAAGAGAGCTTTTTTATTTTTCCACTTTTACTCAAGTTTTCTACCATTTATTTTTTTTTATTATTAAATAGTCATGCTTATTTGGCTGTCTGGTAGACTGGGGAGAGAAAGAGGTGATTTGATTAGAGTTGTTGAAAAATTATCCAAGGATATTGTATATTCTTGGTGAACAAAGTTCTTTTATTTAGAACTGGAGAAAAGGTCTTAGTTCTATTGTGTTAGGGAAGTGTTGTACAGTGGTATAATATGATCCATTTGTCTTTTTGCTGGTTATCAATGGTGTGATCATGTGGATGAGAGTGTGTTCTATGTTTGAACTCAGAAGATGCAGTTTTGATGTTGTACAGGAGCCTATAGGACTTGCAAAGAAACTCTTCTGGTTGTTAGAAGTGGCACAATTTTGTGTTTGTAAAGGATTAAATTTTATTGCCACATAACCTTTTGTCTTTGTTACGAGGGGCACAAGAAAGAGTAGGGTTTCAGCCATCTAATTTCATTTGTTTTGGAGAGCTTTGAAATTTTTGTCCAATTGAGTTAACTTTAAGGAAACAGTTTGAAACTATTGTTACTAATAGTATATTACACTCACAGGAGATAAATACATATTCTGAAAACTTACTGCTTGGCTCATTATAATTATTAGTCAGTTAAATGGAGATTGTGCGGTGGGTACTTATTTGTTTATTTTTAATGCCTTTGGAAGGTTAGCAAGATACTGCTTCCTTCAACCCCAAGTCAGATGATTGTGATGGGATTTACTTGTTTCTTTTCCCCTTGAAGATGGATACAACACAATTTTAAAATTTTGATTTATCTTCTCCTTGCCTTTTCTCAGCAACCAAAGGGAGCAGAAATCCAAAAAAGGAAAAGAATTCTCGCAAGGTCTGCCCTGCATGAATTAGGAGTTAGCTTAGCAGGAACTTTTCACTAATTTATTGTGCATTTCATTTCATCCAAATGAATTTGATAGTAATTGAGTTTTTCTAGGGTCATTTAAAGCCATCATAGTAAATATTGAGTACAATAGATAAAGCAAAAGGTGTTTCATGCTTTAGGCAATTTTTCAATATTGATGGAAAAGAGTCAATATTGGGATTTTCATCTCCTTACATATGCAGATTTGCTGCTTTTAGTATTCTCTTTTTCTTTTGGAATAAAGATCTGGTTGATTCAATTGTATTTTATAAACAATGCAATTGCACGAGATTATTATTGTCATTGCTGTTGCTGTTGTTGTTGTTGTTGTTGTTATTATTATTATTATTATTATGGAATGTGGTTATGGTGGAATCTCATCAAATTTTCTGGATGTGACATGTACATGTCAAACTGTTTTGTGCCTAATTTACCTTGCCAATAAATATGGCTATATGTTGGGGTTTTATCAAGATAAACTTTATATCCTCCATTGACAGTTAACTTTTCTCTTTAAAAACTACAATAACTATATATATACAACATGATCCATGTATTTTAATGTCCTGAGATGCACAGATGAATAGATCAGCCTGATCCCTCAAGCATAAGGACTTAGGTAGCTGCAAAATGTTTTTTTAAGTTACTGTGTAAGAATGATTCAAGGTATTGTGATTGAATTCATTGCATGAGTTAAGGGGTGTTGTTTGACTGGATACTGTAAAGGAGCTTATAGTTCCATGCAGCTTTTTGGGGAAAATGGAGTTTTTATCCTTTTTACTCACTGTTTTGATCATCTGTTCTTGGGAAATACGAATTTCATCAGTTCACTTCCTAATTATGATATATTAGGCTAGAAGTTAATGCCGATTATCCAATGGACCAGAAGTTAGGTTTGAGCAGTGGTTTACTAATTCCTAAGTCATTATACTTTTCTTGGCATTAGCAGATTACATGATATGTTATTCTCAACTTTTGACTAACCTTCTGATTGTGGATGGTAGACACTAGAAGTATTTTAAATCTGCTGCAAATCCCTCTACAAAATTTGCCAAAAGTGCTTCATAAACTTTCGTGTATCTGTTTGAAATAATTGAAGTTGGAACACCATATAGTCTACAGCCTCAAAAAATAATAATTCAGCAATGTGTTGAACCAAAGGTTTTAGAGCAAATGACAAATTTGCTGATTTCTAAAAACTGATCCACCACAACAGAGATTGTCAAATCCCTTTGATGTCTTTGGAAGCCTGTCCTAATAATTATTGAAGTGCAAGCCCTTGGAGGAAATTGAGAGGTGCTATTCTAAGGCTTAAATTGAAGGGTGTTATTTGTGAATGGGGGAAGAGAGTTGAAAGCAACATCCAAGAAAACGCAAGCTAGAATTAGCCCTTGGAAGTGCATGAAAACTAAGTTATGGACACAATTTTAATTGCTAATTATACAATGGAATTGTGTTGGCAGTTCCATGTTTGAAGCAAGAATATAATATCTATTGAATTATGGATTAAAATAACCTATCAATTTGAGTTTATTTATTGAAGAGTAAATAGAGTACTTCTTGTTACCTGGCTAGTTTGGATCACTTTATCAGAAGTGAGATGGGAGTAATTAGTCTGTACAACATTGAGGTGTTTGCCAGTTTGTTTTAACATCTAAACAATGTGTTTCATGCTATGGTGCTAGAAATCCTGTATACACAGGTATGACTAATGGTGTCCTACAAATTATCTTGGTCCATCAACCACTAAAAAGGGGCAGCAATTCTCAATTTCAATGTATTACTTGTGGAGAGGGGTTATTACTTGTCCTATACAAGCGTGAACTGAGTAGAGTTTGGGGAAGGGTAAGAATTGATTTTTGATGATTATGATGTGAAGGTAGAGGAAGCTGATGTTTATCTAGTACAAGAAGCATCCTTGGTGATGTAAATAGTGATGATGACCATTTTCAAAGAGGAAGATTGGTGAAGAGCTGGTATGAGTCAGAACCAATTTTTGATGATTATGATGGGTAGATTGAGGAAGCTGATGTTCATCTAGCACAAGGAGAGTACGTAGTGAGAAAAAAGTGTTGACGATTATGAAAAAGGAAGATCGGTGGAGACCTAGTAACTTTCATGCATGTTTTGGATATCAAGAAAGTACTGTCTCCGCCAGGCAACCATGTATGCAACTTTTGGTGAAGTGGCTTGGCTTTGGCAATCTGTGTATACAGTTGGCTTGGTAGACCGGCAAACGAAAACACCTACGCCGTTAAAGAACTACTTAAATGTGTTCCAACAATCAACGAGTATGTTTAGTTTTACTCATTGGAGCCAAATTCTTTTTCGATGTAGTAAGAACGATAAATGAGATCATTCCTATTCAAAATCAGATTTCTATTTAAATCAAATGTCCTTAATTTCTTTTGCTCTATATTTTGGTTACTCAATTTGTGGAAATTGCTTACCATTCAGCATTTCTGTGGATCAGTGGCAATCAAAGTGATATGTTAGCTGTTTTAGTGGTATTATGTGGACAATATGCTCCTGTATTTTGGACTTGTGTGAACAAATTACTCATCTATCCCATTGATCCAGATTGATGTTCATAGACCCTTTGTGTAGGTTTCTTTTCCCTCTTTATTCAGACTTCATGTCTTTTATTCCATTATAAGCAACCTGTAAAATTTTTTAAAGCACAGAACATTCTTTGTAAACCTAATTGCAAGCCAAATCTCTGTATTTCCCTGAGCTTGTACTTAATCCTGGATGGCCCATCACATCATGTACTATAACGGACACTCTCTGTATCTGTAAAGGGTCGTAATCTCACTTTATTTTTTATTATATTTTCCTAATTATCTCAATAATCTTTCAGTGAATTTCATGCTGTTGTTACACCTCTTCTCTTCTGCAGCCTATGTTAGTATCAATCTCAATATGTTGCCTCTTTTTTTTTTTTTTTTACAAAAAGTTTCAGAAATGATTCTATATCTTTTAAGAAACTGCATGTGATTTGGTTTCCTTTAATTTAAATGGGTAGTTGTATGTTCTTCCTTCATTATAAGCAAAGAGGTTAGTTGAGTGTCATAGTGGACGAAGTTTGAATCTGAGTTTTCAATCTCTGAACTGTTTTTTAGGGGTTGATTGTGTTCTCTTTTCGATGACACTATACAGACATGCATGTTGCTAAAGCATAGAGGATATGTAAAAGGTCATAATCTCTCTATTTATTATTTATTTTATTTTCCTTGTTACCTCAATAATTCTTTCATTGAATTTCATGCCGTTGTTACACCTTTTCTCTACTGCAGCCTGTGTTAATATCAATCTCAATATGTTGCCTCTTCTTTGTCTTCTTCTTTTCTCCAACAAGTTTAAGAAATGCATTCTATATCTTCTAAGAAAGTGCATGTGATTTGGTTTACTTTTAAGTAAATGGGTGGTTTTATGTTCTTCCTTCCATTATAAGCAAAGAGGTTGGTTGAGTGTCATAGTGGACATAGTTTACTTTTTAGTCAATATAAGATTGCACTAAGGAAGTCCCTTGGGCGTGGGGATATAGGTAGTTTTCCTGTTATTGTTGGCATGCCTGAGGTTTGAATTTCTTAATTGTGAGATTGCACTAAGGAAGTCCCTTGGGCGTGGGGATATAGGTAGTTTTCCTGTTATTGTTGGCATGCCTATGGTTTGAATTTCTTAATTGTGGAATGATTGGATTTTTACAAGGGAGAATTTAGAGAGGGTTGCCATTTTATACCTCTGAGTTATTTATTCACGGAGTGTTTTCTTTGTCACTCATTGATGTAGAGACATGGAGATGACCATGAATCTGAAACGAAGGGAGCATTTTTGGCTTTGCCAAAATGTGTCTGCACTTCATTGCCTGAGTTTTTATTTATTTTATTTTTCTTTTCCTTATGTTGACCAGAAAAAACAAAAGAGAAAAATGGGAAATATCAAGTGTGTACCACAGTCTCAAATGGCTGGAATAGAAGATCAAAGAGATCGAACTTTAGCTGCTTAAAACCTTCGGTCTCTACATGGACCCGATGAAAAAATTGGGATCACTTGTTATGGACTTGTTGAGAATGATTTTGATCTAGTTCATGACCTATTACAAGAAGTTGGGAGAAAGGAAAAAGACAGAATTCTTCTGTCACATTAATCTAAATTGTGCAGAAGTAATTTGTCTCTCCATATTTTGTAACCTGAAGATGCTGTCAAGGATACCTTGTCTACTTCCTATGCTTTACAAGGGTTTATTCGCTTAGATTTAAAGTTATATAAAATTTGTATTCATGTCAGAGAATGTTTTTGTTTGAACTGAGAAGGCCGGATTATACAAATTTATGTTTCAAAAGGAATGCTTTTCCCTGTACTTCTAAATTTGCACTTTTGGAAAGAGGAGTGTTTTGGTGTGGTAATGCGTTGTATATTATGTGATGAAATAGTTTCTACTTCCTATACTTTATAAGGGTTTATTTGCTTGGTTTTAAACTTATATAAAATTTGTATTCAAATCGGAGAGTGTTTTTGTTTGAACTGTGAAGGCCAGAGTATACAAATTTATGTTTCAAAAGCAATGCTTTTCCCCATACTTCTAAATTTGCACTCCTGGCCATATATTCAAGTTAATTATGGTTCTGTTTTCAATTATTTTGTCTCTATTGATCAGGGTTTCCGGAAGGTTGATCCTGATCGCTGGGAGTTTGCAAATGAGGGATTCTTGAGGGGTCAAAAACACTTGCTTAGGAGTATAACTCGGCGAAAACCTGCTCATGGACATGCTCATCAACAGACACAACTACCTCATGGACAGAGTTCTTCTGTTGGTGCCTGTGTCGAGGTTGGGAAATTTGGGCTGGAGGAAGAAGTTGAGAGGCTCAAGAGGGACAAGAATGTGCTTATGCAAGAACTTGTTAGGTTAAGGCAGCAGCAACAGGCTACTGATAACCAGCTGCAAACAATGGTGCAACGACTTCAAGGGATGGAGCAGCGGCAGCAACAGATGATGTCATTTCTTGCAAAGGCTATGCAGAGCCCCGGCTTTTTGGCTCAGTTTGTACAGCAACAAAACGATAGTAATAGGCGCATAACAGAGGCTAACAAAAAACGGAGGATTAAGCAAGATGTTGTTTCTGAGAATGATAGTTCCACTGCTTCTGATGGGCAAATTGTGAAATACAAGCCTTTGATGAATGACTCAGCAAAAGCCATGTTGAGGCAAATCATGAAAATGGAAGGTTCTTCGAGGTTGGAATCTTATAACAATAGTCTTGAAGGTTTCTTGATTGGCAGTGGTTCATCATCATCCAGTGGAATGGGGAGTGGGACCTCTTCAAGTCCTATATCAGGAGTAACTCTTCAAGAGGTTCCCCTAACTTCAGGAGTATCAGGGCATGCCCCTCCAGCTGCTGTATCAGATTTCAAATATTCCACAAGTGCTGCTGGTTCTGGGAAGTTAGCAGCTTCTGAGTTTCCGGATATAAGCAAACTGGTAGGATCACAAGAAGCACCTGTCTCCATTCCCGAGTCAGATGTAGCCATGCCGACTCTCTCTCAAATACCAGAACTGGTGCCTGAAAGTATTGTTGATATTCCTGGTGATGGTTATATGCAACCCGAGAGTGGCAATGATGGATACATGGATTTGAGTTCGTTAGGAATTGGTAATTCCCCTGATACCGATATTGATATATTGTTTGAAAATTCTAGCTTTTGGGATGAACTGGTGAGAAGTCCGGTGGCCGATGATATTGAAACAAATTCCATGGATGAGAAAACTAATGATAGTGATATGCAGCTGGTGGAGAACGGGTGGGACAGGTCTCAGCATATGGATCAGCTTACAGATCAGATGGGGCTCTTAACATCAGAAGCCACCAAAAAGCTTTGATCTTGTTTTACAAATTGTACATCTTCTGTATTACTAAAAACATCTATATATGCTTTTTTAATATGTTACTCTTCTTTTGGCCATTGGAAAACATCTCACCTTTTGTGCCTGTTTACCCATGGTTTTGGAAACGCAAATCAATCATCTTTTATATTCTTCTTTCTTTTTCTTTCCTGTTTTTCACTATTGTAGTTTTATTTTTTTAATCACTTGGATGGGAATTCATGGGAGATGTACGGTATGTGACATGTTCTGTACATTTGGACCGTTAGATTAATGGGACGTCTGCGTTCTAGCGGTCTAGATATAAATGCACTATTTACATTATATGCACACGCATATTGGATTAATGTTCCAAATTCATGCATTATGGTGTCCAATTAAAAAAAGAAAAAAAAAATCATGTGGTGTTCAGAGTCTTATTCAAAATTCATGCATTATGGTGTCCAATTAAAAAAAAAAAAGAAAAAAGAAAAAAATCATAAGTGTTCACAAGCAATGTTATTAAAATTGAACTGGTTTAATTGTGAATATCCAATTGATCCAGTCGGTTTAATGCATAAAAGTCGAATTGATTAAAAATCAAAAGGAATCTGATTGATATCTAACAAGTGTATTAGATCGGCTAGTAATATAGAAAAATATAGATTAAAATTTCAAATATCGTATCCAAAGGAATATGAATTGCTAAGCCAAATATCTTTAAGTGAGTTAAATTAATCTGAAATTATTTTCCAAGTTTTTTTAAAGATAAAAATTAAACTAAATTAACAATAAAACAAAACAAAAACAAAAGTTAGACTAACATGAATTAAACACAGAGTAATAACTAAAATATTTCTGTCAAAGGACTTTCTACCTCAATTTTTAATGCATATAACTTAGTTAAAGGTAATGCAATTGATTATGTAAAACTATCAATAAATTTAGATAACTTCTCAAAATATCTTTCTAAGCATCAAATTTTCTTACTTAGAACGATTTAATACTCAACATAAAAATTCAGTTCATGAACTCCTAAATATCTGTCAGACCATTTCTCAAGAAATCTCACTTCAATTAATTCTTAATTCACCTTTTGATAGCTTTAATTCACCTAAAGTTAATGCACAATTACCACTTTTTTTAGAAAATGACCATGCATCAAATTAAACAAGTTAAACTATGAACATGTATACCTTAAGTTAATATTAAATTTGATTATTAACCATTTCTCAACAAATCAACAATCAAAATAAATATAACTCAAGACAAGAATTTCTATTTAGGAATTAAGAAATAACCAAACTGTATTCGATTAAAGAACAGACTAAGTCATTACATAAAGAAATATGAGAGTTCAAATTTTCTCAGCAAAAGCAAAATAATTACTTACCGAACATGATTGAAATAAAAGAAAAATAAAAATAAAGAGATACAATACTCATAAAATTTCAAACTTGCTCTTGATGACTTCTCAGCACACCAAAAGCTTGAATCTTTAAGAGAATTGAAAACTAAACTAAGAAAAAATAAACCTAAACTACGTTATAGAAATTAAGAAAAATAATAAAACCTTAAAACTAACTAATAAAAATTCCTACATAATTACTCTACTTAATTTTGTCCCCCTCCCCTAATTTTGGTATTTAGGAGTGCTTTTATAGCTTAAAAAGAAGAAATTAAACAACCTTCAACTTACTATTCTGCATAAGAATTTCAATTTTAGCAAACAACTTCACCTTCAACTTACTATTCTGCATAAGACTTTCAATTTTAGCAAACAACTTCATTTTCAGCAAAGAAGAGCAGTCCAATCGCAATCCGGATTCTTTGACTCGGTAGAGTGTGATTTTACTCCACCGTATAAGCTTATGCTGGCTTAGACTGCTCGGTAGAGTGATATTTCACTCCATCGTGCATTGAGACACCGCCCTCCTGTCTTCCTTCATAACCCACTCCATGGAGTGAAAAGTCACTCTATGAAGTGGCTTGCTTCTGTAAGTCACGAATCAAATTCTCAACTCTTTAAAAATATGCCAAAGCTAAAATTTCACTTTAGCCCTTCAATTTTTCTTCTTTTTCTTCAATTAAATCCCTAAAAATACCAAATTATACAATTAAACAATTAAAACATCAACTTAAACAATTAATTATTAAACCAACTAAATTAACACAAAAAATAATACAAAAACAAACTAAATACACATTAAACATACATTAATAATATAGTCAATTTCACACTTACCAAATATCCCATAGTTAACCTTTGTTTGCCCCTGAAAAAATCTGAATCAACCAATTTTTCAGAATAATTAAACTCTATATCAAATTTATACAATTCAAAACTAAGTTCAACAATTAACAAGAGCACTCAACAAAATCCTGGCTAGAATAAACTCAAACAAGGAAATAAAAATCAGTTTCCATGTGTGTGTGTAAGATCAAAATAGTTTTAAGCAAATTTCAAAATCAAAACACCAATGTATTTTATAATCAAGCTTTAGAATTGATGTACACTAAGTATACATGTGGCTTTGCACTTAAAACTCTAAAAATACCATAAGCCTCTCCTTTAGTACCAAAACAAAAAGGTCATATCCGCTAAACAACTCAAAGCAAAGCCTAGAATCACTTAGATCTTAATTAGGTTGTAATGGGGTTAAGATATTGACTATCAAAAAATGGTTAAAAGATAATCAAGAGAATTAGCCACTCTATACTTGAATAAATTTCATTCCTAAAAATTTCAAACTATTAAGCATAATTTCTTTTTCATGCTTGCTTCCCTGCCCCTTTAAACATTGAACATATAGCCTTTGCTCAACCACGAGCAAATCTGAATCAATTAACTTTTTAAAATAATTAAACTCTAAATTAGATTTATACAATTCAAAACTAAATTCAACAATTAACAAGAGCACTCAATAAAATTCTGGCTAGAATAAACTTAAACAAGGAAATAAAAATAAGTTTCCATGTGTGTGTGCAAGATCAAAATAGTTTTAAGCAATTTTCAAAATCAAAACACCAATGTATTTTATAATTAAGCTTTAGAATTGGTGTACACTAAGTATACATGTGGCTTTGCGCTTAAAACTCTAAAAATACCATAAGCATCTCCTTTAGCACCAGAACAAGAAGGTCATATCTGTTAAACAACTCAAAGCAAAGCCTAGAATCACTTAGGTCTTAATTAGGTTGTAATAGGAATAAGGTATTGGTTATCAAAGAATGGTTAAAAGATAATCAAGAGAATTATCCACTTTATACTTAAATAAATTCCATTCCTAAAAATTTCAAATTATTAAGCATAATTCCTTTTTCATGCTTGCTTCCCAACCCCTTTAAACATTGAACACACCCAACCAAAAAAGATAAGATTGAAATCCCTCTCATTTTGCTCAATTTCTCACTTTTGAGAAGTCATCATTTCTTTCTCTTGTAAATACCCCACACTTAAAATTTTACCATAAATGTTAGCTTTATTTGCAATATTTTTTTTCTTTTTTTTTCCTACTAGCTTCTTTGTTGGCAATTTACAATATTGTGGGTAAAATAAGGACATTGCATAATTATTTGACTTTATCTCAGAATTCTTGACCTAAATGATACAACTTTTTTCATTACACAATTAAAATGCGCAATAAATATAAATCCATCCAAATCTAGAGTGGCCAATTCTAGAGGGTAGATAAAGATTTTTAGGCTATATGATTAAAAGATGAGTGCAATAAGAAAAAAAAATATGGTACACTTTAAGTACACCTTATTAAGTTCAAATTTGGCTAACATCAAAAAGGTAAGAAAACAATCTTTTTATTAATTCAACAAGAAAAATTTGCCTAGATCACTTTCTAAGTTGCTTGAGTTACTTTTATACTTCGAAGGGTGATGAGGAAGGTTCTAGTGTCTTAAAATTCCTTGCTCAACTATTTCAATACACTGATTATTTTATTTAAAAATTGGTTTTTCGTACTTTATGAGTGAAAACTAATAATTATAAACCAAATTGAGTAGTAAACTTGCACAAAATTTCATCGAACAACCTACTTGTTGTACTGCTAAACTAAAGTCATAACTAATACACAATCTAAATTTGAGTTCAATTTATTCAAATTCTAAGAAAAATTGGAGCAAACTAAACTTTATGAAGGTTAAGTGATAACTTTGAATCAACTAATTATTAATGTGACCTAAGAACAAAACAATAACCAGCTAACAAAACTAGCAACATTTAGTAGCATAAAATCATTTAAAGCACAAGGTTGCTTCTAATGTTATTCTTATAGACAAAATAGAATATCACAATAGTTAAAAGAAGCAAAAGCAAGCAAACAAACAAAAATAAAAACATTAATATTGTAATGGCCTCAACGTCGGGGTTATCCATGAATAGTAATTTCTGACAGTGAATAGTATTTTCGGGCTAAAAAATATTTTATTTGACTATCAGAAAATATTGGTAACGAGTAATCAGGAGTTGAAATTTGAAGTGAATTTGAGATCAAATATACCTCCAAAATTCAAAAATACAAAAAACGGAGTAGTTTTGATTTTAGGGTAACTATTTAACCAAAGTTTGATCGAGCCGTTAAAAATAGCAAATGAAGTTTAAAAATTATCAAAAATTACATATGTGCCTAAAATAATATATAGAATATTTTGTATGAAACAAATGAATTTTTTGACAATACCGATAATTTTGAATCGGACCAATTTAATTGAATCGAATTGAAAATAGACTTCGATTGGATTAAAATTTTATGTATAGCCTATTTTTGTTGTGATAAGAGTGATGGAATCAAATTTGAAGTGATTTGGAGTTGAAAAGTGGAAGAATTTAATTAGAGCCATTTATCGGATAATTAATAGGCTTAAACAAATAGCTCAAGCCCATTAAAAAAAAGTCCAACCCAAGCCCATTTAGTGGTCTCTTAAAAGGAAAAAAAACCAGAAGTTTCAGCAACCATCTCTTTCCCTTTTTTTTGGCTAAACACTTTCGACCACTTTCTCAAATTTTTTTCATCTCTCTCCCAATTTACATCAAATCCAAGCATAAAATACGAGATTCTACCTTTATAGAACACCTTAGCAACCTCAAACCTTTGATTTGAGAAAAGAAATGAAGAGAAATCAAGTGATAAAGTTTAGGTATCAATTTGAGATAAGAGAAATTATTGGTTTTAATTTTGTTCTAAGGTGCCTACTACTAGTTATAGGTGTCTAGAGTTTATATTTGAGCCTTTGAGATCAAAATCATAGGGTTTAGTTTGATGATAATTTCATCCATGGTAGAATTTCAAAAGGAAGAACAAGTTGTCAAGGCTAAAGGCAATAAAAAGAAACCCTACGCAAGCTTAAGCACAAGAAAAAGGTTAGTGGCTAATAAATTCTTTTATTTTCCTATAATTTGTATGATTTTCCTTTAGGTTTACTAAGAAAAATTTAATAGAAATATGTATAATTAAAATTGATATTAGAATAGTGTAATTAAACCTTAAATAAGCCTATTAAGAAGCTTGAATGAAATTAAAATAATATGTATAGTGGTTTTCATGCAGTGGCTGAATTGTTCCTAAAGGAAAAATAATGTGTATTTGGTTCATTTTGATGAAAATAAGCTTTAAAATGAATGTAGAGATGAAATAATTTGTCCATGAATTTTTGTAGAATTTATGAAAATTAAATGAATATTTTTTAGATGAATTTTGGTTATGTATAAGGTAAAAATGTTGAATTAATGTGAATTAATTCATAATTTGATGAGAAAATGGTGGATTATTAGAAAACAATTCACATACAGTGTAAAAGAGACTGAATGCTAATTGATTGTATTGAAAAAGTAATGAAAAGTGTGAAAAATCTAAATAATGATGTGTAATTTAATAAATTTGTGTCCTTAGAAATAGTCAGGTAGTAAAATCTAGCTCAGGATATAATTGGCTGGCAATGAGAATATCTGTACCATGGTACAAGTCATGAAGACTTGCTTTGCTATGATAGGATCTTTGATCTCCCATAGTATCTGTCTGCTCTGTTATCTATTCTGTGAGAAATGATCATTTAGGATCATTTCTCAATTTATATATGGCCTCGTGGGGTTTATATCCTATATATTCGATCAGAGAATTTCTGTCGTGTTTGTGCTAGGGGCATAATGATAAGAGTATGTTAAAAATGTAAAAAAAAAAGTTAAAAGTGAAGTTAGAAGTGAAAAATGACCTAAATGAAAAGAAATAAAAAGTTTAGGGGCAAAATGATAATTTTTTCATATAATAGGTTTAATAAGTAAAAGTGATAAGAAAATGATTAATAAGGGTAAAACAATAATTTAATATCCAAACAGTCTAAAAGTGAAGTTTTGTAAAGTTCAGATGCTAAAACATAATTTTACATAAAAAGGATAAAGTAAAGTCAAATTAATTATTTTATATGTCAAAAATCAAAATTGAAGGTGAAAATAATGAAAATAATGGCAATTTTATAATTTATGTCTAAAAAGGATATTTTTGTAATAAATTGAAAGATTAATGACTAAATTGAAAAAGTTATGCAAAGTTTTGGTATTGAATTGAAAAATCTATTAAAAAATGGCAAAATGCTTTTGGTTAAGGAAAATTGATAAATTTTGCATAATTGGAGTAATTATATATGTTAGGAAAATACTATGGCATGTATAATGCTCAGCTCGTAGGATATACTGCGTGCAGATACTGATATTTTTGGAGCAAAAAGTACACAGGGCATGAAGGATGCTGAAGGAATATGAATGATAATTTTTGTTGGCATGTATATATTTATTTTATAGTTGGAGTGAGAAAAATTGATCTGTAATGGAAATTATGGTATATATGTAATTATATGATTGATAACCAGTAGATGAGTTATAAATGTTGGAAATGTGTTGGAGAATGTATGGATGCGATATATGACTTTTTATAAACTATTGTGCCTCTGAGAGGCCGTGGTTATTATTTTTTTTTAAGGGAGCTAATTAAGAATATAGCCATTATATTGTCGGATTTTCCAACAATAAATAGTAAAATTGGATAGTTATGGATCAACGGCAAATAAAAATTATGAATTGAAATGTTGGATTAGCAACCTTAAGTAAATGATTGTTGTAGTCATGAGAAGGATTTTTAAAAAAAAAATTGGCCAATTGCATATGTAAGACTGTTTCAGTGAGTGTGTTATATTTTATGTTATCAGAGCAATGATTTAAGCAGTTCTAAGATTGGAGTGGGAATAAGTTTATGATTTGTCTATAAATACATGCCAATTGTTAATAAAGAGATGCTATGGAAATCTAATATGTACTTGCTCGTTTATGTTTTATAGTGAAAAGATATCTTCCGATTGTGACACCTCCAACCCCATAGTTAGACTTCCTTAACTTGATGGCTAACTATATACAATAGTGACTATAGGCAGGATAAGCTCATTCGGCACAGGTAGTTGCACAGCAGCCAGCTCCACTTAGAAGGAAGCCTATTTTGGAGCAGTTAAAAATGGTTGGGGCTGAAGATTTTTCTGGAAGAGATCTTTTGACACTAGCACAGGTAGAAGACTGGTTATTTAAAATAGAAAGACTATCTGAAATTACAAACAGCTCAGCAGAGGAGAAGTTGGAGGGCATAGTGGCATTGCTACAGGGTCTAGCTTTTATTTAGTGAGATTCTATTAGGAGACATACCCCAGTGGATCAGCTGAGTTGGGAATTTTTTGTATCTCAGTTTGAGTTGAAATATTTCGGGTCTGAGTACAAATTAGCGATAAGTCAGTGGTCGGGTATGAATGTGAGTTTGAGCACCTCAATGCCTACCTAGAGGAGAGCCAGTCCATAGATAATGTAATTGCCTCAATATCGGGTTAGCCGTGCATAGTATTTTCTGACATCGAATAGTATTTTTCGGGCTGAGAAGTGTATCCGAAAGTAAAAAAATATTTTATTGGACCATCAAAAAGTATTGGTCACGGTGAGTTTAGGGTTGAAATTTGAAGTGAAATTGAGGTTCGATGGGATTTCAAAAGTCAAAAATACGAAAAAGATAGCGAGTCAATTTCTTTGATAGGAAATGTGACTTGATTTTGCATAAATCATTAAAAATAGTAAATAAATTTAAAAAATTACCAGATTATGTAGGTCTTTATGAATTTTTATAAAGAATATTTTGGTAGTAAAAAATAAATTTTTCGGTGATACCGGCAGTTATCGAATCGGACCGATAATGAACTCCAATTGAGCCAAAAATTTACATACTACCTATTTTTGATGTGATAAGAATGATGAAATTAATTTTGAAGCAATTTGAAGTGAGAAAGTGATAGATATAAAATTGGGCTTTAAATAGACCTAAATGGGCCCTTTAATTAAAATGGGTTAAGCCCATTCTTTGGGACCAACCCTTGGCCCATCTAGAGGGGTATAAAGGGTTGAAATATCTGATATTTATCCCAAAATTTTCCAGCCCCTTCTCCCCTCTCTATGGTGACCGAACCACCATCTTTATCTTCTCTTTCTCATTTCTTCAATTCTCTACTTCAAATATTCATGCAATTCCAACATAAGAATGGTAATTTTATCTCTCTAGATCATATTTATGGTCTCCATCCTTTGATTAAAGCAAAGGAAGCAAGAAAAATCAAGGGTGAAAAGTAAAGATGTCAAGGTAAAGTTTGAGAATTTAATTGTTTTAAATTTACTTTTAAGTGTTTTCTAATAGTTTTTGGGACCTGGAACTCATTTTTTATATTAATTTCAGCAAAATAAATTGTTCTCATAGGGTTTTCTTTGAGAAAAATTTTGGCCCCTTTTGAGATTCTTTGAGGAAGGATGATTTTCTTTGGTTCAAGCAAGGAATAGGAAGTTTAAGGGAATAGTATGCATGAAAAAAAGTTAGTGACTACCAAATCTTAGTATTTTCATTTAATTTAACAATTTTTCTTAGGGTTTATTAAGAAAAATTTTGTATAATTGATTAATTTTGAAATTAATTGTATAATAGTGAAATTAGCCCTTATTTTAGTACGATAGAATGCTTAATTTGAATAAAAAAATGTGTGAGGAATTTTATTCATGGTGGCCAAAATTCCCTATGAAAAGAAAAAAAATTTGTATGTTAAGTATTTTAATGAATTTAGGCCTTAATTTGATAGTATATATGAAATAATGGATGTATAAATTTTTGGTGGAATTTATAAAAATTATGTGAATATTTTTGAAATATTTATTGAATATGTAATTAAGGAAAAAAAATATATGTATATTGAAATTACCCTTTAAATTATGAAATTGAGCCTTTAATTAAGCTTAAATGTAAGCTTAATTGAGTTGAAATAAATTTTTAAGGAAAAATCTCTTAACGGCCGAATCACATTCGTAAAGAAAAAGAATGTGTACTTTAAATATTTTGATGAAATTAAGCATTTGATTAAGGTAATACATGAAATATAATGACCATGAATTTTTATGAAATTTATGGAATTTATTGAAGAATTTTTAAGTTAAGTATAAAAGTATATATATAATGTATCAGATGAATTATGGTGAAATAATTCATAAAATGAGTTAAAATGATAATAATTAAAAATAATGTTAACATAAATTTTTATAAAATTTATATAATTAATGAGAATATTTTTAAAAATAAACATTGAGCAAGCTTAAGTAAAAATATTGAATTATGGAAAAATAATTCAATAAATAAGTAAAAGTTAGTAAATTAATGAAAATTAATTTACATTCGTATAGGGAAAATGAAAAAAAAAGTCAAAGGATGAATTTTCGAAAAATAAAGAGTACAGTGAATAAATAACCGTATTGAATTATTACTAAATAATTCATAATTCGAAAAAAATGGTGAATTATTATAAATCATTCAAAATTCATATTAAAAGTAATTCGAATTCCGAACCACAGCAAATTCAGGTTGAAAAAGTAAGAAGTTGATTAAAAGTTAAAAAGAAATAAAAAGAATGTAAAAGGATAAAATATTGAATTATTGAGAAATAATTCAATAAGTGCCAAGAAGAGGTGAATTATAATGATATAATTCACAAAGTATGTAAAAAGGTATTGAAAAAATATTTGACCAAGTAGTGAAAAAGACTCTGAAAATATAGTATAGAATAACCGCAGTGAATTATGAAGACATAATTCACTAACCGTGTAAAAGTACAAAAAAAAATTGAATAATAAAATGTACCGATTTAAAAAAAACAAAAAAAAATAATAATTGTGAAAATTTTAAAGTCTGAAAAGTTTTTATGGAAAATGCCTCTAGTGAATTATTGTAGAATAATTCCAAAAAAGTGGTTAAAAAGAAAAAGAATTAAGTGACTGAAAATAAAAGATCTGAATAGTCAAAGGTCTGAAAAGATTGATTGATAAATTATGACTGTACAACTGTTTGAAATTTAAAAGTATTTTGAAAGTTCTGTCAAAAGATTAAGAAAATGTCTGATAGTCAAAAACACTAAAAAAAGGCGGTCGACAAAAAAAAATTGTTTAAGAAAAAGGAAGAAAATAAAATGCTTTGAAAGTCTAAAAAGTACTCTGAAAATAATTGATTAGTTTTTCCCTTAGCAATAGTCAAGTAGTAACATTTTTGCACAGGATATAAATGGCTAGCCATAGGGACATCTTATATCGCGGTGTAAGTCATGGCGACTTGCTATACTATGAACTGGATCTCTGATCACCATAACATTCTTTGTCTCTGTTATTTGTTCTGTGAGAAATGATTCCTTGGGAGTCATTTCTCTCTCTATTGTGGCCCTGTAGTGTCCACGTCCCGCTTATCCTATATGAGAGTCTTGTTTTATTGCTTTAGGGGCATATGGGAAAGAATAAATCAGAATCTGTAAAAGTAAACTGAATGTAAAAGTTTTGAATAAAAGAACTTACTTGAATGAATTAAATAGTTCTAGGGTAAAAATGTAAGTTTTTTCAAAAATTGAAATTAATAAGCAAAGGTGAAAATAGATTATTTTACAAGGTAAAATAGTAATTTATTGATTAAATAACCCAAAAATATGTTTCTGTAAAAGAAAAGTGGTTAGTTCATAATTAAAAATTTTGGATTAAAATAATAATATGTTATATGAAAAGTTCATTGTAAGCCAAAAGTTAACTGAAGGTAAAAATAAGTAAATAGACAATAATTCTGTAACTAGAAATGAAAAGTGTCAAGCCTGCTATAAGTAGGTAAAAGAACCTTTTTATAGAAAGGGGAAGGAATTAAAGACTTATTTGCAAAGTGTTTTTTTATCAAGTACATCACTTTGTATTAAATGTTAAAAACTTTAAAAATTGAAAATTCTAGGATTGGTAGTCATCAATGAGCATATTTAGTGCTTAGCACGTAGTTTTTATTGCGTGCAGGTTTCGAATGAGAGCTAGAGCATAGTACATAGTGGAGTGAAGTCTAAGAAGATAATTATCTATACTTTTAGGTATTTTGGCATATATATACTCAGCTTATAGTAGTGAGATTTGAATGTATTTGACCAACTATTATTCTGTGGTAGTAATTACTGATATGTCAGTAAATGAATTTGATTGGTATGTGAATGATTGAATGATATATATCTGTTATCTTTGTTAAACTATTGTGCCTCTTGGAGGCTGTGTTGTTTAATTTTTTTTCAGGAGGTTAAGAGTAGGTAGTCGTTATGCTGCAAAAATTTTGATACATTGATGTTTTGAATTTGAATAAGTTTGGTAATTGGAAAAAAAAATTCCTGCCAAATTGCTTGGTTCTAATCGAAAGTGACTGTTCCGTTCAGGGTGTTACAAATAAAAAGTTGTTTCAAAGATTTGAGAGAAGACTGCATACAGAGTTCAGATAGATTATTGGGACCTAGCAGTATCCTAGTTTGAGAGCCATGGTTGAGGCAGCCATAAAGTTAGAGGCTATTTAGGTAGAACAGGCTGAGAGACAGTCTCGATTCAAGTAAAAAAGGAACCAAAGATAGTCTAGTGGTAAAAGGAGCTCAGGGTAAGAAGGCAAAGGGATCTCCAGCACCTCAGGGCCATCCTCCAATTCTAGCAGGCCCATATCAGGGCAGTGTATCACGTGGCAGAGCTCCAACTACTTCAGTATCTAGTATACCTCAGGATAGAGATAATGGGATAGCTGTAGCCTGTGATCATTGTGGCACGATTCATCCTAGGGAGTACAGATATCTGACTGGAGCATACTTTAGATACGAGTCCAGAGACCACCAGATTAAAGACTGTCCAATAGTGTAGATTGCTTTAGCCACTTCTTTAGCATCTGGTACTGGGTTTTCTATTCCGAGAGGTCGTGGTAAAGGAGCAGCCTCCATCACTTTAGCTTTTAGACTGGCTGGGCAGTCATCTTAGGGACAAAGACAAACTGTAGGGGAAACTTATACAGTCAGAGATAGAGAAGAGAAGGATGCTCTAGATGTAATAGTAGGTAAATTCCTCGTGTTATTTGATTCAGTCCACTCTTTAATTGATCCTAATTCTACACATTCCTATATTAGCACTGAGCTAGCTTGGGATAAAAGGATGAAAAATGTATGCTTGGACCAGGATATCTTGGTGAGTAATCATCTGGGTAGTATAGTAGTGAATAAAGTTTATACACAGTGTTAGATTAGTGTCCAGGGTCATATACTCCTAGTAAATCTGATTGAGTTACCTTTCCATAAATTCGATGTGATACTAGGGATAGATTGGTTATCCGCCCACCAAGCGACTATTGATTGCAAAAGAAAAAAAGGTCACTTTAAAGCTTGAAGATGGTTGAGAGATCACAGTGGTAGGTGTGAGAACTAACTTCTTGTCTGATGCGATATCTGCTACTACTACTAAGATTGATTAGAAAAGGATGCATAGCTTACATGTGTTATGCAGCAGAGGCAAAGAAAGACAGCCCAAAGGTGTCAAAAGTGTCTACTGTTAGGGAGTTTTAAAATGTGTTCCCTGATGAGTTACCAAGTTTACCACCTGTCAAGAAAGTAAAATTCTCTATTGATATTGCTCAAGGCACTGCACCTATCTCTATTCCTCTTTACAGAATAGCACCTGTTGAGTTAAAAGAACTGAAGATTCAACTATAAGAATTGTTTGACAAAGGATTTATCAGACCTAGTGTTTCTCCCTAGGGAGCATCTGTCCTATTTGTAAAGAAGAAAGATAGGACACTCAGGTTATGCATCGATTATAGACAGTTGAATAAAGTGACCATAAAGAACAAATACCCCCTTCTCACATTGAAAACTTATTTAATCAGTTAAAGGGAGCGAGTGTATTTTCAAAGATTGACTTAAGATTGGGCTATTATCAGATGGGAGTAAAAGCTTCAGATGTGCCTAGAATTGCTTTTCGCACTAGGTATGGCCATTATGAGTTTTTGCTCATGCCATTTGGACTTACAAATGCACCGATAGCCTTTACGGACTTGATGAATAGGATTTTTTACCCTTTTTTGGACCAGTTTATGGTGGTCTTCATTATGACATTCTGATATATTCTAAGATACCGGAGGAGAATGATAAGCACCTGAGAATTATTCTACAGACTCTGAGGGAAAAGCAACTATATGTCAAGTTCAGTAAATGTGATTTCTGACTGAATAAGGTATCTTTCTTAGGTCATGTCATTTCTGCAGAAGCATTAAGGTGGATCCTTCAAAGATTGATATGATTCTTTAGTGAAAGTCACTTAAAAATATAACTGAAGTGAGAAGTTTTTTAGGACTAGTCGGGTACTACAGGAGATTCATAAAAGGCTTTTCCACTACTATAGTCCCAATGACTCAACTGCTACAGAAGCATAGCAAGTTTGTATGGACTAATAAATGCCAAGAATGCTTCGAGAAACTCAAAAGTGTACTGATATAAGCTTATATTCTCACACAACTCGAGGCAGGTAAGGAATTTTTGATCTACAATGATGCCTTCAGAAATGGTTTAAGCTATGTTCTGATACAGAGAGGCAAGGTGATTGCTTATGCCTCCCGACAGCTTAAAACTCATGAGAAAAATTATCCTACTTATGATCTAGAGTTAGCAGTTATTATTTTTACATTGAATATTTGGAGACATTACTTATATGGGGAAAGATGCTGCATTTATACAGATTAAAAAAGCTTAAAATATTTTCTTACTCAGAGAGAGCTCAATCTCAGATAGAGGCACTGATTGGAGTTGATTAAAGACTATGATTGGTTTATCGACAACCATATATGAAAAGCAAATATA
The DNA here is from genome assembly GCA_037975025.1 of Excoecaria agallocha. Taxonomy (NCBI): domain Eukaryota; kingdom Viridiplantae; phylum Streptophyta; class Magnoliopsida; order Malpighiales; family Euphorbiaceae; genus Excoecaria; species Excoecaria agallocha. The sequence continues at coordinate 67,154,078 of CM075810.1, forward strand.
GTAGTTAATGCACTTAGCAGGAAGTTTATGTCAGGTAATATAATTATGTTCAAATGAATGTATATAAGTGATTGATAAATGTTATTGATAGATATTAGTATTTGCATCTCTTCGGGTTATAAATGTCAATTTGAGTTTGGCTTTAGATGGAGCGTTATTAGATGAAATGCAAGTGAAGCCCGACTTTGTGCATTAAGTAAAAATGGCTCAGAAAGAAGATGATCGGTTAAAAACTGTTATGAACAAGTTAAAGGATAGCAGTGAAAGAGAATATTCCTTAAATGATGATGTAAGCTTTTGCTATAAGAAAAAACTCTATGTTTTGAATCAGGAGGAACTAAAGAAGAACATCCTTACTGAAGCACACCATAATAGCTATGCCATGCATCCTAGAGGTAACAAGATGTACAAGATTTGAAAGCTTATTATTGGTGGCAAGGTATGAAGCGGGATGTGATAGAGTTTATGAGCAAATATCTAATATGTCAGTAAGTAAAGGCTGAGCACCAGGTTCCTTTGGGATTGCTTCATCCTTTTTTGATACCAGAGTGCAAATGGGACAGAGCAACTATGGATTTTGTAATAGTATTACCTGTCACTCAAAAGAAATATGATGCCATATGGGTGATCATTGACAAACTCACCAAATTTGCTCATTTCTTACCAGTTCGTATGGATTATCCTTTAACCAAGTTGGCAGAAATCTACATCAATGAGATAGTGAGATTGCATGAAGTGCCATCATCTATCATTTTTGATAGGGATCCGAGTTTACCTTTCATTTTTGGAAAATTATGCAAGAAGCTCTGGGTAAAAAGCTCAAGTTTAGCACAACATTTCATCCTCAGACAGATGGTCAGTCAGAATGGGTGATTTAGATTTTAAAAGAAATGCTACGATGCTTTGTACTAGAATTTGGTAGCAGTTGGGAAAAGTATATATCTCTTACAGAGTTTACCTATAATAACAGCTACCAATACAGTATAAAGATGGCTCCTTTTAAGGCTTTATATGAAAGAAAATGCAAAACTTCTCTATGTTGGACCGAATTTAGTAAAAAAAATTGGTAGGATCTTACTTGGTCTGTGATTCAGAAGAAAAGGTACAGATCATTAAAGGTAGATTGAAAGAAGTCATAGATCGCCAGAAATCCTATGTATATCTGAAGAGGAAAGATATAGAGTTTCAAGTTAGAGATAGAGTTTTCCTAAAAGTATCCTTATGGAAGAAAATTTTGAGTTTTGGCAAGAAAGGCAAGCTAAGTTTGAGATTTATTAGCGCTTATGAGATACTTCAGCAAGTGGGTCCCGTAGCTTATCGATTGAACCTGCCATCGAAGTTAGAAAAGATGCACAACATGTTCCACGTGTCTATGCTTCCTAGGTATAGATATGATCTTAGCCATGCGATCATACTAAAGAAAATTCAAGTGCAAACTGACATGACATATGAAGAAAGATCGATGAGAATTCTAGCTAGGGAGGTCAGACAACTCAGAAATAAACAGCTTCTACTAATGAAGATCTTATGGTACCGCCACAATGTGAAGAAAGCTACATGGGAACCCCGAAGCGGCAATGAGATAATAGTACCCTTTGCTCTTCGAATCAGGTAAATTTTAAGGATGTAATTTCTTTTAGTAAAAAAGAATTATAATGGTCTCAACGTTGGGTTAATCATGAATAATATTTTTTGATAATGAATAGTATTTTTAAACTGAAAAATATTTTATTGACTATCAGAAAGTATTGATCACGAGTAGTCCGGGATTGAAATTTGAAATGAATTTGAGGTCACATAGGCCTCCAAAAGTTAAAAATATAAAAAACACAGCGGTTCGAATTTTAGGGTAACTATTTGACCAAAGGTTGATCGAGCCATTAAAAATAGAAAATAAAGTTTAAAAATTGCCAAAAAATTACATATGTACCTAAAATAATGTGTAGAATATTTTGGGTGAAACAAATGAATATTTTGGTAACATCGATAATTTTGAATCGGATAAAAAATGGACTTCAATTGGATTAAAATTTTGTGTACAACCTATTTTTGATGTGATAAGAGTGATGGAATCTAATTTGAAATGATTTGGAGTTAGAAAGTTGGAGAATTAAATTAGAGGCATTTATCAAATAATTAATAGGCTTAAACTAAAAATAGCTTAAGCCTATTAAAAAAAAGCCTAACCCAAGCCTAATTAGTGGTCTCTTAAAAGGCAAAAAAAATTAGAGAAAACAAACAGCTTCAGCATCCATCTCTTTCCTATCAAATGACCAAGTTTAGGTATCAATTTGAGGTAAGAGAAATTATTGGTTTTAATTTTGTTTTAAGGTGCCTACTACTAGTTTTAGATGACTAGAGTTTATATTTGATGTTATTTTGAGCATTTGAGATCAAAATCATAGGGTTTAGTTTGATAATAATTTCGTCCATGGTAGGATTTCAAGAGGAAGAACAATTTATCAAGGCCAAAGGCAAGGAAAAGGAAGCCAACGCAAGCTTAAGCACAAATAAAAAAGATTATTAGCTAATAAATCCTTTTATTTCCTTATAATTTGTATGATTTTCCTTTAGGTTTACTAAGAAAAATTTAATAGAAATGTGTATAATTGAAATTGATGTTAGAATAGTGTAATTAGACCTTAAATACGCCTATTAAGAAGCTTAAATAAAATCAAAAGAATATGTATGGTGGTTTTCATATAGTGGCCGAATTGTTCCTAAAGGGAAAATAATGTGTATTTGGTTTATTTTGATGAAAATAAGCTTTAAAATGAATGTAAAGATGAAATAACATGTCCATGAATTTTTTTAGAATTTATGAAAATTAAATGAATATTTTTTAGATGAATTTTGGTTATATATGAGGTAAAAATGTTGAATTAATGTGAATTAATTCATAATTTGATGAGAAAATGATTGATTATTGGGAAATAATTCACAGACTATGTAAAAGAGATTGAAAAGACTGAATGCTAATTGACTGTATTGAAAAAGTAATGAAAAGTATGAAAAATATAAATAATGATGTGTAATTTAATGAATTTGTGCTTTTAAAAATAGCCAGGCAGTAAAATCTAGCTCAGGATATAATTGGCTGGCCATAGGGACATCTATACCGTGGTACAAATCATAACAACTTGCTTTGCTATGGTAGGATCTTTGATCTCCTATAGTATCTATCTGCTATGTTATCTGTTCTATGAGAACTGATCATTTAGGGTCATTTCTCAGTCTGTATGTGACCTTGTGGGGTCTATATCTCGTATATCCAATCTGAAAGTTTATGTCGGATCTATATTAGGGGCATAATGATAATAATATGTTAAAATTGTAAAAAGGAAAACTATAAGTGAAGTTAGAAGTGAAAAAGAACCTAAATGGAAAGAAATAAAAAGTTTAGGGGTAAAACGATAATTTTTTCAAATAATAGGTTTAATAAGTAAAAGTGATAAGAAAATGATTAATAAGGGTAAAACGGTAATTTAATGTCCAAATAGTCCCAAAGTGAAATTTTGTAAAGTTCAGGTACTAAAATATAATTTTACATAAAAAGGATAAAGTAAAATCAAATTATTTGTTTTATATGCCAAAAGTCAAATTTGGAGATGAAAATAATGAAAATAATTGCAATTTTGTAATTTATGTGTAAAAAAGAGCATTTTTGTAATAAATTGAAAGATCAAGGACTCAATTGATAAGTTATGTAAAGTTTTGGTATTGAATTGAAAAATCTGTCAAAAATATGGAGAAATGGTTTTGGTTAAGGAAAATTGATAAATTTTGCATAATTGGAGTAATTATGCATGTTAGGAAAATACTATGATTGTTAGTCACTACTGGACATGTATAATGCTTAGCATGTAGGATTTACTGCGTGCAGGTATTGATATTTTTTGAGCAAAAAGTACATAGGGCATGAAGGATGCTGAAGGAATATGAATGATAATTTTTTTTTGGCATGTATATATTTATTTTATAGTTGGAGTGAGAAAAACTGGTCTGTAATGAAAATTATGGTATATATGTAATTATATGATTGACTACTGGTAGATGAGGTATAAATGTTGGAAATGTGTTGGAGAATGTATGGATGCGATATATGACTAATTATAAACTGTTGTGCTTCTGAGAGGCCAAGGTTATTATCTTTTTTTTAGGGGGATATTTAAGAATATAGCCGTTATATTATTGAATTTTCGAAAAATAAATAGTAAAATTGGACAGTTATGGGTCAACGGCAAATTGAAATTATAATTGAAATGCTTGATTAACAACCTTAAGTAAAGGATTGTTGTAGTCATGGGAAGGATTTTAAAAAAAAAAAATTCGACCAATTGCATAAGTCTGTAAGACTATTTCAGTAAAGATGTTACAAATATAAACGTAAACCTAAACATAAGTGTTTTCACAAAATAAAAGGGAAGAATTAGATTCTACTTCCTGAATCTAAGTAAAATTTGAGTATAGAGAAGCTCTACCCCCCTTACAAAATATTGTTGTCCATAGCAACTGGAATGCAGCTCAGTCAGATGGTGAAATTGGTGGTGGTGGAAAGTGTCTCCAGAATTCAATATTAAACTTTTCAAAATCTCTCCTTAAGTCACCAAATTCATCCCTTAATGAATCCATCCGCCCGATCATCTGAGTCATAAAAGTTGCCATGAGCGGTGGAATCGCTTGTTGGGCTGGTGTTGGGGGTGTCTGGGTAGGAGCAGTAGGTTCTGCCTCTTCGTCTTTGTTCCTTCCAATTGTCACCAAATGGAGATACTCCTCCTTAGTTGACCAATGCCCCTGAAGTTCCTTCACCAAAATCTTCATCTTGATCAACATGTCAAAGTCAATATACGCTGCCTCCCTAAGAGAAGTCCTCATATCTGATGCTTGACATGGTTAGAAATTATAGTTGCAATCCAGCCTAGAGAAATCTCTTTTATTGTGCTCTTCATCATTTGTAATTCTTCTATCTTTCGGCATAAGAGGACTGCCAGCTACTCAGAAAGACTTGTATGTCTCAGAACTAGCCCCGTCATGGGAAATCAGTCTTTGAACATTCTATATAACCGATAAAGAATCCCATGAACTCAATCATGTAGCCACGGACGATACACAGTATGTCCACTCCTAAGCACTATCTCAGATTTAGTGTTGCTCCTCAACACTCCTCTTTTGGTTACTTTGAACAAAAAATGGATAATCAACTTTCTATAATTTTAATTTTCTTCAGTCTAGGATTTAACTCAAGTTTATCAAATCTGGATGGTGACCAAAAAAAGTTTAGCATCACTTTAACCAAGGTCCTGTGCTTAATTTCACAAAAAATAATATATCTAAAAATAACATCAAAAACTTATGCTACGTATTTAAATCTACCAAATTTCATATCAATTATAGATCTAAAATAAAAACATATCAGAACGCAAAAAATCGAGACTCTGATTCTAATGATAGAATTAAAGTGCCTAAAAATAGCATAAACACAATAATTGAGGGTAAATATGTTTACCTCTTGTAGCGTAGATACCGTTGAGAAGAGCAGAAGCACAAGATCTCTTGTTTCCTCCTCACTAGCAAAGTTCTTTAATCAGGAGCAATTACATCGGGAAAAATACTACTATTTCATAGTCTAAAAGCCCCATGGAGAAAGAAAATGAAGAAGAATGGGAGAGAAAATTTTTCGATAGAGACAGTAGCCTCAATTAGATTTTCTAATCTCCCTTTTATAGGAATTATTAAAGTCACAATCCTAATATAACTCTAATTCCAATTTGAATTTGGAATTGATTACCCTAAATAGATTAGGATAATTATTGATAGAGTCATGGGCGTACCCAAACTCTATCAAGATGAATTCAGGTAAAAAAATTACCATGTCTATTTATATGGTCATAATTTTTAATTTTTTCAAATAATCTAAAAATAATAATTATTTTAATGTTAATTTAATTTTTTAGGCAATTATTATAAAAATGTATTAATAATAACAATAATAATAATAATAATAATAATAAATTATTATTATTAATTTTAAATAATATTAATTACTAGAAAACAATGAAAGAAATAATTTTTTAATTAAAAATTGAATTTGCATTAATTTTAATAGAAAAACCAATGAGTCTCTAAATTAAAAAGACAACTGAAGTTTGGGACTGATATATCAAAACCTTTCTTATTAGATTTGAAACTGAAGATCACTATTATTCATCATGTCGAGATCTGATTTTATAGTTAACCTAATTAATGTAAATGTAAAGCTTTTCCGCAGTGGTTCTTTACTAACAATCATCAATAACAAGAACAAATAATTATATATTCAAGGGCGCTATAGTATATATAAAATAGGTAATGTGGGTTTTAAACAAAAATAATTTTCTATCTTTATATCATTAGCAAAAAATAATTTTGTTAAGATTTTGTAAATTTATATGTTATGTTTAGGGTTAACTACAAAAAAAGAAGAAGCTTAAACTATAAGATATTTTTCAATATCAAATGCCATTTTTAAAATTTTACAATATCGACTCTCAACTTAAAATTACCTTTCAATTAAAAGACTCCGTTAAATGCTAGCGAAATTTGCTAACTTAGCTAAATAAATGGATCTCATATGCTAATTAAACTGCTAGATAATTTTCGTCGGTAAAAATATTTATTTTTTATTATTATTTTCATATTATTATTATTATTATTATTATTATTATTATTATTTAAAAAATATAATAAAAAAGAATGGAGATAATAATGAAAAATATATAATAAAAAATTATTATATTATAAATTGTTATTATGATAATCTTTGGTATTTTAAATAATAATAATAATAATAATAATAATATGGTTCAAGATACTAAAGTTCATATTATTATAAGTAAAGTTTATATTATTTGAAATTTCAACTATCAATAATCAAACTTTTTTAATCTTTGCGAAATTCAAGATAAACATAGAAAAAGTACTAGAATATATATATATATATATATATATATATATATATATATATATATATATATATATATATATATATAAAGAATTATTTTAGTATTGATGCAGATATTATTTTTCCGTTTTCTTGTATGCTTTTGACTCAATAAAATTTTTTCTTGTAAATAATCATTTTTATTATTTTAGAATTTATTCCATTCTTTTTGAAAATATATAATGGATATTGTTAATAGTTCGATTTTACCTGACTATCACCAGGATTTTACTTGAGTTGAAATGTTCTTCATAGTCCAAAGATACCTGAAAATAGAAAAAATCCAGTAGAATTTTTCGACGAGAGGAATCTCAGATGGTTAAGTTAGTAAAGACTGAAAGAAAATATCTTTTAGATTAAAATTGGCTAAAAGTGAGCAAAGTACCTGATGTCCTGCATATTTATAAGGAGAAGAGTCTTGTTGTAGCTAGGATTCCTAGCGTACATAGGATTCCCATAGAAGAAGATAACAAAATAGAGAAATGAAGAAATTTCTCCAAATCTCCCCAAAATTCAACCAACACCTTGTCTCTTCAACCATGGCTGAACATTATACCCCAAACTTTGTCCATTTTTTCTTTCTTCAAGCTTTCATTTTTACTAAATTACTAATCTAAATTTTATCTAGATTTCATAAAAGTGATCCTCTCCACCTTAGATAAAGGATTGAAGTAAAAAAAAAAGCTTGAAAATTGAAGAATTTTAGTGAAATAAAATCATCCAAGTAAGTGAATTTATGTGTTTCTGTTAGAATTAATTAGAAATTTTGGTAGGTTATTGTTTTCATCTGATTTTGGATAAAAAAATTATATAGAAATTCATGAATATCTATTATGTACAATTTGGTTTAGGTGAGGAACAAGAAAAGGAGAAAAATAAATGAAAGAAAAATGGAAACAAAAAGGAGAATTAATATTTGAAAGTAAAAAATAAATTTTTAGATAATTTTAAAATTTTGAATTTTAGATCGATGAATTTTTTCTATAGAGTTAGAAGTCTATTGAAATGGAATCAAATTGATCCAAAATTTTAAACATACCTTAGTTAATATTTTTACGTAATTTTAGACTTATTTTAGGCATAAAATAATAATTGAAATATGTAGCCAATGAAAAGATGACAAATAGCTTAATATAACTCATTAGATTGAATAGTATGTGATTAAATATTGACTCTCCATTTAAATCCACTAAAAGACAATAGAAAGTGGAGAAATTTCTCTAAATCTCTCCAAAATTCAACCAACACCTTCTATCTTCTAACATGGTCGAACATTATATCCCAAATTTCCTATATTTTTTTCTTTCTTTAAGCTTCCATTTTTCACTAAATTTCTAACCCAATTTTTTCTAGATTTCATAAAAGTTATCCTCTCTACCTCAAATAAAGGATTGAAATAAAAACAAGCTTTAAAAGTAAAGAATTTTAGTGAAATTAAATCATCCAAGTAAGTGAATTTATGTGTTTTAGTTAGAATTAATTGAAAAATTTGGTAGGTTATTGTTTTTATGTGATTTTGGATTAAAAAAATTGAAGAGAAATTCATGAATATTCATTATGTAAAATTTGGTTTTGGTGAGGAACAAGAAGAGGAGAAAGAGAAAAGAAATAAAAAGGGAAACACAAAGGAGAATTGAAGAACTCAAGGTGAATTAAGGTATATGGATACCTAAACTAACTTATTTCATGAAAATCTAGGTTATCTGATTTAGGGTTTTATGTGTATGTTATGTCTAAATTTAAATTAATGGTAGATTAATGAAATTAAATATCAAATAATGGAATTAGTATGAAAAAATTGCATGAAAGAATGATTAAAAGTATGAAAATGAAATTGGAACTTATTATGTCACATAAGGTCCATGTATGCAATATGAGTTTTAATTCAAATTAATGGTAGATAAATGTAATTAGATCATAAATAATGAGATTTGTAAAGTTACATGCATGAAAATATGATTTAAAGTGATAGATTAGTTTTGGAACCTATTATGTATGTGTGAGAAATTAAGGTTATATAAGGAATTAATTTGATTTAAGGCTAGAATTATGTTAAATATGTATGAAAATATGGTTGAAATGTGTTTTGAGAATTAAAAAAATTTGTATACATCAAACATAATAGTGGTCGAATGATGATGGGATGGATTTTGATACGATAAATGTTGATTAAGGTGAATTAATGGTAGATATATGTAATTCAAGTCTTAAGAACATGATGGGATCGATATATGACAAGAAAAGAATCATGATGATATGACATCATAAGTAGCCGATGGTATGATGGGTTAAATTGACGGGATTATGATGACTTAATGCGTGAAAATGATGTTATGTGATAAATGAATAAAAATGACGTACATTGTGTGAAATCAAATTGATACATAATGTGAAAATGTTAGAACATGTGGAAATGATGCATACTTTATGTTGATGTTATGAAAATAATTTTTCCCTTAAGCGAAATCAAAAGTATAAGATATAATTGGTTAGACATAGGAACATCCACCATGGTAACGAGTCATGGCAACTCCTAAAAATGGACCAAAGGCGGATCCACACCGTAAATATGAGAAAATAATGAGAAAAAAAGAGAAAAAAATGAAAATTATGTAGTCTTGGACCTGTGGGGTCTGCATTCCACATATCCAATTTAAGAATTTTGTTTCCACTGAAAACTACCAAAGATGAAACTAAAATAACAACAATATGGCAATACATGGAAAAAATGGTAAATAGTGAATAAAGATGGAAATTAAGGATTAAAATGAAAGAATTTTGATAAAATGGGTATCCAAGGGTAAAATTGTTAAAAGATAGTGAAAATGTAGTTGGAAAGGGGAAATCGAATTGTGAAATAAATTTGGTAAGGGAAGGGCAAATTTGTAAACAAGTGAAAACGTTATGAAAATAGGACTAAATTATAATTTTTGTAAAAGAAATGAATTTAAAGACTAAAATGGAAGAAATTATAACTTATGGATTAAAAATATAAAATTATGGTGAAATATGCTTAAAAAGGAGAAATTAGGGACAAGACGGTAATTATGACAAAAGATGGAACTTTAAGGATCTAAAGGTAATTTTGATAAAGGATGAGATCTATATATAATTTTGACAAAAGATAGGAACATAAACGTAATTTTATTAAAAGATTCAATTGTTAGGGGTAAAAATATAATTTCACTCTAAGTCATGGATGTTAGTAAAAAGTGTGAAAATTTTAATGTGAAAATGAGGAATTGTGATAAATAAAGTAACTAATTAAAGAAATAGTAAAATTAAAAATAATTTAGAATTTGTATGTTATAGTGAATTTTGATAGTTGGATATCCACCACTAGATTTTATATTTAGCGTATAGTTATTTGTTGGCATAGGGACAGGTAATCGAGCTGTGGATGAGATTGGTAGTGTAACACAATATCCAAATTTAATAATCTTCCAATGTAAGTTTCAATAATGCTTCAACCAAAAGCAAGAAAGGAACATATATATGTTAATTTTTGCTAATTAAGTTTTATTCGATAAGCCATACGTTCATAAAAAAGAAGAAGGTGATATTTATAGATAAAAGCCCTATGAATTGGCAACCCATCAATTTCTTATGTTTAAACTTCTTTTGTTATGTTTAAGCCACCGAATCTTTATGTAGAATGGCCAAAACTTTGATGTGAAACTAATTTAATGTTTGATTTAACTAATGTTTGTGTAAACCTCACACTTTTGCATATAAGTTTGTACTTTATAACATTGAAATTAATAGATATATTTTTTTAAATCAATATCACTGAATTAAAACATATTCATAATAATTTCTAAAAGATGCAATATAATGGTAAATTTATTTTTCTTAATCAAATAACTTAAATTCATATTACGTGTCCATTTAGAAAGAAAATTTTATTTCAAAACAAGAAAATTCATATAATGGTAAATTCATATTACGTGTCCATTTAGAAAGAAAATTTTATTTCAAAACACAAATTGTTATATATATGGTACCAATTAAAACACTTTTGCACTTAATTTGCAACTTAAAAATCGTACTTAAGGATAAAATCGTACTTTTCTTTATGGAACATTAAAAGCAAATTAATTTGCACTTTTAATCTATTCAAATATACCATATTTTTGAAAAGTGAATACTTATTTGTACATATATTAAAATAAAAAGATAGACACTCATTAGTGAATAAATGAAATAATAAAAATTATAAAAATGAGTAATTAATAAAGTCCATCATTTTCTAAGGGCTAAAAATATAAAGTTAATTAATGAAGTCTTTAATTTTTGTTAAATTCTCTAATATGAAATATGAAATGGAGGAAGTATTAAGATGTTTACCGTTGACTTAGTTAAAAATAAGAATTTAAATAAAAAAAAAGTGTTGGATTTGTCACTTTAAATTCAATTAAGTATATATATATATATATATATATATATATATATATATATATATATATATATATATATATATATATATATATATATATATATATATATATATATATATATATATATATATATATATATATATATATCTAATTAGAATTTCCATTAGACATTTTTTTTTAAGTAAATTTTAGTTTCGACTTAGAGTTCAAATAATTGTGTATTGTGTGAAAGTATTGGTTCCTTGCAGCATTTTTATGGATTCGAAATATTGATTTTATAAATATTCATGTAAGTAATTTTTTTTTTTTTTTTTTTAAGGAGAGGATGTGAAAACTGAATGAGTCATTTTGAAGCTAATATGCCAGTTTATCAAATAAGTATTTTAATCTAAATATTATATGCGGCCAGTTACGTCACCTATTATTCATTTTATATTTAACACATCATTTTGCCATGGGTTACTTTATATCTTTTTCGACTAAACTGACTTTTTTTTTTGGATTTTTTTTTAAATTTTTTACATGGTAATATATTATCCTAAAATTTAATGACTTTAGATTAAATTAATCCACTTTGTTCTAATATGAAAAGCCTGTAGAAATTTTGTACTTAAAATTTTTGTAAGATTATTGGATGTATTTGAAATTTGAGTTAGAGATATATCTTTGACCCGTATGAGTTAGATGGCAATCCACTTCGTAATATGGTTTGCAATCATGTTAAAGTATTTTTAATAAAGTATTTTATTGGAAATTCCGGACTTCATATTTCTTATCACAAAAGTTATTGATTTCAAATGGGAAAACCCATTCGGTTGTATTAAATTTTTATACTTTTAGATAATTTACAGATAAAATTGAAATATATGTTCTGTTAATCTTGTATGAATTTAATTTAAAATAATTGCAAAATTTATTAAAATATGAAAAATTAAAAAAAAAATCAACTGATCACATTTTATATATGTGAAATGATTTTTTTTTAATTATAATTCTTAACAACTTATATAAAATTTTTAACAAGTTCATAAAGCCGTTTTATAGAGTTTTTAATAATATAAAAATTATTATTTATATTTTTTATACAATTAAGAAGATAATATATAAGACACTTGATTAATTCAGAATGCAATCTATTAAATGGTAATAACTTTGAAAAAAAAAATTATGTATGAAATTGTAACACATATAATCTTCAAACGTGAAGTGTGTGTATGTATAAATATCCATAAACGTGACACATCATTGAATTCTCTATTCTCTGAATTTCAACAAAAGTTTGACTTCAATTCCTACTCTCATCTATATACTTATTGTACCTGTCAACTTCCACCCATTTTGATAAAATAAAAAATCTTCAACCAAATTATTTTTTATCCATCAATTTTTTCTGGTATTTCAAAATTCATTATCCTAAATTAATTCAGTTTCAATCAAAATAACTCATCATGGGAGTAAACTTCTCCTAGAAAAACTTGAAAATGAGGAAATGTCCTTACAAATTAAATAAACAAATAAATAAGAAAAATTTTGTCCTAAAGTAATTGACTTTTTTTTTTTTGCAACTTAAAAATTACTAAACTTATCACATTTTTACATAAAAATAATGTTCACCGGTTTCTGACGATGATTCTTACCGGATTGATGACATAGCATGCCATGTCATATGACAGGACACACATGGCACATTCCACGTTTGGATCAATTTCACCTACGGTCACTAAACTTTTGAATTATCATCCAAAAATAACTGATTTATTTTTTGTGATTTAAATGTCACTGAACATATCATCTTTTTACAAAAAAATTATTTTGACTGGACACGCATTTAGATAGATTTATTGCCACATCATCAGCGATGACACATTAGCTATGAACATCATCAACTATGGACACACATAAATTGCTGATGTGTCAAATATAACGCATTAGCTGATAACAGTGATTTGACTACTGATGTGTCAAATATGACACATTAGCTTATGATGTGGCAATAAATTCATCATCATGTGTATCCGATTAAGATGGCTTTTTTTGAAAAAATGTAATAAGTTCAGTGACATTTAAGTCACGAAAAATAAATCAGTTACTTTTAGATGATAAATCCTAAGTTCAGTGACCGTTGATCAAATTGACCAAAATATGAGACGTGTCACGTGTGTCCAAACATATGATGACATGTTATGTCATCAATCCGGTAAGGGTGCTCGTCGAAAACCAGTGAACATAACTTTTATACAAAAATATGATAAGTTCAGTAATTTTTAAATTGCGAAAAAAATCAGTTACTTTTGGATGATAAGTCGTAAGTTCAGTGACCGTGGATGAAATTGACCCGATAAAGAGTGATCGTAAGGTATGTGAATGCACTACATTTGAACTGTTCGATCGGTGTCATGCACGCGACCGAAAACTTTTCTTTACTATTGTAATTTTTTTTTTCTTTTTTCAAAACTCAAAAAGGTTTTCGGTACTATTAATTGAGAGGCTTATAGAGTGTATATATACTCTCACGCTCGACTAATATATTTAGAAAATTAATCATTCAGTTACTTGTAATGATATTATATTATTATAACATTATAATTGGAAATGCATTCACTAAATTCCAAATTTAATGCTTACTAATAAAAATAACATTTTTAGGTCTGTTTAGAAGTTGAAAAATTGAACATATGTGTGGGAATAAGCGGCAAAACTGGGCAGAAGCCACCGAAACTTAATGCAAATGCAGCAAGGTTGGTCCAACCCCAACGATCAAATGCTAATAGAATTTAATGTAATATAAAATAATAATAAAAAAAAGAAAAACATATTTAGACTCCCTCAAAAAGTAAAATTGAATTTATGTAATTTTTAAATTACTCATTAATTTCAATTTAAGCGGAATTGATAAAATTAAAATATATGTTATATTTCTCTTGTATGAGATCAATTTTAAAATAATTATAATTTCTTTTTAAAAAAAAAATCATCTTTTACATATTTATCACTACGCTATATTTTTTTAAATTTTTTAAATTTTTGTAGATTTCAAAGTCATTTTAATTACCTTACACAATGCATTTCAATGCTGCTAATTCTGTATAAATTTTAAAAAGTATAAAAATTAAATGTCAATTTTAAATATTACAAATATCTAATAGTATAGAAAAACATTAAATTGAGTTACCGCTAAACGTATTTTTCCATATAAAAAAAACTGTGGAAATGATAATTGAAATGTCAAAAATACTCTTACAGTTCACAAGGACAGAGACAGCCCTAGTCTTTAATGTGCCAAAAAAGTTGCATCATCTTCACCACTAATGTCACTCAAAAACACATGAAAAGTTGAAACCCTAATAATAATAACAATAAAGATTGAGTTTTCCCACTTAAATTTATTTCTCATAGCTAACTTCTTCCCATCTCTTTTTATTCTCTTCTTCACATTAATTAATTCTCATCTCTCTTTAATTTCTCTCTATTTTATCTCTCATATTCAATATTATTGTAGGAGTACCACTTATATACTCTCTCCTTTTCTTCACATTTGTTTCTAATTAGCAATACTGTTGAAGAAGATTAGGGTAAGAATGAGTTCATTTTCTGGGAAAGAGAAGGAAAGAAGGAAAAAGCAAGAAGCAAGAAGAAGAAGAAGAAGAAAGAAAGAATAATAAGCAAAAAAAAGTTTCATTGCTGAAATTATTTGCATTTGCAGATTTGTATGATTATGTGTTAATGGGTTTGGGATCCATAGCTGCTTGTGCTCATGGAGCTTCTGTACCTGTTTTCTTCATTTTCTTTGGCAAATTAATTAATATTATCGGTTTAGCTTATCTTTTTCCTAAACAAGCTTCTCACAGAGTCGGAAAGGTAACGCAATTTTCACTTCTTTTTTTTTTCTTTTTTCAATAATCAAAAAAAAAAAAAAAAGAAAGAAAAGGATTTTACTGCATGTAAGCATGCATAATTAATAGTTTTTAATTTACGAAAGAGAATCTATAATCCAACTCGGAACTTTCCGCATTTTTTACTATTCAATAATAGCCGCCAACCCGACTTCCGGCCGTTAATTTTAATTAATTTTACAGTTTTACATGCATATGTAGGTAATTAATCAAGAATAATATATGCTAATTTTTGCAGTATGCATTGGATTTTGTGTATCTGAGTCTGGCTATATTATTTTCATCATAGATAGGTAAGCAAAACTGTTTTTTTTTTTTTTTTTTCTGTAATTTCGTTTTTGATATGTTATATGTTTGTTGTTATTTACATTTATTAATTAAAAATAGTAATTATATAGAGGTGGCATGCTGGATGCACACTGGAGAAAGGCAGGCAGCAAAAATGAGAATGGCATATTTAAGGTCAATGCTAAATCAAGATATCAGTTTATTTGATACTGAGGCTTCCACCGGAGAGGTTATTGCTGCTATTACTTGTGATATTATTGTGGTTCAAGATGCCGTTTCTGAAAAGGTAATTTCATAATTTCTTTTTCTTTTTAAATATTAATTTTGGAGGAGTGTTAAACCGTGCGCCACGTTTTATATTGAATTTATTAATTATCCGATCGGATAGTATATAGCGCCCGATGCATATAACATCATCTTCAACTTTGGTGCTGTGTAATTAAATTAAAAATAAAATAAAATAAAATAAAATAAGAGAATGATATATATTAGTCTAATTGAAGAATGTTGCAGTTTACAAAATATACTTGCAGTAGGTTTATTGACAAAATTCAACTCTACTCCAAAAGAATAACAATATGATTTTATATGGTTATTAAGAAAGTCAAAAGAAAAAAAAATAATATAAAAATTTAAGAACATTAATGAGTCGCCTGGGTTGTTGGGTGTTTGAGGTATTTCTTTCATTCTTTTTTATTTATCACTTTTATTATTTTCATTAAAATTAAAAAATAATAAATAAACTTAAATTTAGTATTAAATTACGTGATTAAAACTAAATTATCAAATTTGATTGGTTTTTACTTTATTGGAAAAGAAAAATAAATTGAAAAAGAAAATTAAATTATAATAAAAATCTAAAAGTGACAGATAAATAGAATTTAAATTTTACTCTAAAGTGACAGATAAAAAAAAACGGAGGAGTATTTATTTGCCAGGATATAATCCCTCCCGATTCTCACAATAATGCTGAAGCCTTTATGTCAAGGCTGGCGAAATTGCTGAAGAGGTCAGCTCTTCTATATTAATTTATTTATTTTTGTATTTTCACATGGTCTCCAATTTCTATTTAAAATTATTATGTATGTTTAATTTTTCCAATATAAAATATTTGGTTTTAGGGATGATCATGGTGTGGGAAATGCACCATCACTTACTGCCCTGCCAGGAGTTGAAATTTTCCGTCCCTGCCCCAGATTGAATAACGGAAAGAAAATTTCCTCTATCTCATCCCTCAGGAAAAGTAACTTTTTTAATTTTAAAATATAATATTTTACAATTAATTATAATTAAAATATAATATTTAATAATTAAAAAATTTAAAATCAATCACAAATTAAATTAATGTAAATTTTAACAATTGAGAAATCTAAAATTAAGATGGGAAAGGGCCTTACTGGATTTAAATCTGTAATGAAATCATTTATGGTTTTGATTGTAACTGCATTAGCAATGGGTGAAACTCTCGCCATGGCACCCGATCTTCTTAAGGGAAACCAAATGGTAGCATCAGTCTTCGAGCTCCTAGACCGCAGGACAAACATAGTAGGAGATACCGGAGAAGAATTGAAAAATATGGAGGGTAATATCGAGCTAAGGAATGTAGAATTCAGGTATCCGTCAAGGCCAGATGTTATAGTCTTCAAGGACTTTGATTTAAGGGTTCGTTCAGGCAAGAATGTAGCTTTAGTTGGGCAGAGTGGCTGTGGTAAAATCTCTGTTCTTTCTCTTATTCTTTGGTTCTACGATCCAACAGCCGGAAAAGTCATGATTGATTGTAAGTTTTTCTGTACACAGACACATGTTCCAATTGTGTTTTCTTCTGCAGATTAACATAGTTTTATCAAATTTAACACAGGCATAGACATCAAGAAACTAAAGTTGAAGTATCTAAGAAAACACATTGGATTAGTCCAACAAGAGCCAGCACTTTTCGCGACATCAATCTACGAAAACATTTTGTATGGCAAAGAAGGAGCAAGTGAAGAAGAAGTGATAGAAGCAGCAAAACTCGCCAATGCACATAGCTTTATTAGCTCTCTTCCACAGGGATACTCGACGAAAGTTGGAGAACGAGGGGTGCAATTATCAGGTGGACAGAAACAACGGGTAGCTATCGCACGAGCAGTACTAAAGAACCCAGAAATTCTGCTACTAGATGAAGCAACAAGTGCTCTAGACGTGGAATTGGAACGCGTAGTACAGCAAGCTCTTGATAGATTGATGAGGAACCGTACCACGGTTATAGTGGCACATAGATTATCAACAATAAAGAATGCAGATCAAATATGTGTACTTCAAAGTGGGAAAATAATAGAGCAAGGGAGTCATTCAAGTCTTGTTGAGAACGAAGAAGGTGCATATTATAAGTTAATCAATTTACAACAGCAACAAGGACACTAACTGCAACAATCATCATAGCAAAAGACAATTATTTTTATTTTCTACTTGGGGTCTTGGATAGATATTTTTATGTTCATGTGCTGATTGTTAGGGAAACAGCTACACTCTGTTTCGTTGGTTATCTTTTATCACTATCTATTTTGTTGTAATTATCTTTTCCTATAATATTGCCACTGTAAATATCATGTTTGAGCTATCATATTTGCATTATATAAGCAGATCTGTAAACACAGTAGAATACGTGAGAAATACAAGTTTATTTTCAGTCAATTACTCTTCTATTCTCTTTGTTTTTACATGGTATCAGAGCCTATCCTTAACATGGCAAATTCAGTTGTTCCCTTCAATTCATCTGTGACTGCCTCTTCTACCGTCTCCACAAGCCATTCTTTCTCTGTCAAACTAAACTCCAAAAACTACCTAGCCTGGAAAACACAATTTCTTCCTATTCTCAACTATCAAGACCTACATGGTTTCATTGATGACTCTACCATTCCACCATCAAAAACCATAGTTTCAGCTGATGACAACACAGTCCAGATTCCCAATCCAGAATACACCAACTGGTTCAAAAAGGATCGGATGCTTCTCTCTTGGCTATTCTCTTCTCTCACCGAAGACATCTTTCCCTATGTCATTGGTCTTACAACCTCACGTGAAGTATGGCAGGCCCTTGAAAATGCATTTGGCTCAATCTCTCCAAATCGACAACTTCAGCTGCACATTGAACTCCAGGAACTAAAGAAAAATGATCTTTCAGTCTCTCAATATTTACAAAAAGCAAAGGCTCTTGCTGATGAATTAAAAGCTGTTGGAAAGCCACTCTCCCCTGCTGAGTTTAATGCGATCATTTATCGCAACATTGATTTTGAGTTTCATAGTATTATAATTGCTCTTAATCTGCATTCCGAACCTGTATCCTTTTATGAATTACATGGACAACTGGTGGCACATGAGATTCTCATTCAAAGTGCTCTTCTCCCATAAGCCAATGTGGTGCTTAAAAAGAACCATCCGATACTTCCAACCCCGTCAATCAATCCTTTGAATCCACGGGGTTACAATGGTTCCAATCCACGCCCTCACAATGGCGACAATCAACGTCATGGTGGCCCTTGTCAGATATGTGGTTATCATAACCATACAGCCATGACTTGTCGACAGCAATATGCTCCAAAGAATCAGTCTCACAACGGCAATCAATCCACTCAGTCCTTTGCTGCACGATCATTCAATCCCATGGCCAACTACACTGTTCTGGATCCACCTCAAAATAACTCAATGCCTTGGTTTCTTGACACAGCAGCCAATTATCATATTACACCCGATGTTCAGTCTCTCAGTAGCACCTTTGATTATACTGGTCATGATCTCCTCCATGTAGGTAATGGTCAAGGTTTGCAAATCTCTCACACTGGTACTACTTCTTTCCCTTCTTCCAAAGGCCCCTTAAAATTAAACAATGTCTTATGTGTTCCTTCTATTATTAAAAACCTTCTTTCTATTCAAAAATTTTCTTCCGATAACTCATGCTTCTTTGAATTTTGGCCTAATTTTTGTCCTGATTAAGGACCAACAAACAAGGAAGGTGCTGATGTGAGGACCCAGTGAGTCGGGCATGTACACATTGTGTTCTCTCGAGCAAGCTTTGACTGCTCAATCTTCCACTCTTGATGACTGGTATGTACGGCTTGGGCATCCAAATATAAAAAAACTTCAGTTTCTTTCTAAGAATAAATTCATTTCTAGTTCCACTAGCTCTCTTTCCCCTTGTTCTAGTTGTTTTTTAGGCAAGTTAGCTAGAATTCCCCTTGCCATTGTTGAATATAAAAGCTGTGCTCCATTTGATATTATTCATTCTGATGTATGGGGTTCTGCCCCAATTCTTTCTCATTTTGTTCATCGTTATTTTGTTTTATTTGTTGATGATTTTACTCGCTTTACTTGGATATATTTATTGAAAAACAAAAGTGATGTTTACTCTTTGTTTATGCACTTTGAGAAATTGGTCGAAAGACAATTTGACAAAAATATTCGTGCCTTTCATTCAGACAGGGGTGGGGAATACCAAAAATTACACAAATATTTTCAATCTACCGGTGTTCAACATCGTATTGCTTGTTCCTATATCCATGAACAAAATGGTATGGCTGAACACAAAATTCGTCATCTTGTTGACACCACCTTATCCTTGTTAGCTCATGCTCATCTTCCTTTAATGTCTTACCAAGTGCTGTTATTAAACAAAAGTCATCATTTCAACTACTTCATCACAAAGATCCTAATTATCTTGATATCAAACCCTTTGGGTGTGCTATTTTTCCTCTTCTTCGACCTTATAATACCCACAAGCTTTCCTTCCGTACTACACCATGCATTAATCTTGGTCTTCGTCCCTCCCATGCCGCCTATAGGTATTTTGACAAATCCTCCGGCAAAATTTATTTAGCTCGTCATGTTCGTATCCTTAATGCTATATTTTCGTATTCCACTTCTACTCCCAGCTCATCTAATGCCACAACCCATGCTTCTTGGTTGCACGTGATGTCTCATGCCCCCTCATCTGTGGTCTCTCCATCGGCTCCCTATCCAGGTTTGTCTTCTTTATCTTCTCTATTTCTATCTTTAACTTTATCTCCTCTTATATCTTCTCCTTTATCTCCCATAACTACGTCTCCCCCTTCCTCTCCAACTCCTAGTTCTTCTCCATTCATGTCTTAACCTTTATCCTCTCCACTCATGTCCTCATCTAAACCTCTTTCTTCCACATCTCCCACTCTCAACCAAATACCTAGCCTCAATCTTATTATTGATCTCACCCATTACTCTAACTCTTCCTCATCCCCTACTATCTCCTCGCCACCTTGCCTTCACCCTATGACCCTTTGTCCTTCAACCTTGTCTAAACATCAAGCCTATACAGCCATCACCAAACCAAATTACTTGCACACTGAACCCAAAACACTAACCCAGGCCTGACCTTACCCTGAATGGCGAGCTGCCATGTTAGAAGAACTTAATGCTCTTCTCTAAAATGGGACTTGGACACTTGTTCCCCGACCTAGTAATAAAAATATCATTGAGAACAAATGGATATATAGGGTTAAGCGCAAGCCTGATGGTAGTATTGATCGCTATAAGGGGAGGTTGGTTGCCAAAGGCTATACACAACAATCTGGTCTTGATTACCATGAAACATTTTCTCCAGTTGTCAAGTTCACTACTGTCTGAACAGTTCTCTCTATTGCTACAGCCTCTCACTGGTCCATTTGGAAAATTGACATATCCAATGCCTTCTTACATGGTCACCTTGAGGATGATATTTATATGGAGCAACCCACCGGCTATGCTCATTCTGCCTTCCTCGATCATGTTTGTCACCTTCATCGTTCCCTCTATGGTCTTAAGTAGGCTCTTCGCCAGTGGTTCATACGCCTCTCTACCTTCTTAATCGAACTGGGTTTCACTGCTTCTCAGGCTGACAATTCACTCTTTATCCTCAGATAAGGTTCCTTGAAGTTTTACATCTTGGTTTATGTGGATGACATCTTGTTAACTTGTTCTGACAATTCCAAGATTGATTGATTTCTTAAGTGTATAAAGTCAGTTTTTCCTATGAAGGATCTTGGCCCTCTACATTATTTTTTGGGCATTCAAGTTGTTCAACATGCATCTGGTATTCTTCTTGCCCAACAGAAGTATCTTGAAGATTTACTCACTAAAACCAATATGGTTCACTCTAACCCTTGCTCCGCACCAATGTCCACCACTCCCAACTTAAGCAAAACTATGGGTGCTCATCTCTCTCGACCTGACCAATACTGTCAAGTCCTTGGTGTTCTTCAATACCTAATGTTAACACGACCAGATATTTCCTTTCCTGTGAACAAGTTGGCTTAATTCATGCACTGCCCTACTGATGTTCATTGGCAGGCAGTTAAGCATTTGCTCCGCTATCTTCGTGGTACTTCTCATCTTGGTCTTTTCATCTCCAACAAAATAGATTTTTCGTTGGATTGCTTTTCAGACAGTGATTGGGCAGGATGTTCGAATGATCGTAGGTCTACTGGTGGATACTTATTTATCTTGGCTCTAATTTAATTTCTTGGACATCTAAAAAGTAGTCTACCATTGCTAGATCATCAACTGAGAGTGAGTATAAGGCCTTAGCTAATGTCACAGCTGAGATCTTGTGGCTACGTTCTCTCTTAAGTGAATTGGGTCTTCATGCCTCCACTACTGCAACTTTCAATACAAGAAAATTAGCAAATAGCAACGGAAATTAGCAACCAAAAATAGCAGATTATAGAGAACATACAGATGCAACTTCATCTAGTTGTAGACCTAAACACAATTCATTCAAGGTTGCTCCAATAGATGCCTAATAAGCAGGAATAATGCCTAAAACATGATAGAGAGCCTGCAATACAAAACGCAAACAATATACCAAGCAAGAAAAAAACCATGCAATGATGTCAAAAGATCATTAATCATCAAAGTGGTTCTTTAAAGAAAGATATGTAACTGATAGCATTCTAAAACTTGGAATCGGTGAAATTATGGATCCATATGTAAAAAGAGAATCTGGAGAATGTGCTCCATTATCTGACAACAAAAGAATCATATATCTATTACCAAAGCAACAAAATCCCCATATGTAAAGTCAAACAAAAAGGCAAGTCAAAACTTACCAAGGCACTAGGAACATCATCTTCCTCCCTCATTGATAATAGAACCATACGAAGCATGCACAAGAATGGTTGATCACTATCCAATAGCCGGTACAACAATGCCATCCCACCCATTCCAGTGGCATAGCAATTTAGGTGTAGCCACATGAAAAGAATAAAAAATTCAGAATACATACATCAAGAGGCACTCGTCCAGACTTCCTGGATTTGGATCAGCTAGAGCTTCAAATGAATCCCGACCAGTTGATGTTACTTGGCTTGGGCGATTATTAACGGCAGATACAAGGGATAATGGAGATAGAGAACTATCAACAACAAGCTTTGCACATGAGAGTTTTCTTTGGAGCCTTGAATGATCTTCGACGAGCATTAAAATGACAATAGCATTTTTAACCAAAGCCACTGAAAGCTGAGCAGCATTTTCTGCTTCTACTTTAGCCTCTTTTGCTAATAAACCCTCAGCCGCAACACCAGATGCTGTTGCAGCAATAACTTGAATCTACACCATAAGAAAAACTCGATTTAATCACTAGTGGACCTTTTCTCCTCTAATCCGCCTCTAAACAATACAAATAAAAATGTTGAAGATGATTTCATGTTCTTGTCAATTTTGATTTAAATACACTAAAAATATAAACTTTGCATACATTATAGATTTATAAAGGAATCAACCAACACAATGTTTTTGGATTGGATACTTAAACATACCAACAGATGCATCTGGTATTTCCCTATTGCAGGTGCTGCTATTGGCCCACAAGTTAGGCTCATTTGTTTGGCTTAGCCCAAATTAGTATTAACTTCCAATATTTTTAAATATGTCAAGTTGTCTAAGACCTGTAATTATGAGGTGTACTAAATAAAATATTGTTTAAAGTATCATATTTTGTGTAATCTTCTTCCATAAAATATGCCCTCTCCACCAGTAACATTAAAGCTTTGGTACTAATACTCTAATGTGACAATTAATAATCTTAGTTAAGAAGAGTAAACTGATCAACTACCATGTAGTTTAATCATGCATCTAATGAGCAATAAAGGAGTATAGAATCCAATATGTATGAGCATGTTTGTGTGTATCTTGCAAGCTATAGTCCAAAGTATTTTCTCTATTTATGGTGTCTTAAAAGATGACACGACATATTAAATGCCTATTCACCCAAGAGAAGAGTAAAATCTGCAACCAATCAAGCATGGAGACTAGATGCTATTGATCTTTTTAATTTATTGACAATGTTATCATTTTGAACATTGGTAGTTTAGAGAAAGAAATAGACATATATAATGAGGTTAAAAATTCTATATTAATCATGACTACCATTTGATTTTTTATCACCTGCATCTGGAGCAGATAGAACCACATCATACCTCAACTCCTAAATTCTTCTTTTCAATAGTTAGTGTACTCTGGAGTACACATGACCTAATAGCAACTGCCTCCTTTCCTTTCCCTTATATATTTTAAAATTTTCAACCACAAAATGAGAGGAAAAAAGACAAATTTATAATTAGAGGCTTTCCTCTGCATTATTACCACTCATGATTTAGGTTTTGTAGATGGCTTCTTCTTTAGATTAAAAATTATTATTCCATATTAGGTTAATAATTTGATAGCCCATCAAAAATTAAAATTTAGATTGTACTAAAATAATATGGGTTAACATTTATAACTAGCATAATATTATGAAATGCAAAATTTACCTAAACCTGCAACTCCCTTGCAGCAAAATCCAATAAGGCACCCAAAAGTCTTCTTTTAAGTATTGGCGATGATTCTTCACGCCTTCAAATCATGAAGAAATTAGTCATCTATTAATATGTACTTTCAAGATGAAAGATACAGTAACTGAACTCAAAAGTTTCAAACATCAATAGATAAATAAAATCTCATGTAAGGTTCCTTGGAGTTACAAATAATAAATTAATTTTATAGATATCCAATTTGAAATGGAAATAGATGTCAACTTCCTTATTTTATTTCAGAATTAGCAAATTTTATACCAGGCTGATATTACATTTTATTAAATTATAGAGATTCATTTAGAAAAATATATCAAAATATTAGGATAGGAAAAACGAAAATGGAATGACAATATCGAATAATATGCTATGGGGGAAAATGAGCAATAACCGTTGACAAAGATGTCTGAAACTATATTGAGATTAAGATTTAGGGTAAAGTATGTATCTATTTAATCCAAATTAAGATAGAAAGTATCCTTTTATTGGAACTCAACGAAATTAATCCAAACTTTCTCACTGCATCCTGAAACATGAAGATCAAAAATTTTGACAAATGCAACTAATGTCCAACATTATTAGCCAACAAATTTAAGGGAAGCACTAGCCTGCTTTCTCTTAGGAGAAGCGAAAGAGCTGATTTCTGATAAGGGTTTCAAGTGAATCATCATTTGTAAGTTCAGGGGAAGCAAGTGTTTTATCCAACCTTTCTCTATATTCAAAGATCTTTCCTTTCTTCACCATTTTTGCATCCTTACAAGTAAATTGACCGATCCCTTCTTTCTGAATATTGGTAAATGAACTTATTAAAAGTTTAGAACTCCGAAATTAAATAAACCAAACAATAGTAACTGCTAACTGAATTTATTAATTAGGAAAAACACTCATTTAGCAGAAAAAGTAACTCAATAAAGACATACTTGAAAATTTATGATCCAATCCAAGTATTATCCGGATTTTTATAATGAGCTGTAATAAGATAGTAAAAGCATCCAGCACAGTGAACTGCAAAAAGGGTAACCTACAAAGAGTATCCAAGTAGTAATAAGAAATTATCCTTCACGAATCATATCAAAGCCATTTTTATCTTGAGTACTTGCAAAAATAAGTTTAGCACATTGAACCCAAAAGCTTAGGAGAGATTTTTCGAACAAGTTCAAATTGGATTGTAGAAATAAGGTCGTTCCTGAAGTCAGGTATTGATAGCTCGTTCCTGAAGTCAGGGATTGACATAGGACACCATGGCCCCGCCATTCAACCATGGAGTAAAGACTGCTGGAAAATTTGGTTGAAAAAATAAGGTGATTCGTTGCCCATTTTCAAATTGGGAAAGAAAAGAGCAATGATAACTCAGGGAATGCAAAACGAAATTGACGAATTTGCAGAACCGATTTCGTATTGCGTTATAAAATATAACGGGGAGGAGATGGTGAAACTATATAGCAAATGGGTTTTCATATCATTTAAGGGAATGATGAATTCAACACAAAACTCGCACCTTACAAAAGCTCTGAGGAAATAGTAGTCGCAGCACATTCTGAGGGGTTGTGCTTCCAACATAAACTTTTGCAAACTCTTCAAACACACTAGCCAGTTGTTTGCTCAACAGATTCCCACATTCTGAGGAAGGTGGTGGTTGAGATGGGAGATCGAGAATGGGAAAAGAAAATAGAGGGTAAGGTCATGGGAAAAAGGGAAAGAAAGGAGAAGGCAGAGGATGAGGGAAAGGGATACAAAGTTTGAGACAAAACGACGAACTAGGAAGAGAAGGCAAGTTAAGGAAGTATATATACCTAGGGCAAAAATAGCAACCGAATTATTTTCGATTGCTAAAATTGCAACCAAATTATTTTTGGTTGCAATTTTAGCAACGAAAATTATATTCCATTGCTATTTTTAGACAAAAAAATTTCTCCTTTATAACCAAAAATACCAAAGGAATCAAAATTCCGTTGCTAAAATTTCAACCGAATAGAATTTTCATTGCAATTTTAGCAATGGAAAAGCAAACCCGTTGCTATTTTTGGATCTAAATTTTTTTCATCTTTTTTGATAAAAAATACCAACGAAATTCAAATTCTGTTGCTAAAATTGCAACCGAATTATTTCAGTTGCAATTTTAGCAACGAAAATCCAATTTCGTTGCTAAAATTGCCAACGAATTGATTTTCTATTGCAATTTTAGTAACGAAAAAGCAATTCTGTTGCTATTTTTGGATCTAAAATTTTTTCGCCATCTGTTGGCGCCTATTTTAGCAAAGGTATTAGATTCCGTTGCTAATTTTCGTTTCTAAATTTTGGTGCTAGAAATTTCCTCCACTTTTAGCGACTGAAGATAACCAAATGTTATTCCGTTGCTAAATTTGCAAAATTTAACTAATTTTAGCAACGGAAATTATTTTCCGTTGCTATTTTTTCGTTGCTATTTTCATATTTTCTTGTAGTGTTTGTGGTGTGACAACATTGGAACTGTCTACCTCTCTGCTAACCCAATCTTTCATGGCCGCACCAAGCATGTTGAACTCAATCATCACTTTGTTAGAGAGCAAGTTAAGTTGGGACATTTACTGGTTAAGTTCATTTCTTCTGCTGATCAACTAGCAGATATCTTAACCAAACCATTGCTTGCTAAGTCTTCCATCTTCCTTCGCGACAAGCTTCGTCTTCAGTCCCTTCCACCTTCAGCTTGAAGGGGGGGGGGGGTGTTAAGGAAACAGCTACACTCTGTTTTGTTGGTTTATCTTTTATCACTATCTATTCTATTGTAATTATCTTTTCCTATAACATTGCCACTATAAATATCATGTTTGAGCTGTCATATTTGTATTATATAAGCAGAGCTGTAAATACAGTAGAATACGTGAGAAATACAAGTTTATTTTCAGTCAATTACTCTCCTATTCTCTCTGTTTTCACATTGATGTCACTGGAATAATAACTAAATACTTGATATTTATACAATGCAAAACTTCCTATTCCTATACAAGTATGAAAACGATGCTTGAATAGAATCAAAAAGGAAACTTTGTGTGAACTTGTAATATTATAGCACACTCTTTGTATTTTGTTAAAGCTTCACTAAGCAGATTTCATTAAAGCTTTTAATTCTGGTTGGTGTATTTTCTGATCTGCTCCTACAGACGCGGACTTGATGCCCAAACATGTAAAAAGTGAGTTCTTTTGTTTTAATTTATCATCTTTTATATATATATATATATATATATATTGCTAGACTCTCGATTGTTTAAATTATATAAATTATATGCAACTTCTATATATATATATATATATATATATATATATATATATATATATATTCAAAAATTAATAGTTATTCCGTGAAGTTATTTCCAACTCTATTGTTTCAGGTCTCACCTTTCATCCACGATTTTGTAATTATTAAAGTGGATTATAATTAAAATGTAATTTTCTTTTTGATTCATGTGGAACTACATATGTGCCATACAAGTAGGGCTAGGGATTGAGTTTCAGCATCTATTTTTCATTTTTCTTGTAAAATTAAATAAAAAATCCAAAAAAAAAGGCTTGGTTGTCATAAAACTATTTATGATTGGAAGGCAACCAACAAATTATATTTTTTAGTCAGAATCAAATAAAAATGCCAAATATGTTACCTAAAGTAAAGAGGAAAAGTTGAACGCATCTTTAGCAAATGTTCAAATCTGAAAGTAATTTTTAGAAAAATTTTCTAACTTCAAACCTTTTATTATGCATGGCCAATGAAGAAAATTAGGCATAAAATATAGATATTTACTTCTATATATATATACATACCCATCCCATTCAACTATATATATTTATCTTTTAATATTGAATTAGTTTTATCAAATTATGGTAAATTATTATTATTATAATTCATTTCCAAGCAGAAAAATGGGTGATTCAAAATCAAGCCAATGGAGTTTTCTTCTACTTTGTTTAATGGCAATAGTTGTTAAAATTGAAGCTGCGCCTGCACCAGTTGCAAGTTCACCAGCTGCAAGTTCAGGAAACATTCCTCTTACCTTCCTTCAAAATGCTGAGGCAAAAGGAGCTGGTAAATATTATTATTATTATTATTATTATTATTATTATTATTATTATTATTATTATTATTATTATTATTATTATTATTATTATTATTATTATTATTATTATTATTATATGCCATGAAATTAATTTTACGTTTGACTTTATGGTTGGCAGTTTGTTTAGATGGAAGTCCACCAGGTTACCACTTTCAACCAGGAACAGGCCCTGGGGCTGATAACTGGATTGTTCTCATGGAGGTTAGTGTACATATGGTGGTTTTTTTTGTTACTAATTTGTTGATCAATAAATTGGATAATTAAGTCTATTAATCAAATTATAATAATTTTTTATTTTTGGAATTATTATAATTTATGGTGATGTATATATAGGGAGGAGGATGGTGTGATACTGTTGAAGTATGTCTTCAAAGAAGGGATACATATAGAGGTTCATCATTGAAAATGGACAAGTTTGAGGGCTTTTCTGGCTTCTTAGGGAGCATCGCAGCATCAAATCCTGGTATGCACTATTATTCATAAATTTACTTATTAAATTGAAAACAATTAGGGTCGATGGATTTGTATTGGGTCATAACGGATTGACTCGCAATTAGTAAAAAAAAACTTAAAGGTCATGAAAATATAAATTGAATTGGGTTATGATTAAAATGACTAATGGTTAAATGAGTTATAAATGTATAAAATGTTATAAATAGCTCATTATAAACGTATTAAGTTTTTTAACATTATTTTTTTATTTATTTAAAAGTTTTTTACAAAAAATAAAAAAATACATGCATAACTTTAAAAATATTATTTTTATATTCACATTATATAAAAAGTTATAAAATAAAAAATAATATAAACAGATCATAAACATGTCATATTATACTTGTTATATAAGGAGTCGGATTGAAATATAATCACTTTATAGTCAAACAAGTTTAATTATATATGAACTACTAATAGTTCAAATTCTATTTGCATCACATTTTTATAAGCAAGTTGGGTCAAATTCATAGCTCAGGTCAAAATCATTTCGTCTATTTAGTATATACATTAACTTTGCATAAAATATTTTAAATTTTGTTATATTGTTATCTTACATTTTGTTTTTCAATTAAATGTGATTTTTCGTTTCATGATTTATTATTGATAACAATATGATAAGGGCATTACTCCATGGTCTTCATAGTTTATGGTTTTCTATTTATATCTTATTTCCAAAATTTTCTATTTGGTCTGTGATTTCTCATTATATTTTAAATAAAACATTTTCATAAGCATTTACAATTTTATAATTTTCTATTAATTAAATCTCATTTTATAATCTTTTTTATTTCATGATTTTCAATTTTTATGTTCAAATTTTAATATTTTAATAATTTTTTATTTATATTTTAATAAATTAAAATACACTAATGTTAGATTTATATATATATATATATATATATATATATATATATATATATATATTTTTTACACGCAGACTTTTACGACTGGAACAAAGTTAAGATCAAGTACTGTGATGGGGCATCCTTTACTGGTGATGTTGAAGCTGTTGATCCTGTAAGACAATCAAAATTTCTTTAATTAAATTGAAGTTAATATATTTGTCCATTAACACTTGTTATCTTTCTTTCTTTATATATATATATATATATATATATAATTTCATTGCTTTATTGTGTTAATTATTGTGGATCAGCAAACAAAACTTTACTTCAGAGGAGCAAGGATTTGGGATGCCATGATCGAAGAACTATTGGCTAAAGGCTTGAACAAAGCTAAAAATGTAGGACTCTATTATTCACAATCGTTTGTTCTTTAATTTTGTCAAAAATAAATAATAATTTTTTATTTTTTTGGGTTGTAAATAATCGTTTATTTATATGATCTTGACAGGCTATTCTTTCAGGATGTTCAGCTGGTGGATTAGCAGCAATATTGCATTGTGACAAATTTAAATCTTTATTACCAAAAACTGCTAAGGTCAAATGTGCTACTGATGCTGGTTTTTTCATTCATGGGTAATTAACTAATTAACCACCTCTAATTTATTTTATTTTTGGTCGGTCTATGTCACGGTCCGCACGTATATACACTATTCACACCGATGAAAAATAAAAATAAAAAATTACTTTATGCCAACCAGACGGTATAATGTAAACTCTAAGACCTAAAAATGCTATTGATCCATAAAGTTTCTGCAAACCTTTGTATTATAGTATGGTCCTACTAGATCTATTCATGGGTCGAAGTTTTATCAGGCTCGGACTGAATTTTTACCGGACTTGTGTGGTAATACTTTTCATGTTCAAATTCAATCCATGATCAATTCTAGATCCTGCATATATCTATACAAAATTGACACTCTTTGACTGTTGGTTCTCAGCAAGGATGTAAGCAATGGATATTCAATTGAAGATTTCTTCAAGCGAGTAGCTACCTTACATGTAAGTCATTTCCAAATTTAATCGTTCTTGATATTCATATTTTTTTAAGAAATATTTAAATTGATTTTATTATGATTTTCGTTCATGCATAAAGTCAATAATAGAATATTGTGTATTATTATTATTATTTTTGTATGTGTGTGCAGGGATCAGCCAAGAATCTACCTGCAGCATGTACTGCTAAAAACAAGCCAGAATTGGTTAGTTTTGGGTCTTTTGATATATATATATATATATAACAAACAAAAAAATTCACTAAGAAGGAAAATCAACAGCAAGAGCTGTATACAAGAAAACAAATTTACATATTAAGTTCTATTTTGACCAAACAAATCAAATCGTATTTATTATTTTATCATGTTTTCCAAATTAAATTCTTTGTCAAAATCTGATATGTATTAAAATAAAAATTAAAAAAATTCAATAAAAGGAAATAAAAAATTAGTTAATATATGTATAAAAAAAACACATAAAAACTAAAATGGAGAGAGTGTGAAAAATGCCATTTTCTCCTGTTTATTAATGGGATATTTATTTATTAATATTAGTTTTCTTTGTTTTTTTTTAATTTTTTTTTTAAATTAATTTGGCAGTGTTTCTTCCCACAATATGTGGCCCAGACTATGACAACACCCCTTTTCATCATCAATTCAGCCTATGATTATTGGCAGGTTAATTACCAAATTTCGTAAATTAATTATGTATTATTATTATTCTCTGTCTCTAATTCTTCAACTTTCTTTCTTTTTTCAGCTGGAGCATATTTTTGCACCAAATGATGTTGACAAAACAAATGAATGGAATGCCTGCAAAAATGACTTGAGCAAATGTACTCCTGTTCAAATGAAAGCCATACAAGGTATACTATATATTAAACGATTAAATAATACAAAAGATCTCAAGTTTCATTGTGTTCTATTAAATTCATAATCATTTATTCTAATACACAAGAGGTCTAATTTTGACAAATTGAATAAAAAATGATATCATTTAAGGACAGATAAAATCATAAACTCAAGCATTTATTTATTAAGTTTCTATTTGAATTTAAAAACTAAATAAAATAAGTGGAACGATTAAACGAAAGTCAATATTAAAGTTCTGAAACTAATTAATTTTGTTTCAGATTGGAGGATGCAATTCATTACTGCACTAAACATGGGAGTAGCACACAAACCAGAGAATGGATACTTCATCGACTCTTGCTATGCACATTGCCAAGCTTCAAATGCCCCTAGCTGGCTTGGCCCTACAGCTATAACTTTGAATAAAGTGGTAATTGATTTTTTTTTCTTTTCTCTTTTCTTCGTATTTGATATTCCATTAATTATTAAAGTTTCACACACACATATAGAACCGTGCTATGGTGGGCTTCTGCTAATGGTGCATGTCTGCTCAAATGAAAAATAAAATTAAAAAAAAAAAATTATTTTATGTTGATCGGATGATGCATATAATTCTGTATTATTATATGTATATACTGTAGCAATACTTTACGTATACTAATGATTCTATAAATACTTTTTTTTTTGTTTTGTTATTTGAAAATTTATTTTGCAGCCACTTGGAAAGGCAGTTGGAGATTGGTTTTTTGACAGAGCTCCCTTCAAAAACATAGATCCCCCTTATCCATCCAACCCTACTTGTCCTCCAACTAATGCTTCTACTTCTGTTTAATTTGGCCTAACTTACCTCAAAAAAGTAATTCCATTTTTCGAGATTGTAATTTTTTTTTTCCTTATTCGGTGGATTTTACTCTACTTTTCATATATGTAGGAAGACACAGTTGAGAGATGATCCACCGAAGATTCATTTATTATTTATTATTTTATTTACTCCATTATTTTAATTTTTCTAATTCGTTTTTGATATATAAGTATACTAATATTTGATAGATCGATGTTATACATGAAACTATATAGATAGATAGATAGATAGATAGATAGATAGATAGAAAATCCTTTCTACTTCTGGTTTTGCTACACTTGAGTTTAGTAATACATAACTGTCAATATTAGAGTTGAGCAAAAAATACTGAAAATATGTATATATTACACTTCAAACAAATATGCATTTAATACATATATATTTAATGAGATAGTAAGGATAAAATAATATATATAGAAAATCCTTTCTCCTTCTGGTTTTGCTACACTTGAGCTTAGTAATACATAACTGTCATTATTAAAGGTGAGCAAAAAATACTGAAAATATGGTTAACCACAAAATCGATTCGAAATCGAATCAATTTTTACTATTAACCAAATCGATGGATTCAATTACGATTTTTAATTTTTATGTTTTTTGTTAATAATTACAGTTTAGCTTTTTAAGTACCAATTGACCATTAATCCACGGTTAACCGGTTCATATATATATATATATATATATATATATATATTCAATTTGTTTCTATTTCTCTCTAAAATTTACATAAAATAAAAATTTAAAATATATTTTTATTTTTATACCTTAATTTTTTATATTTTCCTATAAAATTTATATAATACTTTAAACTAAATTTATATTATGTCATTCTTTTTAATTATATAGTAATATTTATATATAGTATCCGATTAACTTTTATATATGTTATTTTTTATCATATATTGGTGTTCATATTTTACTTAATAGCATTTAATTACATTTTTTTATATTTTAGAGTTTATGTTATTACATTTAATATTATCCAAAATTTTATTTGACTAACATATTATTTTTCAATAAATATCAAATCTATTTTATAATATTAGCTATTAATTTATAGAATATGAATTTTAGCTAGTAAATTATGTTTATTTCGTAATTTCTATATTAAATTGTATTACACATTTAAAATTGAATTGAACTTTGTCTATTTTTTTATATAATTTTATGTTATCATTTTTAATGGTTAACCGAAAAATCGAAATCGATGGACTGGTTAACCGATCCATGCTCACCCCTAGTCAATATGATGGGTAATTTTTATTATTTCTCCAATAAATTCTATATCAATAAAATTATATATATATATATATATATATATATATATATATATATATATATATATAACATTCTTGAAAGGCAAATCAATTAGTCATATTAAAAATATGTTATACAAGGTAAGCTAATCAGTTATGGCTAACTACAACACACTTGTAACACTCTCCTCAAACTGGAGTATAGATATTAATCATGTCAAACTTGTTACATAAATATTCTACTCGAAGTCCATTGAATGCTTTTGTAAACAGATCACCTCATTTTTCTCCTGTCTTTATATATCCAGTTACAATAATATTGTCTTGAATCTTTTTACATATAACGCAATAATCAACTTCAATATATGTTTAGTTCATTCATATACACTGGATTGGAAGTAATATGGAATCAGCTTGATTATCACACCATAGTTTTGCTGGTGATAAAGGATTCAAACTAATCTCAGCTAATAAATGATGAATTTATAAAATGACACAAGCATATTCTGTGTTGGGTCTGGATACCACATTTTGCTTCTTGCTTCTCTAAAATACTAAATTTTCTCCAACAAAAATGCAATAGCTAGTAGATGACCTCTTATCACTTTTGGATCCTACCTAATCAGTATCAGGAAAGCACTCAATGCTAGAATGCTAGTGATCACTATATAATATA
Source organism: Excoecaria agallocha (assembly GCA_037975025.1). Taxonomy (NCBI): domain Eukaryota; kingdom Viridiplantae; phylum Streptophyta; class Magnoliopsida; order Malpighiales; family Euphorbiaceae; genus Excoecaria; species Excoecaria agallocha. Next base: position 67,188,595 of record CM075810.1, read on the forward strand.
CCTAGTTTAGGTGTACCTTTCAAATAACACAATATCTGCTCTAAAGCTTCCTAATGCTTGATTTTAAGAGCAGTTATAGACTGACTAACCATGCTTATTATAAATGCAACATCAAAATGAGTCATTGTGAGATAGTTTAACTTTCCAACCGACTTTTTATATCTCTTTGGATCATCAAAAGGATTGTTATCATCTTTTATAAGATGTACATTAGGAACCATAGGAGTAGTAAATGGCTTGACTCCTAATTTTTCAGTTTCTACAAATAGGTCAAAAATATTTTTTCTTTAGGAATAAAAAATTTCCTTCTTACTTCTTGAAACTTTAAATCCTAAGAAATATTTTAATTGACCCAAGTTTTTGGTGTGAAACCTATTATGCATAAAAGATTTAAGAGAAGAGATATCGGCTAATCACTAACTATATGTCACCAACATAAACAATAAGAAGAATAATACCAGCTTTTAATTGTCTGTAGAAAACTAAATTATCACATTGACCTTTTTTTAGTCCAAACTCTTAAACCACCTTACTGAATTTGCTAAACCAAGTACAAGGTCTCTACTTTAGTCCATATAGATGTTTCTTTAGATGGTAGGCCTTTTCATACTCCCCTTAAGCAACAAAATCAAGTGGTTATTTTATATAGACTTCTTCTTAAAATCTCATTAGAGAAAGCATTCTTAATGTCCAACTGATGCAATAGCCAATATTGAGAAGTAGCAATAGATATGAAGAGATGGATAAAAGTTAATTTAGCCATGGGAGATAAAGTATCAGAATAAATTACTCCATAAGTTTATGCATATCTTTTGGCCACAAGCATGGCTTTAAGTCTAGCTAAGGAACCATTAGGATTACCTTTGACTGCATAGACCTATCAACATCTAACAACCTTTTTGACTTATGGTAAATATACTAACTTCCAAGTGTGATTATCATCTAGAGCCATTACCCCCTCTATTATTGCATCATGCTAGCTATAATAAGATAAAGCTTTTTTAACTATTTTAGGTATATAAATGGAGTCTAAAAAAGCAATTAAAGCACTAAATGGAGGAGATAAGTGATCATATGAAACAATATTAGCAATGGAATAAGTAGATTTATAATGATGTTTGCCTTGATAAAGGCCTATAGAAAGATCAAGATCACTCAAAAAATATCCTTTTATAGGCTTATGGTGGAGTGAAATGACTATTCTACCCTTTAGTTCTTAGATAATATTAGAGCATAAAAAAATATGCCTAAACAAAGAATTTTCATCTCATCAAATGAAGGTCCCATCTAATTAGACTGATCTCCTTTGTTTGATAAGATAAAAGCTATTTCATATGATAAGAAAAAGCAAGGTAAGTTTGGTAAGATAAAATAAGGAGTTTTATTCGATTAACCAAAACATTCTTCTAACCAGACCAAGACTTGGTCTAATGAGAAAAAATTGCTCCCAAGATGGGATAATTCCAAATAGATCAAAAACATCTTTTGGCCCATAACTTGAATTGGAATTGTTCGAGAGAAACTCTATTTGCTACTTAGCATATAGTAACACATCATTATAGGATTTCTTCAGATAAGAAAAGACTTAAACCCTAGTTTCTACAATAACCCTATTTGTTTTAGATCAAAATTGAACCTTAATTTAATAATAAAAAAAGGCAATAAGATATAGTAATTACAAAAATAGAGAAAAAAATGGTGCTTTGGTGAAGAGAGAAAGAGATAAATAACAAACCTGATCTATTTCATTACATAATATTTTTACAATATAATATGGAACTAATGGAAGCCAAAAAATGTGGCACTAATTTGCCCATACAAAATAATAACAAAATATCAGTTTTAGCACATAAAAATGCATCTCACGGGACGTTATCAAAATAGAAAAAGAAACATAAATTGAAATGAAACAACAAGCTATATAATAGAAATAACTAGTTGTATAAAACTTAAAACAAAAATAACAAGTTGTATTTGACAATAAAAGTAGCATTATCCCAACAAACCCACCAATTCAAGGAACTTTATGCCAAATTTAAAGTTATGCCCCTAAATATCCCACTGGAATTGCTAACATTTGGAACTACTGATGATTCTTTAACCATTTGTAATGGTCACTGATGGGACATTGCTTTTAACCCCAAGTGCTTAAACTTTAGCAAAACCTTTAGGATCAAATAAGCTACAGGTTCTTCCATTATTAATCAAAATCACTTTGGGAACCCCATTAGTTCCCCTAATTATTAGAATAGCTAAAGATGAATTCCTTATAAGATAAGTCATTAAGAGTTCCTCATCCACTTCTACATTAGCCAAACTTTGCCACTGGTCCCTTTCTTCATCTTCATACCTAGATACCATTCCAATTTTCTATTTCATTAGTATACTAATTTACTTCTATCTCATGCATATATTACATATCGATACTTATGAATTTATAATCCATTTATTTTAAAATGTACAAAGTCATACGTATCATTACAAGGTTAAGCAAGAATCTAATAGCTGAAGGAATACACATTAACCTATACAACTATGATAAGTCATCACATTGCTCAAATATAACTACATATATCTTGGATTTCATTCATACAATCACAAAATACTCTATCACTCCATATCATGCTTTTCCCATATTATACATTGATACAAATAGTATATAAGTACAATCAAGTAAAACATATGGCTATAAGATCATGTGTTCACCAATATAATAAGTATTAACATATTTATAAGGTGCTACTTCACATGCATAATCTATAGGTCTAGTAGGCTCATGTGATACTAGAATGCCAATTACATAATTATAATGTAACCTCCTTACCACTACATGTTTTCCATATACAATATAAAAATTTTCATATAATAATAACATAAAGATAAAATTTAGAAACTATCAAGTCTCCTTCATCTTTTATTTTAATATGATGTTTTTCTTACTTTGAATTAGGCCTAGACTTTTCTTTACTTTTATTTTAATATCATGTACATATTAATGTATAACTTTCTATAAGTGTAATATTATGTACATTTGTGAGTATTACATTCTATCCTCGAAATCGGTTCAAAACATGTAACTCATTTCACATGTGACTAATAATGATGCTTAACGTCATACTATAATGAGTTTCACTAATTGAATGATAAGTACATATATACATGTTGCATCTCACTTTTCTTCGAGCATACACTTTAATTTATAAATCACATATTAAATATGCTTATATTCCATGTTTGTACATTTTTGCTATCATAGTTGTATGATGTGTTCATAGGGAACATAATTACATTAATCCATATCTAAGCATGACAAGCACACTATATATATATATATCCTAATAATCTCATTATATCTTTTGTACATACAAGATTAACATTTCATACTAAAGTATGTTAGTGAATTCATGAAATCAATATTAATCATGAATATTCTTAAGTGTAAAATCATTTAAGTATATAATTACTATCTCATTATAACATCTTAATCATGTTACTACATAAAGATGTAAGCATTCAAGCATACATATACTATTTCATGTAAATAATCAAGGTTATTTAAATATGTTTGTTATTTAATGATACACTATAGAGTTAGCATCCTTCTCTAAATTTATAGAGCATGGCATAGCTAATTCCCCTCGTTAAATCACTCTAAAATTGTTCAATTACATTATGCTCACAAAATTCCACTAACAATTTTCAGTGACCAACGTGCACATTAATTTATATGTATTAAAGAACATTTTTAGGAAAATATATCTTCTACAAACTCATTCCTATGTGTTTCTATTTTTTATAACATCAAAAATCATCTCATTATAACCTATAAATTGCAAGATAATTAAGAAACACTATAAGCCATTCCTACTAATAAGGCAGCAGGTATATCCAAATTCAAACCAATATATGACCAACTTAGAGACCAATTTAAAATTAGCTTTCTTTGTATGAAATTTAGATGTGGAAGTCCATTGTCAAACCTAATTGGAATTATTTAATTTCTATATACAACTAAAATTATAAACAAAATATGCATAACAGGTCCAGTAAACTCAAAGATAGATTTTGTCAATAAAGACAACCAATTTTCTCACTACTTTGAAAATTTGTGAAATAAAATAGGTAAATAATTAGACTAATATTTATTCATGAGATTTGTACTCCTATAAGTCTAGTATATTAAAAAAATTTTCCATAGAAATTTGACCTTTATACCATAAGTTATATCCAAAATACTACAACCTGTTTATTGAAAAATTAGCTTCTATTACAACTTAGAAAATTTGTAGAAGAAAATAAGTATAGAATTAAACCAACATTACTTCATGTATTTTATACTCCTAAATGTCTAGTTTATTAAAAAAATTTCTCATAGAAATTAGACTTCTCTACCATGAATTATATCTATAATACTGTAACTTGCTCTCTACAACTAGACAGCAACTTACTTCAAACTTTAATTAAAAATTAAGACTACTTAGATATAAAATCAACCTCTAATTTTTTCTAAACAATTATAGGTTTATGATTAAGCTTAATTACCAATTAAAATTACCTAAATCAGAGTTATATAACTCGAGATATGCTTAAAATACAAAAATCGGTTCCTAGTGAACCAAGATAGATTTTTACTTCTTAAGTCTTCATCAAACAAACACATGCAAGGTATAAATCTTGTAGATCTTATCTTTATAACTATATTACTAACTCAATAAATATCCATTATAGATTGTAATTCACATTTCCATCAATAATAATCGCATGCAAAATTGAGAGAATTCCCTAACCTTTCATGCAATAGAAAATCTTCCACAAATCCATTTTTTACTCTAATTCTTCTTCCTCCATTGCTTAGTTTGCTTATATCCTTGAAGAAACCTCAACACTCCTCAAATTTTAACTTATAGTAGCTCAAGAGTGAACCAAGAAGTGAATAGGCATAATTCTTCAAGAGAAAAAGAGAGAGAGCTTGCTAGATTTCAAGAGAGAAAACTGAGAGAGAAGTGATTAATTGAAATTCTTTGAGAGAAAATTATTTTCTTCATATCTCCATGCCTTTGCCATTACCTCTCTACTAAGAACCAATGAGAGTCTTCTCTCTCCTTCATGCACATTCTTTTAATTAAATAAGATAGTAAAATTTAATTATACTCCCTTATCTTTTTGCATGTTAAAAATCTATCTCCCTTTGTTTCTTTCTTTAAATCTTAACCCCATTCTTACTTTCTTTCCTTTGATTACACCTCAAAATCCTTTCTCTTATGGTGATTGACCCATTAAATCACACTTATATCTCAATTGACCATTTAACTATATTTTTTTCCAATTATACACTTAGTAAAATAACTATTTTACCCACTATCACTTAAAAAAATATTTATCAATATCTTAACTTATAATACTTCAACTAATTAAGCTTAATTAGATGTTAATGTCATATTAATTCCTATAAATCCTCCTAGGGCCAATGTTGGGTCCTTACAAGCTCGATTTATAACTTTCTTCCAAATTGATGAATAATGTCATAAAATTCGATTGTTAAAAGATCATTGTTATTCTTTTGTGAGTTGGCTTGTATTCTCGATGAAGCTAAGACAAACAAAAATATGGAAAACTTATGATTCCAGTAGAGAAGATGAAGCACAATTGTAGAGGCTAGTTTTTAAAGTATTAAAGAATTATTTGTTAATGTAGGTTTTTAAATGTTAGGAAGTGGTTTTTTTATATTTAGTTCAAAAAATTAGGGCTTTTGTTATGAGGATTGGAATTTAAGTTTTTTATTATTTTTTTTATTTGTTTAGTGTCACATGATATCTAAAATCTAGGTGAAAATTAGATTTCACCATGGGGGTACATTTATCAAAAATAGGAAGGAAAATGAGAAATATATGGGTAAAGTCAAGGTTGAAGAATGGTATATGAGAAAGACCATTATTCACTTATAAAGTCAGCTTATCATTCAAAATTATTAGGTTATATAGATGTTTAAGGTTTCTATTATGAAGAGAAGGGAGTAGGAACATTTAAAATGTTAGGTCATGATAGGGTTTTACAAGAGTTGATTAAGGACTTTAGTAATGGGGCAATTTTTGAGATATAAGGATTATGATAGTTTTACTTTTACAAATGTGGTTCCTAATGTAAAAATGAATGGGTCAAAAGTTATGAAGGATTTTTATAAGGCCCCAAATTATAACCTAGTAGAATTATGACACGTTTATGGAAGAATAACAAATGAATGTTAATGAATATATGAGTGAAAGACTAGTTCGGGGATATAGTCGGTATTAATTTAAAAAATTTAGCCAAATTTAATAAATTATTGGTATTGGCATATGCTTTTATAAATATATGTACATCATGGATTATTATGCTAAACAAGTTTTGATTTCATGCAATAAAGTGATTAAAGAAAGTTTAGAGATCAAACTGTAAATAACAAAAGATAAAAAAAGAGCCAGGAATTAAATATTTGTTTTCCTAAAGACTATAAGAATTTGCATACATATGAGGGGAAAAAAGGGACCGACCACTCTTAGCTGAAAAATTAGTTTCCTTATCCTCGTCACATATACAAAATTTACACAAAATTTGGCAATAAAAGATTACTAGAGGAAATCAAGGGTTATTGTAATTATAGTGAGCAAAGTGAGTAATTTATACTTTTAGTAGGAACTAAATTCTCACCATTTCATCCTCTTTATCTCTTCTCAATTTAAGGGATAGAAATAAGTATATATATGTTGAGTGTAATTTGATTTAAGTGTGTTCATGCTATAGTTAAGGAGAAAGTAAGGTAAAAAGATACAAGAGAAGAAAGTGGATTGAAAAGGGGATTTGTGGACATTTACAAGGTATGAAAATTTCTCATCCTTTTTATGTATATTTAGAACGATTTGAATATATGTGAGGATTTTGTTGAGCATATAGAGATTGATGAAATCTTATATTGAAGCTTAATAGCAAGATGAAACTTGATTTTTACCTTGTTTGAGGAGTTAATGAAATTCTTCTAGTTGTCACCATGAACCCATTTTGGTAATTAGATTAAAAATCAACCTATAGGCATCCAAATAGGGTGATTCTAATTAAAGATAAAATATATGACATAAACCTATAATGTTGTAGAAGAAACTAAATTTTGATTTAGCATGTAAGACCATTAAATTCTAGCTTGAATTTGAGTGATGGATGCTACCCTGCTTTTGGAGCAGCTTGTGTTGTTTAATGCAAAACTTATGATTTAGAAGTCCAGATAACTTCCTTTTTAATTATATGGAAACTATAGACATCGAGGAATAATTTTTAGAAGATCATTTTGCCTAAAAACCTTATTAGTTATGTCAAAATGGCTGCATAAAATGGGCCTAAGAATCTATTTTCTAAAATATGAAAATTGAGTACCTATAGGTTGTATGGAGTTTAATATAGCTATGTATAATTCATTTTGTCCCTTAAATTCATTTAGGATGTTCCACATGGCTATCTTAAAACCAATATAGCTATGTTTGATGTCAATACAGCCATATAGTACCCTATTTCAGCCTAAATATGAATTTTTCTCACTCGAAAGTCCTTTAATTGCATCCAAACTTTTTTGGATGATTATGAAACTTTGTAGACACATGTATAATGTTATAATATGAATTAATATGTATGAAAGTATGAAATGCATGTAAATTCATTGAAATATAAAGATAAATAAAATACATACTCATTGAAATATGTATTGTTAATAAATTCTTGCACTAATAATATGATCTAATTAAGGAATGTATGCAAGTATGGTTGGCATGTGTATAAGAATATGCATATTGATACATGGCCCTAGTGTGAATGTAAATTGACATGATTGAGTGCTTAATTGCATAAAATGAAAAGTGAATTAGTGAATATATATATATATGGGGGATAGTGAATTGATTCTTTTTAGGTATCTAGTGTTGGCACCATAATGGTATCTAGTGATTTGATATAATATGGTATTTAGTGTTTTCATTATCCACACCTATGTTGAGTTCAAGTTACAAAAGTTATTTTAGTGGAAATGGTTGTGATTTAGTAGATCATTGATATACTAGTGGGTGTTATTGGAAATTATGATAATTATGTTTAGCTAATGTACATGTAATAATGTAATGAAATGAATATAATGGGTTGTCTTTATTGTTAGTGAATCATTGATATATTAGTGAATTTCATTGTTAACCATGACATTTTTATTCAATGTACATGCGAAACTTGAATATGTAGTGATGGCAATATAAGAGTAAGTGAAATTGATGAGTATAGCTCATATGTTATATACTAACTAATGGAAAGAGCGAGTTAAATGTTTATAACTATGTGGATCTTATTCCCACCATTGGGATAAATAGGAAACTTGGAATACCAACTCCAAGTCCGGACCAAATCTTAGATGAATTGATAAGTGCTCAAGTGTCAATGACAACTTAAGTAATGAAAACAAGACATAGAGCCCATGTGGTTCGTGCCTTAGATAAAAGTGAATAAGTGACTTAATAAAGGTAAATGAAAATAAGTGTACAATCGATATGAATGTATAGTTATATGTAATAATAATTACCTATAATATATTAAAGGTAAGTGCTAGATAAATCATAGAAGAGAAGATTAATATTTGTAACTAAACAGTGAACTCATAGAGTAAGATGATAATCGTGTATGACAGGTTATGTGTTTAATTATCTATATTTAGTATTATATCACTAAATATGAATAATTGCATAAATTGTTCTTGGCAATATAAGTATGTAACAATGACTTGTTTGATGATAAGGCTAGTAATCAAAGACAATGTTTGTGAGGAATGTGTAAATTATTGATGTATCATGTAAAGTTGTAATTACTAATTGTAAATTGTATACATTTAACACAGATTGTAAGAAGTGATATATGAACTTCAACCTTATAGTTAGCATTAGATAATTTATGAAGTGATGTATTGATAAGCTTGTTACAGGAATAATTATAGTAGCAAACCCAATACCTTGGATATATGGGGTGTTACAGTTTTTGAAGGAAAATAAATTTTGTTAGATGTTTTAAGGCAACAACAAAAGTGGGGGACAATATAAATGATGCTGGTGGTTCTAGGGTAGCAACAAAAGAGGTTATGGATATAAATACAAAATAGAGATAGGAAGTTATAGGGTCTGAAAAGTAAGATAGAGTTTAAGGGAATTAAAGATGATGATAAAGAATCCTTTAGCACTGATGGATATTATGATACTGATAAAGATGCAAGTGATTTATATAAAGAGATAAAAAGATTTAGTCAAGATGCAAAGGAAGAGAAAGAAGTCTAATTTCACTTAGGAGATCCCATATGGTGAAGTTAGAATTAATAAGGGTTTTGAAGACATTGGTTTGAATAGTGGTGAAAAATATGCAATAAGATTAAAGGGTGATGAGGAACATCTTGATAATTGTGATACATGGAGTGATGATAGCAAATATGCATTAGATTCTAGAGGTGAATCAAGAGTTGATTTACAAAAAGAAGGAAGACAAAGAATTTGTATTACTATACGGGAACTTGGGATGATATTTTAAAATGTTATTCAGTTTAGATAAGCAATTGTTGATTATGCAAAAGAGAATGGAGTTAGATTAAAGCTAAGGACTAATGAAAGGCAAAAAGTAAGGGTTAAATGCAAAGCTACAAATTTTGATTAGGAATTATATATTAGTGTTGATGGGGATTTCGGTGATTTCAAAATGAAAACTTGTTATCCAAAACACAAATGCACTAAGAAGAAAAAAAATTTTTGTACTTCTGCATTAATAGCTAGGAAATTTGATAAAAGGATATTGTCACAGCCAAATTGTAATGCCCTCTACAAAATGTGATGCCCTCTATACTAGATTAGTCCTGTTAAACTTATCATCACATTATCACAATCATCCATGGATAATTACTTATATGCCATTGTTAATTTGTAACATTCACATTATATTCTCAATTATATCATTCATATACACATTTTTATTGATATTACATCATGAGTTGTTATAATTAAGCAATATAATTACATTACAATATAGGTTACAAAATTAAACACTTATACAAGACATTAACAAAATGCTCATTTACATTGAGAAAACTCTTTACCTTGTCCTTATGTTAACCCTTCTCTATCAAGCTTTGTCTATGTGCAAACCTACCAAAGGTACCTACATAGATAAAACACCTATGCTAAGTTAAAAGCTTAGTGGGAAAATATAAGTTTCGAACAATCCCTTACAACAGTCATTATCAAAACATACAAGCACAACAAATGAGCTAAATAATAGTTCTAATAATTTATAAAATAACAATGGTAATTTAATATAAGTGATTAAATGAACAAAGAAGTAATACTTTCGTTGTTCAACAATGCAAATTCATATTTAGATGTATATGCCCTTATAAAAATCACCATTGTATTTACTTATTGATAAGACGATGAAGTCTTTATCTAAGAAGAGAGAGAGTTAGTGAGAGTCATCCCCAATCAAATGATAAGATGAGGAAGTCTTTATCTAAGAAGAGAGAGAGCTGAGGAATTCTTGCAAGAAGGGAAGCTCGATTGGATCAGGTGTAAGCACTCCGAAGCTTAAGTTAATAGCTTTATAGAGAGAGAATTCTTTGAGAGAGAGTCTCGGAGATTTAATACCTAGAACTATTGTGCATTGGACTATTTATAGGAGATAAAATGGGTGCAATTGAGTGCCTATGATGTGATAATTGGTTGTCAGAACATGCAAGCAGCGAAGTGACAAAGAGTAGGTGAAGGGCATAGGCTTTGCCTTGTGTTAGTAGACTAATTGAGACGTGATGTCCCATCAGCCCGATCGAACGTCAAGTGGCCTATTCCTTGGCTTGTGGCTCATGCTTAGTGCTCTTTTACTGCTGGGCTTTGGGTCCTATCAGGTGTAATGGGTTGATTGCTTAGGCCTTGGAGTATGATATTTTCATAGTTATCACTTATCATTATCATAAAATCAATCATGTAATACTTCACTTTATATCTCATTTCTTTGTAAATGCCTACTTAAGCTCTATAGGCATGGATATCGAGTTCTATGGATATCCAAAGGTATCGATCATATGGATACTCGTAGGTATCATTACTGTGGATACCCGAAGGTATCAAATTTAGAAACCCAAATAAGGTCGAGACTGTAGTCCTAAATGGGGATAAACTATAAACCCAAACAAGGTCATGACTGTTGTAGCTGTAAGTACCCTTATAGGCATGCTTATCTATCCACGACTAAGTTCTATATGCAGGCATTATTCCACATCTATATTACTTGATTCATTGCTTTTGTAAAATAAAAACTAATACATACATACATACATACATACATACATACATACATACATACATACATACATACATACATACATACATACATACATACATACATACATACATACATACATACATACATACATACATACATACATACATACATACATACATACATACATACATACATACATACATACATACATATTCTTAATGAAATAAATCTGTGTCTCATGCATATTCACATTTTCATATTCTTTTTCATTTTCTCAAAGTGAATTACAATATTATACATGAACAACATTAATATAAATAAGGTTCAACAAAGGCATAAATCCATTCTTAATCATACATTCACTTAGGTTCAAGCATATTATTAGGATGCACATTAGTATAGTTATGTTTATTTAATCCTAATTTATGTTTAGAGTGCATTGGGATACTTTAGATTAAAATACTAGTGTTTAAAAAGCAAAGGAGGAAGGAATGGTTCTGTGTTAACTCGTTATAGAGGCTAAACGTGCTGACTCGTGACAAGTGGTACCAACTCATGACTTGATGGGATTTATTAGTTCACTTTGTTTTGCATTTTTGACATAATTCTAGCTAGATTCATACTAAATAGTATTCTATAATTTTTCCCATATGGCTTTAGTTTTTATAATATTAAAAATCAAGTCATTTGGACTTCTAGAACATGAGATATATTTAAAATTCCAAGAGATGCTCTAGATGACATGGCAGCAAACCTTGTCATAAATCAAACCGAAATTAAGGATACTTAAAGCCCAAATATGGTTCTAGTCTCTCATATGAATTATAGGCTGAAGATTTTTATGGAACATGATTTTCTTTATTATCTCAATTACACAAATAATATATAAAAATAGGGTTTATATATATACAATTAGTATACATGGAAAAATACTATTCTACCTTTTAATTACAAAAATAATTAAAGTAATATATTAACCAACGCTCCCCCTCAAGTTGGTAAAAAATATTACACATGCCTAACTTGCAAACTATAGTATGAAAGGCTCGACTACTGAGTCTTTTTGTGAAGACATCAGCCAACTGTCTATTCAAAGTTACATAAAGTAAGCTCAAGACACCATCAGATAATTTCTCTTTGATTAAGTGTCGATCAATTTCAATGTGTTTTTTCCTATCATGTTGAATAGGATTATGAGTAATACTAATTGCAATTTTGTTATCATAGTACAAAAATACCCTATCTCTTTCAGCCAACTTCAGTTCTGCTAATGACTTTTACAACCGTAACAACTCACAAATACCTTGAGCCATAGCTTGTATTCTACTTTTGACTAGATCTTACTAGTACACTCTATTTCTTACCTCTCCAAGTGACTAAGCTACCTTCCATAAATGTATAATAACCAGAGGTGGACCTTCTATCATCTAGAGATCCAACCCAATATGCATCTATAAAGGCTTCAATTAGATTATGTCCATTTTTTTTTTGAAAAAGAAAACCTTTTCCTAGGGCTGATTTTAAATACCATAAAATGCCAAAATTAGCCTATTGATGAGATTCTCTAAGGTCATGCATAAACTGACTCACCAAGCTAATTGTATAAGCAATGTCTGGCCTGGTGTGAGATAGATAGATAGATAGATAAGTCTACCAATAAATCTTTGATATCTGCCTTTATGAACTAATCCTTCAATTCTTGCTTGCAACCAATGATTACTTTCAATTGGTGTATCCCAGCATACTAGTTTCACCCAAAAATATCCAGGATGTATTTTTCTCTGAGAAATGAAGATTCCTATGGTTGATCTGGCAACTTCAATTTCCAAATAATATTATAACTTCCCAAGATCCTTGATCTCAAACTCCTAAGCTAAGAGCTTCTTCAGCCGAACCATTTCTTGATTATCATCCCTTATCATTACTATGTCATCAACAATAAGAAGAGTGATCTTACCCTGGGAGTATCTCATGAAGAGGGTATGATCAGCATTGCTCTATTGATAACCAAAAAGATCATGGCTTTGCTGAACCTGCCAAACCAAGCTCGGAGATTATTTCAACCCATACAAGGCTTTCTTCAGTTTGCACACCTTTCCTTTAGTTCTTTCATCATCAAAACTAGGAGGAATCTCCATCTAAACCTCTTCTTCGAGGTCACCATGGAGAAAAGAATTCTTCACATCAAATTACTGCAAATCCCAATCCAAGTTAGCTGCACAGGATAAAAAGTCTCTTGATAGTTAACTTCATAAGTTTGAGTATCCCTTTGCCACTAATCTAGCTTTAAATCTTTCAATCAAACCATTAGCTTTGTGTTTTATTGTGAACACCCACTTACAACCAACTAACTTCTTGTCTGAAAAGTCAACTATTTTTCAGGTTTTATTTTTAGAGACAACTTTCATTTCTTCTACCATAACTTCTCTCCATTTTGGATCCCTGATAGCTTTCCTCCAATCCTGTGGAATAGACATAGAGGAAAGAGACAAGGCAAAGGCTCTATAGGAATGAGATAAAGAAATATAAGAGACAAAGTTAGAAATGAAATATTTTGTACATGACCTGACTCCTTTTCTTTGAACAATGGAAAAATTTAAATCAGGGTTAGAAGATAACTCACCCAAGGATTCTAATAGTATAAAATGTATGATGGCTTCTTCAGACCCATTTTTCCTCGAGTATCTCAACAAATCAGGTCTATCTAAATGATCAACAACATTTTGCTCCCCCTAAACACTAACATTTTGCTCCCCCTGAATATCAACAACATTCTCCTATTGAACAACAATCTTTTCATTCTCCCCTTGAATAAGATCATAAGGTATCACAGGTACATTCATCACCACTTCTTCACTACTATCCCCTAAAGAGGTGATTGTGTAATGCCAAAATAAGGTTCAAACTCCTAAAAGGTAACATCTATACTAACATAGCATTTCCTAGATGGAGGGAGGTAGAATTTATATCCTTTTTGGGTTAGAGAATACCCAATGAACATACATCTCAATGCCCTCAGATCTAATTTTCCAACATTTTTAGTACAGACAAAGCAAATACATCTAAAAATCTTTGGTGGAATAGTATAGCTATTTTTTCGGTTAATGTAACGCTCTAAAATTTTCATCTGACATGTATGGCAGGTTTTAGAGCATAAATAGTAACCTTGAGGTAGATTTTGGAATAATCGAAGTTGAATAGAATAAAAACATTCGAAAGTGTACAAGGGAAAAACATGCACAGGTCAGAAAAATTTGAGGATGGGTCACCTGATGGAAAGTTTGAGTTAATATAGTATTATGAAAATAGGTATTAAATGGAGTCTGATTGTACAATTTGAGATGAAATTGAGCTTAAATGGGCCCTCAAATAAGATAGATAAATTTTTACCCGGTACCATAACAGGGGTTGATCGAAAGTTGATTAGGACTTTAAAAATAGAAAATAACCTTAAAAAATACCAAAATTTCTATATCTATAGTAAATGAGATGTAAAATATTTTGGTGCAAAAAAATAAATTTGACGGTAACACTAAAAGTGGTTAAATCGGACCGATTTAAGTGAATTATATCAAAAATGGACTTCGATTGAGCTAATTTTTTTTAAGGCTTAATTTATTATTTTAAGAATTATAGAATTAATTTTAAGTGATCTTAAGCTTTTTAAGAGAGATAATAATTTAGAGTGCATTAAATGGGCTTAAAATTAATTTTGGATTTAAATTAGATCCAACCACTTTGGTTGGACCAACCCAAATTTCAGGCTATATAAGGCCAAAATATCAGGATTTTCTAGAGATAACTCCAAATTTTTGCCTCCCTCTTCATTATTCTTCAAGATCGTATGTTAATCTCCTTGTCTCAATAATTTTCTCCATCTTTCTTCCAATCTCTCTCTAAAACCAAGCCTCATAGATTAATTTCAGCCTTTCTACAATATCATAGCAGTCTCCATCCTTCAATTTGGATAGTAAAAGTAAAAGGAATCAAGGATTGAAGTTTATATGTCAAAATTGAGCATATTCAGCCACTTATGGAGAATAAGGGAGATGAAGTTGTTTCAAGGAAAAAATTAAGAAAAATAAAGCTTAAAAAGGTAGCATAAGAATACAAGGTTAATGGATACATTTTCTACACTTAATTTCATTTAATTATTGAATTTCCCATTGAAATTACGTTATGTAACTTTAGTTATTTAAGGAATAATGGAAATTAATTTAAGAAAACTATGTAATATGATGAATTAACATGAAATAAATCCAAAATTTAAGAGAAATCAAATAATTAAGGGGAGAACTATGTGTGATTGAATTGTACCTTAAAGAGCATAAAGTGATATTTTAATGATTAATAAGGTATTAAGTATAAATTTAGTGCTATAATGATAATTAAATATCTTATGATGAAATTGAGTTAAATATATATATATATATATATGAAATTCGGTGTGAAACATAATGGTATTTACATGAATAATAAAGTAATACCAAGGTATAATAAGTATAGATTAGCATATACTTACATAAAATTGACATTAGAAATATAAATGTCATAAAATAGAATAAGAAAATGTATAATATATTGGGTATCACAAAGAATCACTTACCTAAGGATAATGACATATCTTCATTATATATATATATATATATATATATATATATATATATTTATATATATGTCATTATCCTTAGGTAAGTGATTCTTTGTGTGTGTGTGTGTGTATATATATATATGTTATTTTTATATTCATTATAGCGTTGTCTATATATTGGGTGAATGCATGGAAAATAAAGATGTATTATATGATACATACTAGGAATATCAAAATAAATAAGATAAATATTTAACATAAAGTATGATAACTTGTTGCCCTTAGTATACAGTGGGTAATCTAGGACCCTTGGATATAATGGCTAGCCATAGGGACCCATATACCGTGGTAAATTCATACAATATACTTTCAGTGAGGATGGCTATGCTCAAATAGTCACCTCACACATATAGTATTGAGGGTTGGCTACATTCAAATAGTCACCTCACCCATATAGTTTTGAGGCCTCACATATAGTCATATAGTAATTTCATACAATCACACAGTCCTCGTCCTGTATATTCCATTCGAAAATTTTCACTGGTCATTACTAGGGGTAAAATGATAATAATACAATAAAAATTAAATAGTAAATCGAGCAAAAAGAATGTCATAAAGACAACAAAACAAGAATTAATGGGAAAAAGGAGATTAATAATTTTTAAGATGGGGTAAAATTGTAAATATATGAGAAAATGAGGGTAAAATAGTATAACATGTATGTAGATGCCATAAAGATAAATAAATAAAAAATATAGTGAGAAATGTAATTAATAGCGCAAAAAGGGTAAAATTATAATTATGCAAAGAAAATAAAGATAAAAAAGAAATTAGGCATAAAAGAAGTCATAAAGATGAACAAATAAGAAATAAAGTAAAAAGTGATTAATAAATGCAAAAAGGATAAAAACATAACTACGCGATAAGCCAAGGTCCAAACAGTAATTTAGCATCAATAGGGTGATTAAAAGGTTAAAATAATTATATAAGACAAAAAAGGGCAAAAATATAAATAATGAAAAATACAGGAATCAAAACATAATTTTTCATCCTCTAAGTAAATATAATGATCAAAGAGAAAATTATACATCTAAGTTGAATTAAGAAAAGTCAAAGAAAGTCAAAGAAGTCAACAGAGAAGTCAAATGCGATGAATAAAAAGTTTAAGGGCCTAATTGAAATATAAAAGTAATTAAAGAAAAAGGGACAAATTTGAAATTAAATTAAGTGAAGTATGTAAAAATAAAAAGTTCAAGGACTAAATTCTAATTTGATATTTAAATAATAATTATGTGAAAATTTATAAGAAAAAATTTATATCCAAAGAATTTCATAGCAAAAATCAGGATAATAAAAGATTAAATTAATTGACTTAACTAGCCAGAAAATAAAATAAAAAGGATAAAATGGTAATTTATCCTTATATAAAGGAATGTTAGAAATTAAATTATAAATTAAAGAATAAAAATAAAATAAAAAGTACAATAAAGTAAATAAGGGTAAAATGGTCAAAAGGATAGAAAGAGGTAAAAAAAAGAAAATTTTGAATAAATTTAGTATAAAAGGGAAAATTTGTAATTTAATCAAAAGTTGAGAAAATAAGGATTAAGTTGTAATTTTAGTAATGGAAATAAATATCAGGCCCACATTGAAAGAAAATGAAATTTCATGGTAAAAACTGTTAAAAGAAAAAAAATGAAGAGTAAAACCGTACTTACGGGAAAAGAGACCTTAAAATGGTCAATTAAGTTAGAAAAGGAATTTAAATGATAATTTTACAAAATACAAAAAAAAATTAAAAGTTATATTGAGAAAACTAAATAAATGCAAATATTGTTTTAGTACAAATAAAGACCTAAAGGAGAATGACACAAAGAATGAAAACGTTACGAGCAATTAAGAAATCAAGTATAATAAAGTATTAAACAACCAATAAAGGAAGAAATTAATAAATCAAGTACAATAAAGTATTAAACAGCCAATAAAGGAAGAAATTTATAATGACACTGAAGTTAAATTATATAAATAATATATGTGGTGTAAAGTTAAATTTATAAACTATGAAAGCAAGTGAAATAAATAAAAATAGCTACATTAAATGATAGATACGGACTAGTACGAAATTAAATAAGGATGCAGGGGAATAAAGGTAACTAAATGTCGAAATTAAAAGTATCAACGATCAGAATAAAGTTGCTTAGCGTGTAGTTGTTTAACGGCGCATAGGGACATGTATTGAGGACTTAAAGAAGAAGGAATGAAATGGCATGTACATGTGTCGTAAATTAGGACACGAAGATTAGACAACTCATGTAATATGTTTAGATGCATGATTAAGAATGTATTATGTTTGTTATGATTGCAAACTAGTAGTAAATCTATCCATATATATAAGTGTATTTTAAACATGTGTAAACAAAATTTTATGACTAGGTTGCGATGATGAGATGGATGATTTTAGAAGTGCTATGTATGTTATTAGAGAGTTGGAGGCGAAGGTTTCCTTTTAGGAGTGTTAATTTGCTATTTGCAAGTTTAGGCTATGCGGTTTTACAAACCGTTATGCTTCCAAAATTTATACCAAAGAAATAGTAACCATGTGATATTGATAGTAATAGTATACAGTAAATGAAAATTTTGAACGAGCTGATGGTGTTACACTAAGTGGTATCAGAGCGAGGTTTAGACGATCCTAAGATCGGAGTAAACATATTAGAAGGATGAATGTTTGAGTTGATATATGTACATGCCTTAAAGGAAAAAAGCGAAATCAAGATTCCAATTTACCTGTCCCTTTTGGGTATTCCAAATGATAGTTATAACTTTTGATTTTAGGTGTGAGAGTGAAATGATGAGCAATATCGAGAGCGGGGCTTTAACTAATCCAGTAGTTAACGAGATGACTCTCACCAGTCAATCTCATTAATCCAGTTCACATACCCCGCCAACATCTCAACATCTCAGTTAGTTAAACATACATTTGCAGTCCCTTATACATATAGATCTTCACACATACAGACATACAACATATACATATAGTCATACAACCATACAACACACTCACACAGTCATACATTATACAACATGCATTAATTATTCATACAGTCATATAGATACACACCTTATACTTTACATAAATGGTGGTGGGTCTGCTATACCAGCAACTGTAAGCCCCAGCCTATTCATAAGCATAGCATTAGCCACCATCCTGGCCACCCAAAAATGTTATAGCAACATTGTTGAGGAAGTTCATGGCTAAAGATTTAACAACTTTAGAGGCAATAGAAGTTAGGTTGATCCTAATTCAGGATGCAACATTTGTAGTTAAATATAGTTTAAACTCAAGCAGATACAGCAAGCAAAGGTCATACAGAGATTAAAAAAAGGACACTTAATGCTCATTATATTTCGAATGCAGTCAGAAAAAGATAGTAAGTTCTCTCTTAATAAAGATGATTGTTCATACAATAAAGGGAGGATATGTGTACCGGGCAATATACCATTAAAGAAGAACATCTTAACAAAAACTCATAGATAAGTTGTGTATCTAGATAATAACAAAATGTATTGAACACATTATCAAGTAAGAGCTGAACATCAGAGTGGCGCAGCGGAAGCGTAGTAAACTAAAGTTAATGAAAGCAACTTGGTCAAACCAAAAGTTACTAAAGAAGTCAAAGGAAGATCAGCTTTGGCTAGATCTGCTAATTAATGAAAAACCATTAAGAATTTAGGTCAGAAAGTTAATCAACTAAGGAATAGATGGGTACCACTCATCAAATATTCGGAACACTCATGACATGGAGGAAATAACTTAAAAACCTAAGGAAACCATGAGATAGTAGTAACTATAACTTTGACATTTGGATAAATTTCGATGATGAAATTTTTATTAGAGAGAAAGAAATGTTTCATCCCAAAATTTGTATCTGACATGCATGGCAGGTTCTAGAGCATAAATAGTAACTCTAAGGCAGTTTTTGGAATAATTAAAGTTGAATAAAATAGAAAAATTTGAAAGTGTACAAGGGTTAAACGTGCTCAGGCTAGGGAAATTCGAGGATGGGTGATCTGGCGGACAGTTTAAGTTAATACCGGATTATAAAAATAAGTATTAAACGGAGTCTGGTGGTACAATTTGAGATAAAATTGAGCTCAAATGGTCCTTCGAATAAAATAAAGAAGATTTTATCCGGTACCGTAAAAATGATTGATCAAGAGTTGACCAGGACTCTAAAAATAGCAAATGATCTACAAAAATCACTAACATTTTCATATCTACATTAAATGAGATGTAAAATATTTTGGTGCAAAAAAATAAATTTTACGGTAACAACGAAAGTGGTTGAATCAGACTGATTTTAGTGAATAGGATCAAAAATAAACTCCGATTGAGCTAAAAATTTTTATGGAGACTTAATTAATTATTTTAAGAATTATGGAATTAATTTTGAGTGAATTTGAGCTTGGAAAGAAAGATAAATAATTTAAAGTGCGTTAAATGGGGTTAAAATCAATTTGGGGCTTAAATTATATCCAACCACTTTGGTTACACCAGCACAACCCATATTTCAAGCTTTATAAGGCAAAATATTAGGATTTTCTGGAGATAACTCCAAATTTCTGCCTCGCTCTTCATTCTTCTTTAAGATCATATGTTATTATCCTTATTTCAACAAATTTCTTCATCTTTCTTCCAATCTCTCTCCAAAAGCCTCCTAGATTAATTTCAACCTCTTTACAATATTATAGAAATCTCAATCCTTCAATTTGGGTAGTAAAAGTAAGAGGAATCGAGAATTGAAGTTTACATGTCAAAATTAAGCATATTCGGCCACTTATGGAGAACAAGGGAGATAAAGTTTTTTTCAAGAGAAAAAAGTAAGAAAAAGGAAGCTTAAGAGGGTAGAATAAGAACACAAGGTTAGTGGTTATATTTCCTACACTTAATTTCATTTAATTATTGAATTTTCCATTGAAATTACATTATGTAACTTTTAGAAATTTAAGGAATAATGGAAATTAATTTAAGAGAACTATGTAATATGATGAATTAACATGAAATAAATATAAAATTTAAGAGAAATCAAACAATAAGAGGGAGAACTATGTGTGACTGAATTGTACCTTAAAGAGTATAAAGTGATATTTTAATGATTAATAAGGTATTAAGTATAAATGTAGCACTGCAATGATAATTAAATATCTTATGATGAAATTGAGTTAAAAATAATGTATGTATGTGAAATTTGGTATGAATTATAATGGTATTTACAAGAATAATAAAGTAATACTAACGTAGTATAAGCAGAGATTAGCATATACTTACATAAATTGACATTAAAAATATAAATGTCATAAAATAATGCATAATATATTGGGTATCACAAAGGGGCTGAATCACTTACCTAAGGATAATGACATATATTTATTATATTTATATGTTTTTTTTCTTATGTATATTATAGTGTTGTTTATATATTGGGTGAATGCATGGAAAATAAAGGTGTATTACATGATACACAATAGGAATATCAAAATAAATAAGATAAATATTTAACATAAATTGGGTAATCTAGGACCTTAAGATATAATGGCTAGCCATAGATACCTATATTCCACGGTAGATTCATACAGTTCATACAGTATACTTCCAGTGAGTATGGCTACGCTCAAGAAGTCACCTCACACATATAATACTAAAAGCTAGCTACGTGCAAGTAGTCACCTCATTCATACAGTTTCGAGACCTCACATATAGTCATACAGTCACACAGTCCCCATCTCGCATATTCGATTCAAGAATTTTCACTGATCATAACTAGGGAAAAATGATAATCAAAGAAGAAAATAAAAAAATAAATAGTAAATTGAGCAAAACGAATATCATAAATATAATAAAACCAGAATTAATGGGAAAAAAGGAGATTAATAATTTTTAACACAAGGTAAAATTGTAAATATATGAGAAAATGAGGGTAAAATAGTAGACATGTATGTAGGATGCCATAGAGTTAAATAACGGAAAAAAAGTGAGAAATGTCATTAATAGTGTAAAAGGGTAAAATTATAATTATACAAAGAAAGTAGGGATCAAAAGGAAATTAGGCATAAAAAAAGTCATGAAAGTGAACAAATAAGAAAAAAAAGTGAAAAACATGATTAATAGATGCAAAAAGGATAAAAATATAACTACGCGATAAGTTAAGGGCAAAATAGTAATTTAACATCAATAGGGTGATTAAAAGGTTAAAATAATTATATAAGACAAAAAGGGGCAAAAATGTAAATAATAAAAACTGCAAGGATCAAAATGTACTTTTTCATCCTTTAAGTAAATATAAAGATCAAAAAGAAAATTATCCATCTAAGTTGAATTAAAAGTCAAAAAAAGTCAAATGAGTCAACAAAGAAGTCAAATGAAGTCAAACGCGATGAATAAAAAGTTTAGGGGCCTAATTGAAATTTTACGTTTAAGTAGGAATCATATAAGATTTAATAGGAAAAAGATTGAATATAAAAATAATTAAAGAAAAAGGGATAAATTTGAAATTAAATTAAGTTAAATATGTAAAAATAAAAAGTTTTAAGGACTAAATTGTAATTTAACATTTAAATAATAATTATGTGAAAATTAATAAGAAAAATAAATATCCAAAGAATTTCATAGCAAAAATCAGGATAATAAAGATTAAATTGACTTAAGGAACCAAAAATATAAAAAAGAAAGGGTAAAATGGTAATATACCCTTATATAAAGAAATGTTGAAAATTAAATTATAAATTAAAGAGTAAAAATGAAATAAAAAGTACAATAGAGTAAATAAAAGTAAAATGGTTAAAGGATTGAAAGAGGTAAAAAAAGAAGTTTCAATGAATTTTATATAAAAAGAGTAAAATCGTAATTTAGTCAAAAGTTGAGAAAATAAGAAAAAATGAAGAGTAAAACCGTCCTCACAGGAAAAGAGACGTCAAAAGGGTCAATTAAGTTAGAAAAAAAAATTAAATGATAATTTACCAAAATACAAAAAAAAATTAAAAGTTATTTTGAGAAAACTAAAAAAATTCAAATATTATTTTAGTAGAAATGAAAACCTAAAGGAGAATGACACAAAAAATGAAAACGTTACGAGCAATTAAAAAATCAGGTACAATAAAGTATTAAATAGCCAATAAAGGAAGAAATTTATAATGACACTGAAGCTAAATTACATAAATAATATATATGGTGTAAAGTTAAATTTATAAACTATGACAACAAGTGAAATAAATAAAAATAGCTACATTAAATGATAGATAAGTACTAATAAGAAATTAAATAAGGATGTAGGGGCGTAAAGGTAACTAAATATCGAAATTAAAATTATCAACGATCAGACAGCAAAAAGGAAAAAGGTAGGAACATAAAGTTAATAAGACTTGAATAGTAACTTGAAAAAATATATATATAATTAGATAGGTAAAAATAATAAACAAAATAAAAATATAAATAAATTATTTTAAAAGAAATTTTATGTAGTTGTATCTATTACTAGGTAACAAAGCTGCTTAGCACGTGGTTGTTTGACTGCGCACAGGGACAGGTATTGAGGATGCAAAGAAGAAGGAACGAAACGGCATATACATGTATCGTGGATTGGGACACGAAGATTAGACAACTCATGTAATATGTTTAGATACATGATTAAGAATGTATTATGTTTGTTATGATTGCAAACTAGTAGTGAATCTATCCATATATATAAGTGTATTTTAAACATGTGTAGATGAAATTTTATGATTGGATTTTGATGATGAGATGGATGATTTTATAAGTGCTATGCATGCTTTTGGAGTGTTGAAAGTGGAGGTTACCTTTTAGGAGTGTCAATTTTCTTATTGCAGGTTTAGGTAGCGTGGTTTTACAAACCATTGTGCTACCAAAATTTATACCAAAGAAATAATAATCATGTGATATTGATAATAATAGTATACAGTAAATGGAAATTATGAATGAACTGAGGGTATTACAGTTAAGACTTCTAAAAGAGTCCTAAAGTTTAGAGTTTTGAGAGGCATTTTATTAATAAGATAGGCAACCACTATTATAACGTCCCCCCCAACATGAGTTCAGAACATTCATAGTAAAAATAAGAGATCTAGCAACTTTCAACAAATGCATATTTTTCCTTTCAGCTACAACATTTTGAGCACTAGTATAAGGACAACTAGTTTGATGGACAATCTCATAAAACTCCAAATAAGTACTAAACCTACTATCCATATATTTTATCCCATTGTTAGTTCACAAAACTTTTATTTTTGCTAGATGTGAACCATTTTATACAAAGATTGAAAATAGGAGAAAACATCACTTTTTTCCTTAATCAAATACACCCAAGTTATTTTAGTATAACAATCAATGAAAGTAACAAACCATCAATTTTCAGGCAAAGAGGAAATTTGTGTAGGCTCCCAAACATCAGAATGAACAAGCATAAATGGATCACTAGCTTTATTATCACTCAAAGGATAAGAGTTCTTAGTATGTTTAGCATACTCACAAACATCACAAGATAAAAAAAAAATCAAACTGAGTTCTAGAAAATAAACTAGGATATAGTTTTTCTAAGATAAAAAAAAGATGGATGCCCTAATTGCCTATGCCACTGAATTATCTCTTGGTTGACATCTGATATCCTCCAAAAAAAGCTAATTTTCTATTGTCTTCCATCATATATAAGCCATCATGCTCTCTACCACTGCCAATCTTCTTCTATATTTGAAGATCCTGAAATATACAATAATCAAGAAAAAAATCAACCTTACAGTTAAGAGCTTTAGTGATAGCACTGACAGATAAAAGATTGATAGGGAATTGAGGAACATAAAGAATAGAAGATAACTTAATATTAGGAGTACAGACAATATAACCTATCCTAGAAGTAGGGGTTAAGGATCCATTAACCACCCTAACACTATCTTTTTTAGACAAAGAGAGTAGTTAAGAAAGCCTTTAGAAGTTCCTATCATATGTTTATTCGCACTAGAATCAATAATCGATGAGTTAAGATGAGAAAAAGTATTACTTGACTTGATAAAATTGGAGGTAGCACTGGAAGAAGGATTAAGTTAAGATAGGAGATGCCTAAAATGTAGAATTTCATCAGAAGATAGACTTTCAACTGAAGCTGACTGCTTAGATGATTCTACTATTTCTAACACATTTGCTTGAGCCCTTGTTAGATTAACTCGTTTTTCCCCTTGAACCCTAGTAGGCTTTCCATGCAACTTCTAACAAGTTTCTTTGGTATGCCTTGGCTTACCATAGTAATCACAATTTAATTGATCTTTATCAGAATTAATATCTTTTGGCTGCTCAATAGTGATATGGGAATTTAAGCCTGACTTCCCCACAGGTGCAATATAAAGCAGCACACTTCTCCTGGTCACTTCCTGCTGGATCAAAGAACGCGCCTCTTCAATAGAAGGAAAATGAGATTTGCTAATAAATTGAACTCTTACTTGATCAAATTCAGGATTTAAACCAGCCAAAAAATCATAAATTCGCTCCTTTTCAAGCATATTTTGAATTAGTACCGCATCATCAACACATTTTGCTTGAAAATCTAGATAATAATCTAGTTCATGCCATAAACTACCCGACTCAGAAAAATAATCTGAAACAAAAAGATAACCTTGCTATGATACCATGAAGAATTTTGTGGAATGAGATTTTCTTTATTATCTCAATTACACAAATATTAATACAAAAATAGGGTTTATATATATACAAATAGTATAAATAGAAAAATACTATTCTACCCTTTAATTATAAAACTAAATAAAGTAATATATTAACCAACATAGGCCTATATTTCTAGTTTACTCTTAAACTAGTTTCATTCAATTTAGAGATCTACAACTTGAAATTACCCAAAACATTCCCTACAGATCCATTGGATCCTGCACCAAAATTTGTCAAATTGAGGCTTTTCACCACTAACTCCTCTCTATTGCATATATACTCAAATAAATTACTTCCTCATAACATTTATATCATCGAGGTATCAATTTCCAACAATTTTATCAATTAAATATGTATCAATAAATTTAATTACTCCCAAACCTCAAAGTGCTAAAAAACTCTGCCTTCAAGCTTTGAGAGCCTCCTTCTCATTATTCTTGCTAAAATTAGCTTCTATAATTTATAATTCACACTTGTAAACATCCACTCTTCATTCTCTTATCAAATTTCAAAAATTGAAGTCAAGAAAAAGGAGAAAAGGAGGAAAAGAGCTTACCTTACTTTTTTAATCCCCAAATTCTCTCTCTTACCAACTATGAACCACTAAACTAGAGAGAAGCATAACATAGAGAGAAAATGGTAGAAACTCAAATAAAAAAATGCTAGAAATTGCCTTCATGGATGGCTGCTCGTATTCTCCCCTCTAAAATCCACGTTTTTAATCGATAAGGACTGCAATCCAAGCTAAATTAGTGAGGGTTATGCCCTTGCTATATTTTGCGCCAAAATTTTGGCACTCAAGATTAGCAATAGCAAGATTTAGTTATTGCTAAGTTGTCACAATATTTTTTTCCATAAATCTCTACCAATATTTGCTATATAAATCATTTTTATCATAATATTGTAGCTATATGCTGCATTTAGCAACAAATTTTATTGTCCTCACTAATTTTTATCACTATTTTTAATTTTTTATAGTGCAACTCTTTTAGAATGACCATATGACTTTCTCCTATAGGTCCACTTATAGCCATTAGGAGAAATTCTAAAAATAACCCCCTTAATTCATCATATCTTTAGACTCTTCCCTATACATTTAAAAATTAGTTCAATTTAGTCTTCACTTAATCCCTTTAAACATACATGTGCATGCAAAAATTTTAAATTATAAAATTACCCCCACCTTTATATGTTAATACCCTTTTATATCCTATCTCATGCTTCTTTGCTATCCCAATCATGCTATAAACTTATATTCTCCTAAGATATATGTTGGGGCCTTACGCAGATGTTAAGATTTGGAAAATATAGGATTTAGTTAAAGAAATGTAGGGGTCGTATGTAGGCAAGTCTCTTTGTACTAAGGCAAAGTTAGTGGTGATTAACAAATTCATGTGTGACAAGTAGCTAGAATATGCAAGGCTAGGTGATTATGCTAATGAAATTAGAAGGATAAATCTAGGGTCCTCTTACTGGATTAGAACAGATAGAGAATCTTGGAGTAATTTTATATTAATCGAATAGCTACTTAGATGGACAGGAAATAATTAAAATGGAGTTAATTTATTCTAATTATCCTAAATACTATAAAAATGCATTCTAGTTAAATTGTTAAATAAAAGCTAGATGTTAATTTACATGTATTAGAGTTACAAACAGAAATCAATTAAGAACTATAGTCATTGATAAACTCATTCATACATAAATTGATTGGAGAACTTGACCAAAGATCTTTAAAAGAAACTCTCATTGTTAATTAAGGTATTCTTATTTAGAGTCCATAAGTATACTCATGTCATTATGGAGATCATTAAAATCCATTAAGTTCTATGTCAATTCTTTAGTCCTTTAAAGTGAAACCCTTATCTCTAAGTGATTTCCAAATCTTTATGTAGAATCAATTGTATTTTTACCAAAATGTCCCAATTCTCATTATCAACAATTTGACTAACAAGTTACATATAGTGATCAAGTATATATAACACAATCAAACACTCATTTGAATCTAAATCAATCATGTATTAATAAATAAATGTAGTTCTTAAGATAATTCCATGTTTGCAATCCTAATACATAGAGACTCTAGCCAAAGTAAATATTAAATGATGATAATAATGCAATATAGAACATCAGGAAACTTAAGTAATAGAAAAAAAGAAGAAACGATGTAGATAAATCCTTCAATCTCCTTCAGAAATGAACTTCAATTTTGACTTAACCTCTTGATTCCCCCTTTGTGTTCTTTTAACGTTGTCTTTTAGTCATCTAGTGAAAGTTTTCTCTCCCCTATTCCATCTCAATTCTCTCCATTTATAGACAAGTTTACACCCTTATGCATGCCTCTTAAGAATAGGTGTAAGTGTGAAAAGCTGCCATAAAAAGGTTTAATGGAGAAGTTTGACAGTTGCGAAAAGCTAGGATAAAAATTCATGTCGGTTAAGAATGGGTGCTTGGGCCGAATCATGCCATGCATGCCAAGTCATCCCACCTTGTCTTTATCATGACTCATGCCCTTCTGTACGAGGCATCCTAGCTTAGTCACTAGTCATCCCATACGTAGCAAGTCATCCTCTTTTCCTCTCTGTCACTAGTCATTCCCTTGGGCACTACTAGTCCCTTCTTACTTCCTATCATAAGTGATCCCCTTGGGCACTACTAATCCCTTTGTTCTTCCTTTCTCTACATCCAATAAATACAAAAAATGCATCCTTACTTGGAAATGCCTATAAAACATTAAAATGCACATAAACTAGACTTAAACACTCAAAAATAAGATAGTTTAACACATTTTACAATATAAATTAAGGAAAACACATATTAAATATGAGGCCATTTTTCATGGTAACAAATTCTCCCATACTTAAACCTTGTTTGCCCTCAAACAAAAGTATCTAAAAGCAAAATGATGCAATAATCTTAGTAAGTCATCCTAATTAAGCTAAAAGCTTTAGGAAAATATGGTTGACAACTAATCTTTCAATGCTCAATAATGATTGAAGGAACAAGCTGCATAACTTGCATAATAAACTTAACAAATTATCTTCACTTATCAAAATCAAAGTCAAGAATATAAAGTCAATAAACTAATAAAGCTATCTATCTAGAATGCCTGTCATCAAACATAGAATTCTAAGAACCAAAAGTAACCCTTGGGATAAGAAATGAAGCATACATACTAACTCATAATTCTTATGGTATTTTTGGACATTTTTCTTTGAACTTAGTGGGTATATTTTATGCTCCATCCCACTTCTTTGCTTTTTTCCCTTTTTTTTTACCTATGACATCATACATTCTTTTTGAATGAATGTAAATGAAGAGCCTACTCACCTACATATAATTTACTTGAAATGCATGACACTAATCAAGCAAATGTTTGGTTCTAAAGGAATTTTCTCTTTCTTTTTTTTTCTTTTTGCCCTCATCCATTATTGAAAAGTGAGCTACTCATATTATGGTTTTAGTTTCCCTAAGGCTACCTAAATTCTGAAAAGTCTAAACTTAACTCCTTACCATCCTAGGTATAAGCATAATTAGTAAATTGACTAAACATTCTACAAACCTTGAAAATTATAAAAGAAGATAAAAAGAGAGTTTAGAATGTATGTTACATGTAACTTCAAAATCCTACCAATTAAGCATAAAAAGACTAATTATCAACACAATACCAATAAATAACCTCAAAGATAAGCAAGATGAACTTATAAAGATAACTACTCTAAAAATGACCTATAAACTAATCATGCAAACATGCAATACTATAATATGCAATAATATAACCCTCCCCCATACTTAAAAGTGCACATTGACCCTAATGTGAACCAAAATAATGGATGAGAAAGAAATACTCCCCTAATCATTAGAAGAGGTTGGAGGAAAGTCGATCACGTATCTCGCTTGGGCTATAAACTGGTTGATTTGGTGTTCCATCTTACATTGACGGTGAACCAACTGGTGATTTACTTGCTCAAAAGAAGTGAGTTGGTGTTGCATAGCATTCTAATTTTTCAAAACTTATTCCAACATACAAGTGACCCTACTGGATGAAGAATTGGGAACTATAAGAATGGATTCACAATCAGCGAAAGCATCATCAAAAGAATCTTCACCATCCTACTCCTTAACAGTTTAGGGCTCATCAACTAATTCAAGGGGAGCAAAAAAAGGATAAGACAAGACCTGAAATAATAAGAAATCAATATAAAGGCAAGCTTCATAACCTCACCTCGTATAAAAGCCTACTTTGCAAAGTATGTATGCTTAAAAACATAAGGATAATTAGCAAGGTCAATACTATAATTCTTAGCAATGATAGAAATGGCACGACCATGAGTAAGTGGAGCCTCTTTACATATATCACTAAGCTAGAGTTGATTAAAAATCTAGTATGTCTAACATATGGCCTTTTTAATATGAACACACCACATTAAAAATAACTCTTGATAAAAAAACTCTATTGGATTCAGATCGGTTAAAAATCACAAAAGCAAGAATTTTATGTAAAATCCAATATTTTAAATCTTTAATAAATAGCCTTGGCTTTTTTTTGGTTGAAATGGAGTTAATAAATCAGTTAGAAACATCCAAAATTCATTGGAATGAAAAAAAAAAAGGTGGGTCACACAAACCTTATTGTTTGAAATCAAAAGATTTATGCATAAATAAATAATTGAGAGTGTGTTCCTAGCCATCCACTACAAAAAAAATGCATTTTATCGATGAATTTTTACGAACGAAATTGTGATTTTACCGACGAAAAATGACCTTACCGATGGAATGCATCCGTCGGTAAAACGCTAGTAGGTACCAAATTACCAGCGAAAAATTCCATCGGTAAATATTACCGACGAATTTATAAAAAAACATTCTGTCGGTAGTTTTATTTAAAATTCGTCATATTTTTTGTCGCATTGACCGTTACTGGCGGAAAATTTTGTCGGTAAAATTTAATGAATAAATGATTAATTTATTTTAGTATATATAGCGACGGATTATTTTGTCGGTAAATATATATAGAATAATACAAAATTGTTGGAATGGCAGCAACGGATTTTTTCATCGGTAATTTATCGATAACATACTATAAATTCATTGTATTAGGAAATATAAAATCCAATAATTAAACACAATAAAGTCAATATAAAAGTATAAAATCTAAATTAAAGATATATTAATTAATAATTTTAATATATAACAAAAACAATTTATACAAAAAGTTGTCTAAAACTTGTATAAATATTGTATAAATTACAATGCCAAAACATAAAACTCAATACTAAATACTCTTAGAAAATTCTTAAAAACAATGAAAACTTTAAATTATTAAACTTGTCCTAAGCTTGCAACCACCGCATTAATCAACCTTCAATGTAAAATTTGAAAGTGAAATGATAATCAAATGTAGAATATCTTGCCCAGGTTAATCTGCTTCAAGTTTTGGTATATCTTACCTAGGTTAATCTTGCCCAAGTTAATCTGCCCAGGATGAACAACTAAAGGTCAGTTGACATTTATTATACTCCACAAGTTATCTGAATTTAGACTAACAAACAAATATCTTATTGCACTTGCAAAAACAAACAGGCAATAATCAAGTTTTCTAGAAAGTAGTTGAATATGTGCAAATCAGAAAAGGCTTGCTCCGAGATCTAATTCTAAACTGGGCATCTAGGGTGCTCAAGCAAGCACATAAACACAAGAGAAGAAATAAGATAAAACAAAATCAAGACTACCCCAAATGGTACAAATAACTTTCAACTCGTGGTGAGCATTGTCCTAAAAATGAAAACCTATATTCAGCTAAGGGAAAATGCAACAATTAGAGTTCAATTACCTATACTCTTG
Source organism: Excoecaria agallocha (assembly GCA_037975025.1). Classification (NCBI taxonomy): domain Eukaryota; kingdom Viridiplantae; phylum Streptophyta; class Magnoliopsida; order Malpighiales; family Euphorbiaceae; genus Excoecaria; species Excoecaria agallocha. The sequence continues at coordinate 67,220,070 of CM075810.1, forward strand.
AATGCTCGAGTTGTTCTACCAGTAATTGCCCCTATAGAGAGTAAAATTTTTGTTAAACAAAATTCCTGAAATGAAAAATTACACAGGAGTAATGGAAATATGCTCCTCTTTTGCTTCATGTGATGAAACTTCTCATAAAGATGATGAAGGAAAGAAATCAGAAAAGGTATTGACACAAGTACAGAGCCTACCTTAAAAAGTGAAGCACAAATAATGGAGAGCAATGGAGAAAAAATTTCATAAAGATTAAAAGATTTGGCATCTGAGATCATACTTCAGAAAATCAGGACCAAAAATCTAAACTAATGCATGCCAGAAGCTATTCCAACAATCATAATGCCCAGATTATAAGAACATAAAAACTAACAACCTTAAAAGCAGTAGATTCAATACAGATTGATCTTGAAATTGATTACTGTAAATCAATTGAAAAAAAAAAAGAAGAACATATCTGAAAGCAAAAAATAGGGAAAGAAGATTGGTATGATAATAGCTTGGTTAGAATAACTCAGAATAGAAGATTCCACACCTCTGAGCACAATATATATGCAAAAACAATTGCATAGTTTTAGAAACATGCCAAAGCAAAATTAAAAGAATTTTATAAGACTCAATTCAGCAAATTTAAAAAACTTTGCTCAAAAACTAAGTGCAAAGAAGAATCAAAATTGAAGGTTAAATGGCTTTACAAAGAAGATTCATTTTGATAATTCAAATGCCGTGAATCAAAATCGAAAGTTAGATGGCTAAACAAAAGGAAGATTCAGTTAAAAAAACTCAGATACAACAATTTTGATAAGCTAAAATCTATAGCAGCTCAACAATAAATTTTAGAACTAAATTTAAAGTTAAATGACTAATAAATCAAACATTAATTAAATTGGATAGTTCAAAAGAATAGAATATAACAAATTGGAGGCAAAAACTGAAATGAAGTCTGAAAACAATGGAATCAAAACCATACAAAATGAAGAACTCATTCATCATAAAGTACAAAAACATTCAATAAATTTCATGTGGCCATGTAAGTACACACTACAAGAAAATCTGAAAATAGCAACGGAAAAATAGCAATAAAAATGATTATGTTGCTAAATTAGCAACGAAAAACCAATTCTGTTGCCATTTAGCAACAAAAAAATAATTTTCGTTGCTAAAATTGGTTAAAATTTGTAGATTTAGCAAAGGAAAAATTTTTTGTTATCTTCCGTTGCTAAAAGTGAAGGGAATTTTTGACGCTAAAATTTAGCAAAAAAATTAGCAACGAAATCACTATTCCGTTGCTAATGAAGGCGCCAATAGATGGCGAAAAAAAATTGGAACGAAAAATAGCAACGGAATATGATTTTCGTTGCTAATTTAGCAACGGAATTTAATTTCTGTTGCTATTTTAGCAACAGAAGATAATTCGGTTACTAAATAGCAACGGAATTTATTTTCGGTTGCTAAAATAGCAACGAAAATATATAGCAACCGAAATAGAATTTCGTTGCTAAATAGCAACCGAATTTATTTTCGGTTGCTAAATAGCAACCGAATTTATTTTCAGTTGCTAAAATATTCCGTTGGTAAATGAGGGGCATTTAAGTATTTTCCATGTTTGTTAGAAATATAAAATAGAAATTAATTTGTCATAATATAATTAAAAAATAAGTGATGAGAAGCTGATAAGGTCATAATTTTATTTATGATAGGGTCACAATTTATTAATTTTAGAATATTCAACTACTACTTTTTTATTATTTTCCACTTATATATAATAATGAGAAGATGATAGGGTCATAATTTTAAAAAGAAATTAATTTGTCATAATGTAATTAAAAAATAAGTAATAAGAAGCTGATAGGGTCATAATTTTATTTATGATAGGGTCACAATTTATTAATTTTAGAATATTCAACTACTACTTTTTTTATTATTTTCTATTTATATATAATAATGAGAAGATTATAGGGTCATAATTTTAAAAAGAAATTAATTTGTCATAATATAATTAAAAAATAAGGATATGTTAGTAACAAATAAAAAATAAGAAATTAATTTTTCATGTTTCTTCTTGTAGATTTTCAAATTTATAACTTTAATTAAAGTATATGTTAGTAACAAATAAATGAATAAATTGATGTTATTAAGAGAAAATAATAATAATAATAATAATAATAATAATAATAATAATAATAATAATAATAATAATAGATATTTTAATAATAATGGTAGATATTTTAAGAATTTCTAGAAGAACTTAAGTGTGTGTGTGTGGTTAAAAAAATTATGAGAGAAAGTAACTAAAAAAAATCGGGAAAGATTTAGGGAGAGTAGGGAAGGTGAGTTACCACTGCTCACCGACATCCTCGCCAGCGATTCTCAAGCAGCCATCGTCTTTCGTCACCGGCCACTAACGCGACATCGCGCTCTTCCCTCCACCCACCAGCAGCGACACGGTATCTCCGCCCTCCTCTCCTCCGCTTTGTCTTCCTTGTAGTCAGATCTGCTCTTTGTTATTCCGGCAACCAATGATGGCGGTTGACGGGGCTGAGGGCACCGATGGGATCCCGAGGCTGAGGCGGCTCCTCCGGTTGCTACCGCTCCTTCCCACTCGCTGGCAGCAAGGAGATCGGCGATGGTGAGGGTGGGATATTCAAGCTCCGATCCCGATGAACGGCGGCAGCGTTGAGGCATGTGAGTGTTGCCTGGAAGTTACTAGTGGCTTGATCTACCAGCGGATGGCTTCGGTGCATTTTTCAGCAGAGCTCCGTCTATCAGTACAGTTGATATGACTGACCTTTCTAAAGATTAAAAGAGGAAAAAGAAAAAAATTTCCATTGAGCGTAGCATATTTCAACAGCTGAAGTGGTTCAGGACTCTGCTGACAGGTTAGATTCGAGACGCGTTTCCCATTTTCTTAGAAGTACTTTTTTTTCAATGGTCCTTTGAAAAGGAAATAAATGAATGCTGCCTTTGAATTTCTGTGGTCTATAAAAGAAATAAGCGAAATTTCGTTTTGATTGCTAACTGAGCTGTTAGTCAAGGATTTGGTCTCTGGGTATATTCTTTTGTGAAGAAATAGTTGGTTGGTGTTTGGTTAAATTAATTGTTGTTATCCTTCTCTATGGGCTCTTTTGTGTTTTATCTGATTTTTCTTTCTTTTTTTTCCTGGTATTTGTAATAATCATGCAGGATATGATAGTATCAAGTGTCGTTGAATTTTATGTGTAAAGAATTTGCATTAAGTCGAGTTATGGTTAACTTAGAATTATCAGATCTTGAATTTCCTTGGCCTTTTACTTTTATGGGGTCAGAACTTTAGCTGGTTATTCAATTGGTATTTTGTTCACAACTAGGAGCCTTGGAAAATTTTTTGCGTTTTAAACTTCTTCCGGAGCTATATTAAGCACTCAACTTCCAGGCAAAAGTTATTGTTCAATGATATTGGCACTTTTTAAAAATTTCTATTCTCATGTTTTTGGTCCATTGTACAAGATGGAATCACTTTTTTGCCTTATTTTGCATGACCAGAGTCTTGTTCAAGGCGACCATGTTGACCCGAGGTTGCTTACATCAGTAGAATATCATAAGCATGATCTTGCAACAATACTTGAAACTTTATATTTGACAGATTACATGAATATATTCATGGATCAATCATTGGTAGATTTGATACCAAAATTAGTATAGTTTACTCAGTTGTATGTGAAGTTTACATTTATTCCTACTTTAGATGATTGAAATAAGAACTTACAGCTAATTTTTGGTTTACATTACATTGCCTTGTAATCATATATTTTTGGCAGTTAATGGCTCTTTTAGGAATGCAATCTCTCAAATTTTCTTACCTGTCAATCATGGGGTTTTGATAATAAAAAATTGGAATAATTTTTAGCGATGGAAATTACCGTCGTTAATGTTTTTACTTATTGATGAATTTAGCAGCGAAAATTTATATTCCGTGGCTAAATTTAGCAACGAAAATTTATATTTCGTTGCTAAAATTGACTAATTCACCGAATCTTGCATTGTTGAATTTAGCAACGATATTCAATTTTCGTTGCTAATTTAGCAACGGAATACAATTTTCATTGCTAAATTTAGCAATGGAATTCAATTTCCATTGCTAAATTTAGCAACTGCCGAATTAGCAACCGAAATTTCCGTTGCTAAATTACAATTTTCTTGTAGTGACAAGCATGAATAAAATAGAAGTACCTTGCATGGGAATCTACGGATGTAGTCTAACAACAATTTTGAAGTATTACCCCTCACTGGCTAGTGCCTTTGAGAAATAAACTAATAGAAAACAGTTTTATAAAGTGCTTTACATATCTTTTTTAATGCTAACCTTATACATATCTTCCTTATAAAAATGAAGGAGTGGATGCAAAACAAATATGCCTTCATTCTTCAAGAATTCACCATAGTGTGAGCTTGAGGAGAACATTTGAGAAATAAATGCCATGCCAGCAAGGCCAAGCACGCCACTGTTGCGAGATAATCTAAGAATGAACAACACGGCCTGCATTTGCTCAAAAATTAATATATTTCTAGTGCTTTTGGAAAATCCTCTAAGCTATAACCAACTGTTAGTATGCCATTTTGTCAGGAGCCAGATAACTGCAGATTTAGTTTCACATTAACAAACATAAGGAATAAAGATCATAGCTAAACAACTAAAAATCAAAACATTTTGGTTTATTATAATTTTCATCATAGCTAAACAACTTTTTTTCTTCCTTTTCGATTTGCTTTTGCTTGCAGATATTCAAGAAATCTCAAACTAATTAATTGACCCATACATGCAGGTCTGCAGGAATGAAACAAGCTGGCTAATAGATAACTAACATTTTGCGATTACAGTACTAACCATGTCCTGAAGATCCAATTTTTTCTGCTCACATTCAACATCATCAGCAACTTTAACTGCTTTAAGCCACCAAGAATCTTTACTGCAGCTGTCTGTGTCATTTCCAGTATTGTAAAGTAGAACTCTTTCACACCCATCGTCAACATATTGGCAATCAAGGTTATCATTTGTTATTCCATTATGGTTTAGCACTTGGACAGAATTATAGATGTACCAAGGATCAAGGATCATGTCTATAGGGATTGGCCGCAAGGGAGATCGATAACCTGATGCAATAAAAAGATCAGCTTAACAGATCATCCATGTGTCAAATGGGAATTAAAATTGACAAAAGTCTGCAAAACAAACTCTCCAATACCTTGACAATCTGGATCATGACATTTCTGATAATAAACTGCCCTTCTCAGATCAATGACATATATAACTGAAAATAAGAGAGAGATTGACTCCCGTGAGCTTGTTTCCTGCATCAAGAAAACCAGTGAAAATTCCAAGACAATGGCAAATAAATTCGTGCAACTATAAGAAGTAATATCTTTGAAACACTTTAGTTATTTCACCATTTAAAATCACATAAGTAAGAGTAATTGAAGTCTGGACTCGGTATCAACATAAACAATTGTGAATTCTTACATAAAAATACAGAACCATAAAAATCATACCGTGATTGCTTTTATGCTGTCTACCAATCCGTTCATAATATCTATTTCTTGACATGTTGTAGACCATTAATTCGTACTTTGAGAGCTTCAAGACATGGTTAGTACTGTAATCACAAAATGTTAGTTATCTATTAGCCAGCTTGTTTCATTCCTGCAGACCTGAATGTGTGGGTCAATTAATTAGTTTGAGATTTCTTGAATATCTGCAAGCAGAAGCAAATCGAAGAGGAAGAAAAAAGTTGTTTAGCTATGATGGAACTTATAATAAACTAAAAATTCAGTCTTCGAAGTTGGATGGCCGAGTGAGAGAAAAAAGTTCAAACAAGCATTTCTATTGGAGAAAAAACAAACAAAATCTAAAGAATCAAACAAAGAGGAAGAGTACCTCACGGTGCGGACCAGAGACAACTTAGAGAGGTAAGAGCGGTCATGGAAACTGATCGATAGAGGACGGATCGAGGAGGATGCAGAATTTCATCGTAGAGTAGAGGACATGGAATTGCGTTTTTTGCTAGTAGAGAGAAAAAGTTAGGTTTTCTTTTAACTAAATTACATTTTAGCAAATTCTTTTAAGTGTTTTTACAGGAGAGGTTGTAAAGGGCAAAAAAAATAAAGCGGGATATGTTCCCGCGTAGCCTTGTTATAAGGGACCCAATTTTTTAGGGTATGGCTAAATCGACAAGAGATGCTTTATTAGAATTTAAGTTAAAAATAAAATAAAATTTGATTTTATACTATAAATTGTTATTAATTAATATTCAATTTGATTTAAAATTTGTAGGGTAACGTGAATTGTTTTATAAACTGAAAAAGTTAAATTTATTAAATATTAAAAAATATAAATCATATATATCATATTTATATATCGTATTAAAATATAAAAAATTTTTTATTTAAATATTCATAAAAGAAAAAATGTTGTATATATAATTAAAACATATGCATACAACTAAAATATATTAATTATTTTCATAAAAAATATATATAATAAAAAAAACCTTTAAAATAAATCTGCATTTATGTTACCGATAGATATTCCGTCGGTAGATAAACTAAAATGTTTGACATCCTTACCGACATATATTCCATCGCTAAACCGTCGCTACAAAATGGCGCCATTATTTCCCGCAAATTTTACCGACCATTTTTATGTTCCGTCACTAAAATTGTTGGCATTCCGCATTTTTTTAATTTTTACCGACACATAAGTTTTTTCGGTGCTAATCTATCAGTAATATCTCATTTTAGCGACGGATTTTAAATCCGTCGGTAAATTCCATCGGTAAAATCAATTTTTTTGTAGTGATCCAAATAGAAATCTAACATCCTAGAGTTTTCAGCATTGACTTCTATAGTTGCATAAAATTCATTCATCAAATCAACATGTGTATGCTCATGTATAGATACAAATTTTTAAAGTCCACATTTAGAAAGCATATTATTAATTGTATCTAACATACCAACATGTTGAATGAGAGAAAAAGAATAATACTTATAGGGCATGATATGCCTATGCTTAAGAAATGAGAAATGAATACCTTCTTCTCCAAAGTAGATAGGGAATCTAGCATCATAAGCGGATGAGAGATCTCTTGGTCTAGATGGTTCATCCTCTTGTTAGACACGTGAAGATGAAGGGTTCTTTATTCTAACCATGGTGGAAGAAGAAGAAGAAGAAGAAGAAGAAGAAGAGGCAAGAGAAAACAAAAGATGAGAACAGGAAGAAAAAGAAAAGAAAATAGGAATATAAAAAATGAATAAAGTGAGGGAAATGACGAAGTGAAAAATACGTATTATGAGATAAGAAAATAAAATAAAAAGTAAATAAAACAAAAATACGAAAAGGTGTGTTGGTAATATAAGGAAGCATAGGAAAATGTAAAGAGATATGACCTCTCAATAAATTAGGGTCTGACTTAGGCATGACTCAGATAAGGAGGTATGACACACCCCACCTAGGATGCCTTGGGCACGACTTGCCCCACCTAACTTTCTGTAATGAGTCATCTCGTTGAACACGACTCAATCCGCTTCTACTTCGAAGACATGAGTCATCCCAATTATGCGACATGTCCCACGTACGTTGCTATTGTGAGTCATCCTTAGTGGAATGACTAGTTCCTCAATTGCCCCGATCTTCATAAATTTCCTTCCTCAAAGCATAAACTCAAAAGAAAATAATCAAAATAACAAAAAATAATTAAACACTAAGTTATATAAACAGAGACAAATTACCAAAATATAAACAAAAATTACAAATTAAATAGTTATTATGCTATAGTTAATGGTCGATAGCTAGACCATATTTTTTGTATTTTTAAGAATTTGACAAAGGAATGGACCTGACTAGATCTTGTGCATCACCAAGAAAATAAGGTTTAAGTTTATGGCTATTAACCTTAAAAATTTTACATTTATCATTAGCAATTTCAATGGCCCCATAAGGATATACCTTGACAATTTTAAAACCACCTAGACTTCAACTTTCCTGGGAACAATCTAAGTCCGGAGTTATAGAGTAAAACCAGGTCCCCTTTAGCAAAAGTTTTCTTTAACAAATGCTTATAAACAAGTATCACACAATAACTATTTATATAAGAAACTAAAATAAAATCCTAAAACAACCTTTTACTATCCTAAATTAATAAAAAATTTTGAACAAAATTCCTCAGCAATGATGCCAAAATGTGATGTGGGTAAAATTATAAACCTTAGTCTCTAAGATCTAGTATAGAGTGAGAAGGGTATCAAACATAGGGAATCTTGGAGTAATTTTATTAATCGAATAGCTACAATAATTAAATGGATTTAATTTATTCTAATTATCCTAAATACTATGAAAATGCATTCTAGTTAAATTGTTAAATAAAAACCAGATATTAATTTACATGTATTAGAATTACAAATAAAAATCAATTAAGAACTATAGTCATTGATAAACTTATTGATACATAAATTGATTGGAGAATTTGACCAAAGATCTTTAAAAGCAACTCTCATTGTCAATTAAAGGTATTCTTATTTAGAGTCCATAAGCATTCTCATATCATTATGGAGATAAATAAAAACTATTAAATTATATGTCAATTCTTTATTACCTCAAACTGAAACCCTTATCTCTAAGTGATTTCCAAATCTTTAAGTAGAATCAATTGTATTTCCACCAAAATGTCCCAATTCTCATTGTCAACAATTTGACTAACAAGTTACATATAGTGATCAAGTATATATAACACAATCAAACACTCAATTGAATCTAAATCAATTATGTATTAATAAATAAATATAGTTTTTAAGATAATTCCATATTTGCAATCCTAATACATAAAGACTCTATACATATTAAATGATGCTAATTAATAATGCAATATAGAACATCAAGAAAGTTAAGTAACAGAAAAGAAGAAGAAATGATGTAAATGAATCCTTCAATCCCCTTTCAGAAATGAACTTCAATTTTTACTTAACCTCTTGATTACCCTTTTGTGTTCTTTTGATGTCGTTTTTTAGTCATCTAGTGAAAATTTTCTCTCCATGATTCCATCTCAATTCTCTCTATTTATAGACAAGTTTACACCCATGTTCATGCCTCTTAAAAACAGGTGTAAGTGTGAAAAGCTGCCATGAAAAGGTTTGATGGAGAGGTTTGACAATTGCAAAAAACTAGGATAAAAGTCATGTCAGTTAGGAATGGGTGAGTGGGCCGACTCGTGCCATGCATATCGAGTCATCCCACCTTATCTTTATCACTACTTGTGCCCTTCTATGCAAGTTGTACTAACTTAGTCACTAGTCATCCCATACGTAGCGAGTCATCCCCTTTTCCTCTCTATCACTAGTCATCCCCTTGGGCATTACTAGTCTCTTCTTGCTTTCTATCATGAGTGGTCCCCTTGGGTACTGCTAGTTCCTTTATTCTTCCTTTCTCTACATCCAATAAATACAAAAAAAAATACACCCTTACTCGAAAATGCCTACAAAACATTCAAATGCATAAAAACTAGACTTAAAAACTCAAAAATAAGATAGTTTTAACACATTTTACAATATAAACTAAGGAAAACACATACTAAATACTAGGCCATTTTGTATGGTAACACAATACATTATTCTAAATGCAAAAGAGGTGGTCATAACAAATCAAGTTGTATGTTTCAAGTTTTAACAATTTTATTCATAAATTTATTTATGAAATTTCTTATCTTTAATATGTGGATGATTTCATGAATTTTCAAATGGGATGTGTAGAATGTGAACATGGAAAGGGGTGATAATTATGGTACCACAACACGAAACAGAAGTCCCAGTCCATCTTTTATGCCACCAAACAAATAGTTTTACCATTCTTCAATATGTGATGATACTTTTTCCATAAGGAGGAACAACAATATTGCTCAAGCTTCATTCACACGTTGAGATACAACAGGTAATAGAGGTTCATTAAAGGGCAAAAATTAAGGAGCTAGGACAAGAACACTAAAGGGGAGAGGAATTTTAAGAGGCAAAGGAAGGGGGGGAAAGTATTTCAATTAGTCAAACATGTATCAGAGGATCAACATAATTTTAAGACTAGCTACTTCAACCCAACCAACCATTGGGATTGGTAGAGGAAGGGGATTAAGTGGCTACAAAAGGCCAAAAGAATATAGTTATTGCTACTTTACTGATGAAAATACGATGACTACTATTTTTAATGTAATATATGCATGTCTTGTCAATTTTTTTCTTTTTATTTTGGATTATTACTAATTTTGCAAATATAATAATTTGCAACCAGTGAGACTAATGTAAAGAGTGGTTGATGTTGGGAAATCTATTAAGAATGCAAATATCAACAACATTGATCTTGGTTATTCAAAAAATAGGGCTAGGAGAAATGTAAGGCACATTGTAACTGTGAGTCAACTTCAGTAGCAAATTCACTAGAAAATTCATGTAGCAATAGCCAATGAAAGAATGAATTAAGCTTCAACTAGTTCATCTGCAAAATCACCTACTGCAGGGAATTTAGACTTCTTTTTTAAACAATGGATCAATGATTATAAAACTTATGGTGCTAACAATTATTATGACTTCTCCTGGAAATGTTAAAGTTTTTATGTTTTTCTAGTACAATTATGTGTATATTGTGGATGTTTATATAAGTCCATACAATCTACCAATTTTGTTTACTTGACATTTGTTATTATTGATATTAGCAGAATTGATTCGATGATATTTATTACTGATAACACTGGCAGTATTGATTCAATGAATTACTCCTATATTGGCAAAATGCTTTTATATTAACAAAAATGATTCATTAATTTTTTTTTTAAAAGAGTAATTAATTGCAAATACAAAAAAATGCCACATTTTCCAAGGAACATATTCATTCACTTATAACATGTTCAATAACATAACCACAAATATAGGGTTAGGTTCATAATATCACTATTTATCAAAATCTAACTAATAAAATCACAACCTACAATAATTCTAATGCAAAAAAGTATAATTTAAAATCTAGCCAATTTCACCATTAACACAATATTTCAAACTCCCAATGCAGTTACAACAATAAATAACCAAAACACATATTTCTTCCTCTTTTTAACTCTATCAAACAATCCCCAAATAACACTTTTTGCCTGTTTAGATATTTTTCATCCATCCCCAAATAACTAACCAAAACACAAATTGATGTTATGTATCTAGAAATATGGTGTTTTGTGTGGCATTATTATGGTGGTTGCCATAAGCAGTTTTCTTAGCCGATTTTAAAGCAACAGAGGAAAAGATGCAAGAGAGATTTCAAAAGTCATATGAGCTTGATAAATCACAAGAGTTGATTAAAGAAGTGAAACACATAAAAGAGTTGCTAAAGACTAATGATATGACATCAAGGAAAAGCTCATTATAAATTGGATTGGATCGTATAACTCCCAAAGGAGAAAGATCAAGTCAATTGGAAGAGCCAGAAAAATAAGAAGTTCTTCAACCGCCTTTATACATATCAATTTGAAAAAATAAAGCCAAATCCCGAGTATACAAATGTAGCATTAACGAAAGAAAATGGAGTAGTTGGACCAACAGGCTTTGAAGAAGCATCACAAAACTCATAATGAAAAAAAAAACAATGGATGAAGAAATTCAAGCATTAAAAGATAATTGAACTTGGGACTTAGTGTCAAAACCTAAGAATGCATGACTAATTTCTTGCAAGTGGGTTGTTAAGGTAGAAAGACAACCTAATGGAACAATAGAAAGGTATAAGGCTTGATTGGTTACACGAGGGCTTTCTCTAGAGTACTAGATAGACTATGATGAAATGTCTAGTCCGATAGCAAAGATCACAACAGTACGTGTCTTGGTTGCCCTTACAACTAACAAATCTTGAAAATACTGGCAAATGGATGTAAAGAATGCCTTTTTGCATAGAGGACTGGACAGAGAAGTATAGATTGAGCAGTCTCAAGGATTTAAAGATAAAGATCATGCAATCTATGTATGTAAACTAAAGAAGGCCCTTTATAGGTTAAAGCAAGCACCAACAGCGTGTATGGTAAGATTGTTGAATTCTTAATATAGAGTGGCTACACAATGGCTCTAGCATACTCAAATTTGTTCATGAAAAATGAAAATGTAAGCTAATAGTGATTGTCTACATGGATGATCTTATCATTACTGGTGATAATGAAATAAAAGTTCAGCAAATTTGAAGTAATCTCTTAGTGTGCTTCCAGATGAAGGAACTTGGAAAGTTTAAGCATTTCCTTGGACTTGAAGTAGAACAAGTCAAAGAAGGATTGTTCATATGCCAACAAGAGTATGCTAAAGACTTATTGCATAAGTTCAGAATGCTTAACTGCAAACCAATTTCCACTCCAGTAGAGGTTAATACTAAATTTGCTCGGAAGAAGGTCACCAGTGTTGACAACTTGTGGAAAGCTTGATATATCTGATAATAACACAGCCTGACATAGCATTTATTGTTAGAGTAGCTAGTCAATTCATGGCAAATCTACGAAAACCTTACTTAGATGCAGTTCGATGCATACTCAGGTACATTAAAGAACACCTGACCTAAGACTACTATATAAAAAGGGAACCACATGCAAGGTAGTAGAGTATTGTGATGCTAACTATGCTAGAGACTATGATACTTAAAGATCAACCACTGGATATGTGTTCAAACTTGAATGTGGAGCAATCTCTTGGTGCAAAAAGAGACAACCAACAATTTTTCTGTCAACCACTGAAGCTGAGTATCGTGCAGCAGTAATACCAGTACAATAAGGTGAATGGATAAAATAGCTAATGGTGGATCTCCATCAATCAATGGACTATCCGATGGAACTACATTGTGATAATCAATCAGCAATACACCTAGCAAAAAATTCGATGTTTCATGCAAGAACCAAGCACGTGGAGGTACACTATCACTTTGTTCTAAAAAAAAGTACTGCAAGGACAAATCGAGATGAAATATGTAAATATGATTGAGTGACTGAAATAAAAACAATAATAGTTGCAAGTGTGTGCAATAAATATTAAAGTAAATTGTGAGTGATGTGTGGCAAATTTTTTTGTAAAATTTTTTAAATAATATATTAAAATATGCTCTTTTACAATTTAATTCTCCACTTATTTAAATAAATTTAACATATTTACAGCCACTCCTACTTAATTCTCACAAAAATCACTAAAATGCCCTTAAACCTTACAAGAAAAAAATAATTTGATGATGTAAAATAAATAATAGGAAAAGTAAAAGAATGCAAGAAAATCTTAGGTGGAAAGCTAGCCAGATCAATACTTTCTGCGGTCCACTCCCACAAGAAAGGAACTTTCTTTTTTTTTTTTTTTCTTTTATAAATTATAATTATATGTATCTATGACCGACAAGAATTCCCTTCTCCATTTCTCATTCCCCACATAAAGAAAAAGACCATTTTTATTTTGTTTTTGTTTTTGTTTCTTTTAAGCAAATAAAATAAAAAAAGAAGAGGAATGAAATCCATAGGATGAGTGGGTGGGGATAGACAAGTATTTATGTTTTTTTAGGTGGACAAATATATATATATATATATATATATATATCCACATTGATCATTTCCAATATTAATTGTCAATAGCGTGACTTAATTTGGTTCTCATAATTTTTCATTTTCATTTTCAGAATCTCCAACCTGTCCTCTTCCATCCACTGACTCTCACAAATTTTTTACTAATACTTTTTATTAATAAAAAATCCGTTACAAAATTTTTTAATTTTAATAGTTTTCTATATTAAATTTTTATATTTTTCACATCATTCACATTTAAATTCAATTTAAATGAAATTAATATTATTAAAACGCACATTTTGTTGATATCGTATGAAATTAATTTAAAATAATTGTAAAATTTTAAAAAATATACAATCATGTCTATATTCAAAATGTGATGAATTAATCTTTTTTTAAAAATTTTTATATTTTGGTGAGTTGTACTGTTATTTTAAACTAATCTCACATAGCGTTAATACAATGTATGTATCAATTTCGTCAGTCATTTTTAAAATTAGATATAATTATAGAAATCTAAGGTAAAAAAAATTAAATTTTAAACAATCATAAATTTTTTTTTCTTAAGAAAAGAGTCAAATTAAACTTTGAAATTGACATCTCACACCCCTCAAAAAAAAACCCATTAATCTAAACTTCTGATTAGTATTATTATAATTTCATATGCCACTAAACTTCTGATTAGTAAAGAAACTTAAGAGAAACGCAGCATTGTCCTTTTAAGTGAGTGATCCCATGTAACCAACCATGATGATGACGACGACGACGACAACCATCCCCTTGTTTAATTTTTAAAGTAAAAGTCAGTAAGTTCTAGGACTTTTCAAAACAATGCCACCCTCTCTTATAATCTTATAAAAATAGTGATCTTAATAAAGATTTTTAAAAAAATAAAAATTCAAGACGGGTGGTTCAGTTGGCAACACAAGCTGAACTAGACGATCGAACTGCGGTTCGAGTCTCAACACCCTCTCTAGGAAGGAGTAGAAGCCTTAACTGTAATGATTTTTTGATTTCGAAATTAGTCAGCATCCAGTAGTAAAATGAACCGAATACTAAAATGCTTTAGCCGGCAAAATAATAATAATAATAATAATAAATAAAACACACAAAAAGATGTCACATCATAGGGTCCGGTCCACGGACAAGAAGATGAATTAAGCGTCACATTTTATCAAAGAGAATTTGGCAATTCTACTGCTTGTAGCGTAAGCAATGCCATCCTCATAATGATATTAGAAAAAAAAAAATACATTTACAGACACATACAACAGACATATTAAATTATTATAAAAATACATTATGAGGTTTCTATATTATTCTTTTTTTTATATTGGATTCTTAAATTTTAATTTTATTTCTTATTAAGTTCCTGAATTTTTTAAATTTTTAATTTTGCTCCAATTCACTTTTTTTTGGTACTTTTTTTAAAAATATTAAAAACCTATAAAATTACTTCAAAATTTTCTACCAAATCTCTCAAAATAAATCTGCTTTATACTAGAAATTTTAACTCACCTACACGGAATTATAAACCCACTCAAAAATCTTTAAAAATTATTTTGGTGTTTGAATTTTAAGCTCTAAATTTTTTCAATTTTTCAAATTCATTAAAATATCAGGAATTTTCAACAAAGTCCAACGCCTCTGTGTTTTTTTTTTTTTTAAATAAGTCTCAAACTCACCTTATTTTAGAGGCAATTAATCTAAATGTTTTGCAAAAATTTTCAAAATTTTATTTTGAGAATTAATTAATACAATCCGTATTAATATTCAATAATTTTATTAGTGAATCTTTATCTACTCTATGATCTAGATGTAAGCAATGAGGAAATTAACAACTACTGGATATTAAAAATTATCTTGCATTAATAGTTAATCTAAAAGATAACATTAACATTAAGCAAAACTAAAGCCCTTATATTCTCTCTGCAATCACAATAAAACATGCTTATTTTTTATGGGTATTAGAGTTTTGTGTAGAAAATTTCAAAGTAATTTTATAAGTTTTGGGCATATTTTGAAAAGAAAAATAAGTTCTGAAAAAAAAATTGAGTTTGAGCAAAATTAACAATTCAAGAAAAAGGCAGGGATTCAATAAAATTTAAAATCAAGTTCAATAACCCAATGCATAAAAATTTATTTTAAAGATCCAATATAGAAATATAAAATAGTTTAGGGATCATATTGTGTTTTCCTAAATTATTAGTTTAACTCATTATATTTTTAATTCCAAACAATTTTATTATGCATGCAAGACACATTTTCATCAAAATGATTCAAATACCACAACACAATTTGAATGTCACGTACTACAATTTTCTAGATACATCATTTTTTTGTATTATTTATATTTATTATTTGTAAAATTAAAAAATATGACATCTGTTTTTTGAAACTAAATATGCCTTTTCAATAAGTCATTAATAAAATTTAAATATTCAAGTGAGTTATAAAATTAAAAAATTTTGATATTTAAGTGAATTATAAAATTAAATTTCGATGTTTCTTTATGTATTAAACCCAAATTATTTGGACATAACATTGTGAAAAATCATAGAAACACATAAACTTGCCCATCTGATTATTTTTCCATTCATTTTTATTGTTTAAATTCTTATAACTAACAAGTACAACTACTGAAGTTATCTAAAAATAATAAAGTTAACAAGTACAAGTGTTTATATAATTTTTCAAAAAATTAAACTAATCAAAGATGTCAACTTTATGTATTAATAGATGTATTAAGCTTATTTTATTAAATGGTGGGGCCACAGGAGAATTCTTATTGTTGCCAGGTCAGCATCCTAAGCAGAATAAGCAAAAAGTTTGGGGTGGCAGCTGCTTTTTGCTCTCAGAGTTAACACCGCCTGCTTTTGAATTTTTTTTTCATTCTTCTTTTCTGCTTTCACGTTCTTCTTCTACCCAACTCTCTGCAATCATCAAAAGCAAACACACTGCCATTCTTTATATAACTCTCTCTCCCTCTCTCTCTCTCTCTGTACGCTAAGAAATCAATGTTCAGGATCTGGTAATTCTAATTCAGAATCTTGGTGATCATCTAGCTTCTCAAAATGGTAAGCTCCCCTGTGATCATCATCAGTTTCTACTCTTTCATTTTGCATTCTTCTCTTCTATACTCAAACTTAATGCATTGAAATGCATTTTCTTATCTTGATTTGACAATTCAGGGAACTCCAGTAAATATCATAGTTGGATCACATGTCTGGGCAGAGGATCCTGAAGATGCATGGATTGATGGTGAAGTCACAGAAATCCATGGCAGAAACGCCAACATAATTGCTTCAAGTGGAAAAACTGTAAGCCCTTTTCAACTTTCCATTCACTTTATTCTTTTGGGTGTCAATAGTATATATTGTTTAAATCCATCTGCTCTATTAATCCTCTCATCAGGTTTGTTTCCAACAATGTAGTGGCAAATCCTAAAAAAACTTTATAAGCATAATCCGAAAATGAATTTTTATTTTTTATTTTTCCCATACGCAATACAGGGGATATACTATCTACACTCCAAAGTATTAATTCAGATATTTCTATTGAAATATGAATAACCGTAGCTATTCAGCTATTTTACAAAATTTTAACAGTTTTATAGTTGAAAGTAAGTCTATATAAAAAGCACAGAAGTTGCAATATGTTGAATGAACTACGATTAATAAAATGAACATTCCTAAAGTTGCGCTTGTAATAACAAAAAAAAAAAAAATATTCCAGGGTCAAGAAGCCAATTGAACTGTATTTTTCATATAGAATATAGTAATATACGAACTTCATATCAGACAATAGTTGAATTCTCTAGGAGTCCTTCAAAAGAAACAAATTGTGTCACCTCACCACCTAATTTTGGTTATTTAGTCTTTTTTTGCTTTCATATTTATAACAAGAAAAACAAAAACTGTTATCTTATTTATCATGTAATGGTCAAAGTTCTCTTAGACAAGTCTTCAATATGAAAGTTTTGCAGAACATATAAAGCCTTGGCATGCAAAAGCCATTGTGGCATGAAAATGATTCTCATTCAATTCTTACCTTTTGCCCGAACTCCAGATATTTGCAGATATATCTAGCATATATCCAAAAGACACAGAGGCACCACCAGCAGGAGTGGATGACATGACTAAATTGGCGTACCTCCATGAACCAGGGGTCTTATACAACCTTGCTTGTCGGTTTGCTCTTAATGAGATATATGTGAGTACACATTGAGTGACCTATCTTGGCAACATTGTGAAATGAGTCTTATCTTTTAGAAATCAATTTGTCTTGAAAGCTTAGGAACGTAGATATGAATATGAACTCCAATACTGACAACCAGAAATATGCAGACTTACACTGGGAACATTCTAATTGCGGTGAATCCTTTCCGAAGACTGCCGCATTTGTACGACATTCACATGATGGAGCAGTATAAAGGAGCTCCTTTTGGAGAGCTAAGTCCTCACCTTTTCGCTGTGGCAGACACTTGTTATAGGTTAGTTAACAGATCAAAACAAATTGCACTAGCATCAAACCATGTCAAATAGAATGCTTTAATTAAACGGCATCAACATATAGACCTAATACAACAATTTCATACATCAGAGCAATGATAAACGAACAGGGGAGCCAGTCAATATTGGTAAGTGGGGAGAGTGGGGCTGGTAAAACAGAAACAACAAAGATGCTTATGAGATACCTGGCATTCATGGGTGGCAGATCAGCCACCGAAGGAAGAACTGTAGAACAACAGGTTTTGGAGGTAAGTTAGAAATAAAACCACATTGTGCTTGTCAAAATAGATAATTTGAATGACGGAATTTAGAGTTGCACAATCCACTTCTGCAGTCAAATCCAGTCTTGGAAGCATTTGGGAATGCTAAAACTGTAAAAAACAACAATTCAAGGTAAAACTTAAGTACTATCTTCCCCCTCTATCCTTTTTATTTTACCCCCAATAAATTTTGTGTTTCGAAATTGGTTCAACTTAGAATTATGAATTGGGTGGTCTTACCAGTCGTTTTGGGAAGTTCGTTGAGATACAATTTGACAAGCACGGGAAGATCTCTGGAGCTGCAGTCCGCACCTACCTTCTAGAAAGGTCCCGTGTTTGCCAAGTTTCTGACCCTGAAAGAAACTATCATTGTTTTTACATGCTTTGTGCAGCACCACCAGAGGTGATACCATGCATTTTCTTCAACTTCAACCAAAGTTGTACATAATAATGGTGATGGGAAAGCTAGCTGACTGATGTTCTCTTTCAGGAAGTGAAAAAATACAAGTTAGGGAATGCAAGAACTTTCCACTATTTAAATCAATCCAACTGCTATGAAGTGGCCAATGTAGATGATGCCAGAGAGTATTTGGAGACCAGAAATGCAATGGATATTGTAGGGATAAACCAGGATGAGCAGGTGTTCATCTTTTCTGATTGATCATTTAGTTGCATGCATATATGAAAATATTAATTGAGATTGGTATTCTTCTGCAGGAAGCAATATTTCGTGTAGTAGCTGCAATTCTCCATCTTGGAAATATCGATTTCATCAAAGGAAAAGAAGTTGATTCTTCCAAACTAAAGGATAAGAAATCATGCTACCATCTTCAAACAGCGGCAGAGCTACTAATGTTAGAACTCTGACCCCATTAATCCACCAAAGCTCTAGATTCTTTTCTGATCAAAAATATCTCCATTCAGGTGCGATGACAAGGCACTCGAAGACTCACTTTGCAAGCGTGTCATTGTAACTCCTGACGGAAACATTACAAAGCCTCTGGACCCAGATCAAGCTACCCTGAGTCGTGATGCATTAGCTAAGACTGTATACTCTAGGCTGTTTGACTGGTGAGAAAATCAAGCTCACTCGCTCAACTGAAATATATATTCAGAAACAAAGCAATCTGACAATGTCTATAAAATTTACATCACATGCAGCAAAGCCAATTTCTGTGCATAGTAGTTATTGCTATGGAGAAATGATTTTTGACTGACAGAATAGGATTTAGAATTTACAAAGCCATCGAAATTACAGTTCTTAAGCAAAAAATATTGCTCAAGTTTGAATTGTATCTCAGCAAAAGTTTGTATTGATGATTGCAGGATCGTTGACAAGATTAACAGTTCAATTGGTCAAGATCCTAAAGCAACAAGCATAATTGGGGTCCTCGATATATACGGCTTTGAAAGCTTCATGATTAATAGGTACTGCTGAAACACTTTGTATTTCCAATATATGACTAAATATTTGAAACATTTCTTAACCAGAATGTGCGATTTTTGGTAGTTTTGAGCAGCTATGCATCAACCTAACAAATGAAAAGTTGCAGCAGCATTTTAACCAGGTAGATTTTCATCTGTGCAAAGCGCTTATATACTGTTGTTGTCCCCAAAAAAAAAGCGCTCATATACAACTACTCTTATTTATAAATGATTTTTATCCACAGCATGTATTTAAGATGGAGCAAGAAGAGTATACAAAGGAAGAAATAAATTGGAGCTATGTTGAATTTGTGGATAACCAGGATGTTTTGGATCTTATTGAGAAGGTATTGTTTCCAAAAGGGCAATTGAAATATCAAAGTAATGCAACATGCAGAAGATATTGTAAGTAATGGTTTGATCTCCTTACCTGCAGAAACCTGGGGGAATAATAGCACTTCTTGATGAGGCCTGGTATGTAGATTTCATGCTTGCAAAACCATGTATCCTCTATGCAATTTAGAGTGATTTAGCTGTCAAATGCCACAACAAAAAGAAGAAACCTTTCGTAGAAGGGTTCTACATAATACTTCAGGCAATAAAGTATTTAGATATCCAACCAAAAATTTATATGGATAATAAACGAAAAATAGCAAAGTCATGTAGCTTCTCCTTGCTAAATATACAACACAAAAAGAGAGTGAACAAGTAATTCATAGTTCCGGAAATTATTTGGATATAAATCTGATGATCTTTCTAATGCAGCATGTTCCCAAAGTCAACTCATGAGACATTCGCGCAAAAGATGTACCAGACATATAAAGCACACAAACGCTTCAGTAAGCCAAAACTCGCTCGAACAGACTTCACAATCAATCACTATGCAGGAGATGTATGCTATGATTAGAATGTCTTCCTTGATTATCCAGCTAATCAATCTAAATTTGTTGTCTTCCCATTAATGGAGCATTTTGTTAACAGGTTACTTACCAAGCTGATCAATTCCTTGATAAAAATAAAGATTATGTTGTAGCAGAACATCAAGCCTTACTAGATGCATCCAAGTGCCCCTTTGTTGCTAATCTTTTCCCTCCGCTGCCTGAAGAGACATCAAAGCAATCAAAGTTCTCTTCCATTGGAACACGCTTCAAAGTGAGTCCCATCCACCTACAGTAGCAGCATTTGATATAAATATCCTTGAAACATTGGCTTATTTCTGGCTTCAAATTTAACATCTAGCAACAACTACAAGCTCTGATGGAGACACTGAACACAACAGAGCCCCATTATATCAGATGTGTTAAGCCAAATACAGTTTTAAAGCCGGGAATCTTTGAGAACTTCAATGTGCTAAATCAATTAAGATGTGGGGTGAGATCAAATTTTCTCATATTCTGTTAGCAAGTCAACTTTCGTTTCTTATATATGTAAAATAATAATCTCAAACTATTTGCATCCTATTGAGAATGATTATGCCAACTGATTTTACGATAGGGTGTACTGGAGGCCATTAGAATAAGCTGTGCAGGGTATCCAACAAAAAGAACATTTGATGAGTTCCTTGATCGTTTCGGGATGCTTGCTCCTGATGTCCTAGAAGGGTACAGATTATTGTAACATTTACCTTTTCTTTTCGTCAAGTAATTACATTGTGGGAAAAAAACGGATTTCCAGCTAATCTTTGATTAATAACAGCAAAAATCAATAAATAAATTGACTGCATACTTATCTCTAACATTCATTGTTACCATCTGAACAGGTCAGATGAAAAATCGGCATGCATTGCCATCTTGGAGAAGATGGGTTTAAAGGGTTATCAGGTACATTTTAATCATGAGTAACTAAGAGGCACAACATCAGAAGAGTTTGTCATATGGCAATTCCTTTAATGCTTGATTCAGATAGGGAAATCAAAGGTGTTCCTTAGAGCCGGGCAGATGGCTGAGTTAGATGCACGAAGAACTGAAGTGTTGGCTAATTCTACTAGAAGAATCCAGAGACAAATTCGAACATATCTAACCAGAAAAGAGTTCATCACCCTGCGAAGGGCTACAATCCATATGCAGAAACTCTGGAGAGGTTACTAAACTTTTCTGAAACAAATTCTACCTTGCATCAAAACACAAATGCACACAGACACAGAACATCCAATCAATATAAATGAGTTACATACATGAAGGTTCGTCAGGTTTGCAAATCATTTTCAGTTGAAAAGCCTTAACATTTCTTTTATAAGACATAACTCTAAGGGTACTGCAAGGGAGCTGACCAGCATTAATAGAATACAGAAATGATGTGCAGCCAAAAAAGCTAGAAGTTTGAGATAGCTTACAAATAGCTGCCCACCAAAAAAAAGCAATTGTGTTTTGGAGGTTATGGAGGCAATCCCCACCTTCAAGAGCCCTTAAAAAAACAAAAACCCTCTGACAGACTCAAACACCCAGAAACATAATAACCACAGAAAATTCAATTATCTTACAGTTGATATTGAAAATGATTTTCATATATTTTGAGGATGAAACTGATGTATCACAAACTAGATTGCATCAGTTTGGCTCTAATAGAAAAGTCCAGTCCCATGGCCATATCTGGATTTTAATCCAAATAGAGAAGCCATTATGGATTTTAACCCAAATAAAGAAGCCAGTAACCCCATCAATGCAATTATCTAGCTATTATAGAACTGATTACTATTTGCCTTACATCTTGTACAGCACAACTTGCACGTAAGATATATGAACATATGAGGGAAGAAGCAGCTTCTATCCGCATACAGAAAAACATCCGTGCTCACACAGCGAGAAAACTCTATACAAACTTACAGACAACAGCAGTAGTAATTCAAACTGGAATGAGAGCAATGGCAGCACGTGATGAATATAGATACAGAAGAAGAACCAAGGCTACAACTATAATTCAGGTATAGAAGTCTGTAACTAGGCTAGGCCAGATTAACAATTTGACTGATATCTCAAAAATAACAGACTCGATGGAGAAGGTTCCAAGCTCTTTTGGATTATAAACAACAGAAGAAAGCAACCCTAGCACTACAATGTCTCTGGAGAGCTAGGGTAGCAAAGAAGGAGCTTAGAAAGCTGAGGATGGTAAGTTAAATTCATATAAGTACTTTGCTTCAACTTCCCATACCCTAGCATTTCATGTCATTCAAGTAGTCTTTTTCACTAGAATTATGGTTAACGAATGAAAATTGGCATTTACAAATATAATGATGCAGGCTGCAAGAGAAACAGGAGCACTTAAAGAAGCAAAGGACAAACTTGAAAAGAGGGTTGAAGAGCTAACATGGCGGCTGGAACTTGAAAAGCAATTAAGGGTATACAGCATATCAAATATTCAAAGCAAAAATAATAAAATAATTACTCAGCCATTGAGAACGGAATTTTGACACAAAGTGTACAACATATTATCAGTGAATAACTAAAATGTTAAAGCTGGATGCTGAATATTGCACGCCTATCCTTCTATACGGTGGTCTCAGTTATTTTTGCAGAAACCTTGCATGAAAAGCCCTGAATCAAGTGCTTAGTATCATTCCAGAATCCAAAGACAGCACAACTTGAAATATGTCAACTTCCAGCTTCAACATTTTAGTTTTTCAAAATGCTCACAGGAGAAGTCCTGAATCAACAATTTCTCAAATTACATTAACATGGAAGACTGTTGTTCCAGAATCCAAAGAAAGAATGACTTAAAAATTGACAGTTCCTAAACTCTGATTAAGCTGTCACACTCAAACATGTCAGAATTTTCTATTTTTAAAGTCTTTTCTGTTTATTTATTTGATTATTTATTTTGCAGATTGACCTTGAAGGAACTAAGGGGCAAGAAACTGCAAAGCTACAAAATACATTGCATGAACTGCAAGAACAGCTGGATAAAGCCCATGCTGCAATCATCCATGAGAAAGAAGCAGCAAAGCTAGCTATAGAACAAGCCCCACCAGTCATCAAAGAGGTTCCAGTAACGGACAACACCAGAGTAGAGTTGCTAAAGAATCAAAATGAGGAACTGGAGGTAGCATCTGACCTAGTTAGTTAATTCACAATTATAATAAGACATGTTGGTTATGTGTTTCAAACCGTACTCAAAACAAATGAACCCTCTGAAAAAGTTAATGTCCCAAGTTAGCTCGTTATATCCATATTATTTACCCAGAAAAGGCACAGGAAAAAAGAAGGTTGAATGACACAAACTCTGACATAATTCCAGTATGGTTGAAACCTTAAACCCCTTTTTCCTCTTATTCTTGAAGTTCAGCAAGGTTTTCTTTTCTTTTTCAGTAGACATTGATCCTTTGGCTTCAAGTCAAATGTTCTTCATTGACTTGTACATCAGCTAACATAGATGCCAAGTCTGATGTGGCTTCCATGTGAACATAGAATTTTTTTCAGGAAAAAGAAAACACTAACACATGCAGTAATTTTGGCTTTAGGAGCCAAAGTTTGACCTGAAAACTGAAGTGCATATTTTGTTCAACGTTCTTTGTTTCTAA